>VXAZ01006524.1:0-63540 GCA_013399875.1 Gymnorhina tibicen
GTGCTGCCCTGGACAGGCTCCCACTGTTGCTGGCCAGCATGGTGAAAGATCTTCTCCTTCACATTGTTGAAGCAAATCAGGGTGGCAGCACTTCTTTTAAATCTGTTTAGGGACACCATATCCATCAGAGAGCAGTGAGCTGGCACAGGGGCTCTGGGTCTGGAAGACGAGAGATAAAGCACAGTTTTGACCCAAAATGTTGAATGAGTAAGAAACCCGAAATTCCTTTCTCTAACCAGTCCCAAGACGTCCTAATCACACAACCTCCCCACCCCCAACGATGGGGGGCTGCCAGAACCCCTCCCCTCTCACAGGTTCCTTGCCTGTACAGCCCTGCCTTTCAATTTTTGGGGTATTCTGGCCTTATCTCTTCTCCCTGCTGCTGCCTACTGCCTTCCTGGGCAGATGCTGGGGGAAAGCAACCCAGACATTCACACCTGCTCACCCCTGCTCTGGGTCTGTGGTCAGGCAATTTGGCTGTGAGCCAGAAAGGTGTCCTCAGGGCAAAGGGAGTGGAGGGAGGGGATCCCTCCCTTCTGCTCAGCCCTGGTGAGGCCTCACCTGGAGTGCTGTGTCCAGTTCTGGGCTTTCTGGTACAAGAGAAAAGTACTGGTACGAGTATGGACATGGTACTGGTACTGGTACGAGTATGGACATACTCGAGAGAGTCCAATGAAGGGCCATGAATGTGATAGAGGAGCAGGAGTATCTTCCATATGAGGAAAGGCTGGGAGAGCTCGTGGTGTTCAGACTGGGGAAGAGAAGGCTGAGAAAGATCTGATCAGTGTTTGTAAAGATGTGATGGAGGTCAAGACCTGACTTCAGAATCTTCCCACTGGTGTTCAGTGACAGGACAGGAAGTGAGTGATGGGCACAAACTGAAACACAAAAAAAATTCCATGTAAACATGAGAAAACCTTTATTTTTTTCCTAAAACTGAAGATGCTCGAACATTGTCACAGGCTACCCAGAAAGGTGGTGAAATCTCCATCCTCAGAGATATACAATATCCATGGTCCCATTGTTGACCTTGCTTGAGCAGTTGTTGAAGCAGATCGTCTCCAGAGGTGCCCTCCAGCCTCTCCAGCACTGACTCTGGCTCTGTCCCTGCGTCGTGCCCCCTGTGCTGTCAGCCCAGGAGCTGGCTGCAGGCTGCTCACAGCACCTGACCAGGAGGCCCTCCCAGGCCTGGGTGGAGGTTGGAATACTGGCAGGGCTCCTTTAGGCAGGGTCCCACAGTCTCTGACTCCTGTCATTGCCCTTCCAAGGACCCTCCTTCAGACTTGGAACATTCATGCTTCTTCTCAGGCTGACAACTTCTGAATTTTAGAAATACCTTCTCTAACTCCTTAGTCACTTTAAAATCCTACTGCTGGTCATATTACTCCTTTGAAGCCTTAGATTTTAACTTTTATATTTTTCAAATCCTGTATTGCCCAGTGTGTAACTCTGAAGTTTCTTGTAGCCTGTTAACTACTGTTCTCTCATGCTGGTTAGACATAACAAGCCTCTCCAAGCCTTGCTCTCCAAGGGCACCAGGCCCCAAAATGTGTAAACTAAAAAGCCTCTGAAGGGGCACAAACTTGGGGTAATTACATCATGAACTGAGATTATAATTGGATAGTTAACCCTGATATGCAAATGAACCAAATTTATGAAAGTGTGAAGAACCCATGACCGAGGGTCCATCTTGGGTGTAGCCTTTGTCTCCCTGGGGCGTACATTTGAAGGCCCTTCAAATAAACATTTACCTTTATTCCCTTATTCTTGTCTGGGCTCTGTTTTTAGGTGGCCACCCAAGGCATCAGGGTTTGGCAACCCACATGGGACAACGAGGCTTCCAGAAATCCTCTGGCCTGAGAAAGAGCCAGCTTAGCTCCACCGCCCCTTTCCAGCACCTCCAGGGGGGGCAGTTGCCACAGTCCAGGAGGCAGCAGAGCCCAAGAGCCCAAAAATTCTCCAGATTCAGCACAGAGGCACATGAGTAAGTGAATAAAGGTAGGTATTTATTTGAAGGGCCTTCAAAGGTACACCCTGGGGAGTCAAAGGCTACACCCAAGATGGACCCCAGGTCACAGTAGTTAACAGGCTTCAAGAAACTTCAGAGTTACACACTAGGCAGTACAGGATTTGAAAAATATAAAAGTTAAAACCTAAGGCATCACTTTAATAAGCAGTTTGGGGCAAGAACCCTTCAGACAATTATCACCTGTTCATTATCACCTTCTTTTAGCAGGGGTTGCTCTCTAGGCCAGTTGCCATGGTTGGGCTGGGTGAGACCCCCAGACCAGCACAGAAAAAGGTGGGTGTTCAGGCGAAGCACATGGGAGATTCCCCCTCTCTGGATAACCCATCACTTGTTCTCCATCCCTGCTCCTCAAAACTGCCCAGGTCAAGGCAGCTTTCCTGTGGTGCTGCCTGCAACCTGTCTGCCTTGGGGGAAGGGGCTGGACTCACCATCCTGGGCCTCCAGCAGTGGTAAGGACAGTGGTGACACGGCAGGATGGGAAAGTACCTGACAGAACCCAGGCACCTCCTCACCGCCCCACTCAGAGCACGGGGATGCAGTGGGACCCCTGGCCAGCTCGGGCAAAGGCCACAGGGAGTCTCAGAAGAGATTGCACAGAGTCGGGGACATGGTGTAGCCAAGCCCGACCCCAAGGCCATGCAGCCCAACCAGGGCTGGCAGGGGAGGACAGCAGGGGACAGCAGGGGAGGGACATGTCCCAGCACTGCATAAAAAGCCCCAGCAGGGACAGGGAGCAGGCGGCACTCTGAGAAGAGCCCGGAGCAGCACTGCCAGAGCTGTAGGAGAGGGGCCATGGAGCAGTACTTCTCAGCCACGCAGAAGATGGAGCAGGAGGTGATGTTCCCCAGCCTGCTCCGAGGGGTCTTCCCGCAGCAGGAGGGGGCAGCCCCAGAAGCCAAGAGCCACACGGACCTCTACGAGCGCTACCAGCTCCTCAAGGCCATCAAGCCCATGGTGGAGAAAGGCCTGGCCTCTGTCAGTGACCAGAGCCCGACCAGTGCCAACACAGACATAGCCTTAGATGAGGGTGCAGACAGCAATCTGGAAGAGCGCCTGTCCCATCATGTCAATGGATTGCAGCAAGTTCTGACAGACCTCACCAAAAACACCAAAGCCCTGACCCGGAGGTACAGCCAGATCCTGGAGCAGATCAACCTCAGTGAAGATCAGTCCAGCTCTTGAGCTTGCACTTCCCATCTCTGAGGTAAGAGCCTGGGGACACGCAGTGCCAAGGAAGAGCTGGCTGAGGGGTTACATACTTTGTCCTCATGCCCCATCAGCTGTGTGGTGTTATAATGTTTGCATCACACCCCCAAATCCCAGGAGTTCTGAGTCTGCACTTCATTGCTCAACAGAAACATCCTCCTGGATTTGTCTTTCTCAATTGCCACTGGTGCAAGCTGTGTCAGTGAACAAAAGCAACTCTGTGAGCTCCACGCTGTCCCCAAGACTCCCCAGTCTGCAGCATAGGAAATGTCTTTCTGCTGCTGGCCAGACACAAAAGATCCCAGGGACAAAAGGGATGGGTGGTTGAAGGACCCTGAACTTTGGACTCCAGGAGCTGCCAGACACTGGTGCTCCAGGTATTTCTCTTTTTCCTCTGATGGAAAATGCAACAGTCATTTTTAGGGAGGAGTTTTGCACTTTCAGGTCTCCAAATATCTAACTGACACACCACCTGCAAACAGCTCAGACACTTCAATCTTCCCCTAGCCTGAAAAGCAAACCCATTCTCCATGCTGATGGGACTTTCATCCCTGAGGCCCCTTGGGGTGACATCCCCATGATCCATCAGAAATGGGGCTCATGGTCAAGGTCCTTGTAGTGAAATGGAGAGCGCATAAAAACGACAGAGGGCATTAACAGGACTGTACACTTATTTAAGAAGACATGCAGACAGGAATGAGGACATACTGACCAAACCCTCTCCGTTATCCACACAGGGTTCTTTTATCCAAGCCCAGCGGCACTTCTTCTCCTGTGCCAGGTCCCACCGAGGAGTGTCCTTCGTGCGCAGCGCAGAGCTTGGCCGTCTGCCTGCCGGGTGCTGCCTGTACCATCCGACTCGTCCCGCGGCCGATCCTGCTGGCAAGCTTCCTGCTTCGTTTCACCCCTGTCCCAGGGGGATTTCTGCGGGGCAGACATGAGTGGTTTGTGTAGTTGCTTTGTAGAAGGCATCTGTAACTTTGAAGTGAAGCTTTTTTCTGTGTGCCTAAACCCCTCCAAATTGTTCTCTTTGGTAGTGTAAATGAAATGCAAAGCCTTGTGCAGAGGTGTCCTGTGTTTCCTACCACCTGTCACTTCTGTAGAACTACCATCCCCCAGCACATGAGCGTGAAGGACCTTGGCCACCAAGGCCAGGCTTCAGTGCAGGGAGACGAGCTGGGTTTCTTTGGCAAGTCTCTGAGATCAGTGTTCCCCCAGCTCTCTGTCTCTCCCACCTTGCAAAACCTTGGTGTAATCCTGCCACCGTTCTGTGCTTGGTGCTGGATCCCAACCTGCTCCCCACCATCCTTCCTTCCCTCCCACATCTCCTTCTCTTCTGGATTCCCAGCTTCTCAGCGCCCCAACCCCATCAGTATCTGCACATCCCATCCCTTGTCCTACACTCATCCAGCCCTTCATACCCAGCACCATGTCCTCTCCTGTGGACAACCTGTTGGAATCCTCACAAGCCCCAGCAAAACCAAGGGGGCAATTCTGCCTCCTCCCTGCTTGGCCACGACACACTCCAGAGCTGGGAGTAGAGGAGGAAGTGGGAATGCTCAGCTGGGTTAGGAATGCTCACCTCTGATCCCTGTGAGCTGTGGGGAGACCAGAGGTAAAGCCCTCACTGGGTGGGTGGGCAGGAGCTGCAAGCTCTTCACCTGCAAGGCAGGTTGGAGCCTTCAGGACAGGCTGGGTCCCACCTCCAAGTGACTCCTTCCCTCCCAGATATACCACCCTTTGGAAGTCCTGCTGAGCTGGGCACTAGAGGGAGGTGTCCCCTTGCCTGTTCAGGACATTTTAGAAAAACCTCAGCTGTTGAAATAGTGCTCCTTTGGCTGAACAAACACTGGTTCTCCATCAGCTTTCCACTCCTGATTATAAAACTGGAGATCTCTGAGCATCTGTGATGAGAGGAGGATTGTCACCATGCCCTGTGCTGCAGGTCTGGTTGTGTTGTTTATGTTGCTACGTGTGCTCTTCGAATCTGCTGTATCACAAAAGTGAAATAACATCCTTCAGACTGAAATCAGAGACTCATCAGCTCTAAAAGTCTCCATCTAAAATGAACAGATGTTCTGCAGATGGTATCCCTGTTTCCTCCATTCACCTGGAGGCAGCTCCATGCCTTGCTCGTGTGTTCATGTTAACCCCTTTAGTGGGGTCCCGACTGCTTGGCAGCAATTGAAGATGCACAGCACTGTAAAAGGAAGACAAGACCAGGAACTTCCTGCTTTGCTTTTATTTTAGTGAAACTCTAATTGCACAGAAAATAAAAGAGAAAAATTGTTCTGCTGTTTAACAGCTCAGATCTCAGATACAAGCCTTCAGCCATGCATCCTGAGAATGTGGGTGGAGCTGATAAATGGCTGGAAGGCACCAGTTAGGAATGCTGACAGTGTTTGCACAGCACATGGTGTTTGATTTAGGAGTGGTTCTTAAACAGCTGAGTCTCTTAAACGGAGGCTGCCAATTCAATACATTAATGAAATAAATAATTTATAAATACTTTTATGGATAGTACTATTTTCCAAACTGATGCACAGTCACAGAATCATAGCGTGGTTTAGGCTGGAAGGGGCCTTAAAGATCCTCCAGTTCCAAACCCCCATGCCATGGGCAGGGATGCCACCCACTGGATCAGTTTCATCAGGGCCCCATCCAACATAACCTTGAACACTTCCAGGGGTGGGGCAGCCATAACTTCTCTGGGCAACCTGTGCCAGTGCCTCATCACCCCCTGAGTAAAGGCATGTACCAGCACAGAGATGTTCCACTGTTACAGACATATTTATACAATTTTCAAAAAAACACATATTTATTCCCCACAAAGCCACTGTCAAGTTATTCTTCTCTGGTAAACCCACATTTCTAAGCACTAATATGATTATTCTTATGATTCATATTGTGGTTGCTCATCCCTGGTCCAGGCACAGACAAATTTTTTCATGCCAAAACAGGGAAAGGATGATCCCTGCCTGAAAGAGCTTATGGTCTCGGAAATATCCCTTTTACATCAAATAAAAATTATGGGCAGAGGAACCAGACCAGTATGTTCATCACACTGAAGGACCAGCCGTGGTTGGTGTAGCAGTAGAAGAGAGTTGTGGACACGAGCTGGCAACTATTCCTTTTGCTAAAGTGGTAAGGATTTCTGTTGTGGCATTGAAGGTTTGGCGTCAAATGCAATTAGCCACCCTTGATTATGATTTGGGGAAATCTCTCAGATGAGCAAGGTAAACTCATCTACCGCCCTTCACCCTGCCCTAGTGAAAAGCCTGTGTGAGCAGAGAGGTGATGGTCCACCCGTCTATCCAGTTCTGCAGCTGCAGAAGGAAATGTTACCACCTCCAGCATCAAAGATGTGGTGGACGTGAACTCTGTCAGCTATATCCAGGATATTTTCTGAAACACCTAAAGAATGGGATTTGCAGCACTTAGAGGTCCAGAACATAAAGATCTTCCAGGTCTCCCTGTTTTCCAGTAAGCATTAATCTTTTAAAATGTATTACAACTCACAAAACCTGGGGTCCCAAGCAGACTCCACTGGTGCATCCAGCACTACCAATTCTGCTGGCATAGCGAGAATTCATGCATTTCTATTCAAAGCAGCAGAGATAACCTCAGAGGTTATCATTGAGGATCCCTCAAGATGCTTCAGAGAACCAGAAGCAAAATGTAAGATAGGTTCAATGACAGGTTTGCCCAAATGGACAAAGCATTAAAAAGAGTCTGGGCCCAGCTTTGATGGAGCCTGTTGTGAGGACAGGCTTTATTCCCAAGGGAAGTGAATCAGTCTAAATTCTGGTTTTTTCCTCTGTGCCTCAAGCTCCTGATCAATGCTGTCTTCTGAGATCCAGCAAAATCCCTGGAGTATTCAAAAGCAACAAAGCTGGTATCCATGAGCACAGATACACAGATTTTTTTTTTTTTGCACAAAAAGCAGATTTTGTGCAAATTATTTCCTTATACACCATGCTGTCAATTTTCATCATTAATATCTCCTCCAGGAAGATTTTTAGGAAGTGCAGTATTTGTCTGAGATTTTTCCTTTGGTTGCTGGTACAGGGAAACAGCTTGAAACAAAAGAGAGTGAGGCAAGGTAGGTAGAGGAGATAACACCTTTTATTAGGCCAACAGAAACTGGAAAAAAATGGAAAAAAAATCCCAAGCAAGTTGAAGCAGAATCTGAAAGACATGGGAATGCTTCATATGTCCTAAAGCATGGATAATTTTATCCATCTCTATCAGCTGATCCAATAAAAGATACTGTCTCTCATTACAAACATTAAGTTATATCTCTGGACAATCATGCCCATGGCAATTTTGCCACCATAATGAAACAAAGACACAGAAGTGATGAGTGGCCTGAAGACAAATTTGAAAGCAACAGTGCACTTAGAATCAAATAAAGTGCACTAGAATGAAATAAAGGAGACCCTGCAGGGCTGTGGTCTGGTTCTGGAGAGGTTATTTAGGCTAGCTCTGATGTGATACTCTGCACTTAATAAATTAACACAGAGAATCATCATAGAATCACAGAACGGTTTGGATTGGGAAGGAACCTCAAAGATTATCTAGTTCGAAACCCCCCCATGCCCCCACATGCCCCCCGTCATGAGTAGGGACACCTTCCACTAGACCATGTTGCTGAAAGCCCCATCCAAACCAGCGCTGAACATTTCCAGGGATGGGGAATCCACAGCCTTTCTAGGCAACCTGTGCCAGTGTCTCCTCACTCTCATAGTAAAGAATTTCTTCCTTATATCTAATCTAAATCTCTCCTCTTTTATCTTCAAACTGTTCCCCCTTGCCCTGTCACTATGTGCTCAGGCAAAAATCCACTCTCCTTTTTTTACAAGCCCCCCTTTAAGTACTTACAAGTTCACCTTCACAGCATCCTTGTGAGTGTTTTGATTTTGTGATAGTCTTACAACCACTAAATCTGTGGTGCTGTCCACATTCTATATTTGGTGGATACAGGATATTAGAAAACCATGTCATGCAAAGATAATAATCAAATATTTATGGCCAATTGAAAATAATAGTTTATGCTCAAGCAGAGATTCAGGTTTGATTTTATTTACCTTGCACAAATTACTCAGTGTCCAGAGACTGTATGGGTGAGGAAGAAAATGCCACCGCCTCGGAGAGGTTGTAGACACCCTGATCTGTCATCAGTGGGAGTGACAAATGGGATCAATGAAATTGTTTGGGATAAACTGCGGTTTAAAGCAGCAGTGCATGGAGGCCAAAAAGCTGTGAAAATGTTTACTGGTTTCGATGCGACCAGTTGTCAAGGCAGAGGTGGACACCCGGGCACACCTCATGGGGCTCCTCGGAGGTGCCCTGGGCACTGGGCCTCCCTTGGAAGGGATCATTCGGCCCTTAGTCACCGCTCAGAGAGCAGCGCACGAGGTGTGTGCTGGCAGCCGGCCCGAGTCCACCCTGCACCTCGCTGCCTGCCAGAAAACTAATGAGCAAATACTTCCGCTTCCAGGCTGTCCCCTCCCCTCTCCCTACTCCTGCAACCAGAACCGCGACTGTGCCTGGGACAAGCTGGAGCCTCCGTGGCAGCAGCTGGGCCGGGAGCGGGGAAAGCTGACCCACCAAAGAAAGACCAAGGGAAAGAGGATTGGAGCACAGCTGGGAGCCATCCTGCGTGTGGGGTAGGACACTAGCACTGAGCAGCAGGTTTTCCCAAGCAGCTGAGTTCTCAGCTCCTGGGGAAGATGAGTATTTCGTCGGAGCACAAGCCCCTCGGGAAGCAGGTCACCGGCAGCCTGCATACGGTGAGTAAGGTATGCGCTCAAGAGCACAATTCCCTCATGTGGGATCAAAGCACCCCTGTTGGGCTACATTTGAGTGGGGTTTTTCCCCCGCATGTTAATCCGAAGACACCAGGGCTTGCCAAATATATCCCTAAGAAGAAGATTCTGATTAAAAAGCTGTGTCTGAGTCTGCCCTGTTTGCACCCGTTGTGTCACAGAAGGGCCAGCTCTCACAGGCATGCAAGATCTGACAACAGCAAATAACCAGAGTGGTTCTTCTCCTTTGGCAAGAGATGGAATTCAATTAATATGAACTTTAATTGGTCAGATCCCTAAATAAAAGGCCGTTGTAGGTTTTGGGGGTTTTCAACAATTCTTATGAGTCTCTAATGATGCAAAAGCTACCCTGTGTTGTTGACATGCAGGATCATCAGGTGGGAGCAGTAGTTTTTCTAGATATAAGGAAAATTAATGGCAGTCTCAGACAAGCATCATGTTACTAGGCAGAAATCAATGATGAGATTATTTCCTTTTACTCTCCTCTGCCCTCAGTCTATTGCTAACCAGTTTGTCTTCTTGGCTAAAGCCGAACAATCTCTTCTCCAGACCTCGCTGTATTAAAAAACCCCAACCTTCCTGTGTTACACTTTTCACATGTAGATTGCAGAATGCTTCCCCATGGAAGTAACTGTTTTACAGATTGATAAACTGGGGCTCAAATAGAGGGAAAGACTTTCCTGAGTGTCACCTTGCTGGCTAATTACAGAATCAGGAATCAGCTGGTTCCAGTACTTGCAGTCCACTGGGAACCACTTTGGTGCCAGGCTAAAACCATTAATCAAGATTTAAGAACATGAAGTTACTTGGGCTACTGTATTAAGGAATAACATGTTATCCATTTGTATTAGTGACAAACAATGTGAAACATCTGACCTGCCATCTGAAAAAGGGGCAAAGGTTCAAAAGCCTGAGACCCTCCTGTCAAGTGGTCCCTGGTGGGGAAAGCTGTTGGTATCACTTGGACTAATGGCAAATCTCCTAAGGAGGGACTTTACTACAGAAACAGCTTTGGGCTGTGTTTTTCAGTGGGTGGAAATCACAAGATAGTCTCAGACAGAACAGTACTTGTCTCCTTGATCCAAGTGTTAAATGACTGCTCTTGAGATGAAACTACCCACACTAGTGCAAAGCAATATTCCAGCAGGGTCTTTGGCCTGAATCTGCTGTTGTTTCCCTGGCTTGCTTAGGCTGTGAGCAAATTTCTGCTAAATCTGATCGTTTGCTCCTGTTTAAAAGGAAGGTCTCACCCTGCACCAGGCTGTCTGTTTCTAGTCCCATCCTTTTGTCAGCTCTGTGCTTGTTAAATCCTCTGTGAGCCAGTCCAGCTCACTAAGATGAAAGAGCAGCAGAGCTGGCGTGAGGTGAGCAACAGAGCATGTAGGTAGGTACAAGAACAGGACGGGGAGAAGGCACGGGAGCCTCCCCTTCTCTTGGTGTGGGCTGCAAGATCAGCTCACGTCATCCCATGGGTCTGTACCCATGTGATCCAGCTAAGCACTTAAGTACACACTTCACCTGAGGCATGTGACCAGCAGCACCGAGGCAGATCCTTGCACGATCGGATCCAAGAAAGTGCAGGTGAGCTCCTGGAAAATAGGGCTGTTTATTGACTGACGCCTTCCCAATGGCAGGTGTGGCCCTGGCCCAGCTTGTGACTTGCATTACAGTAGTGCTGGCAGGAGGGAAAAGAACTGTCTTCTTTCTTCCCTCTTCTTTTCATCTGCTGAGTACTACACAAAATGACCAAGTGCAAAGACAGTACAATTTTTCAGAACTGAACTGACAGGAAGGTCAGAGTGAACACCAAGTCCAGCTTTCCAGGTATTCAGGCCTCCTCCAATTCAGATAATGATGTTTGTAGAGAGGGTAAAAAAAATGCAAACAAACCCACAAACTTTCCATTCTTCCCTCTTAAATCCATGTTAGTTGCATGAAATATTTCCTTTACTTCATATCTAAAGCTATAATACATTTTTAGGTGGTTTGCTAAACAGCTTCTGTCTTGCATCTCTGACATGATGGATTTTGTGTCTTAACTTCAGTGTTTGTAGCTGAACCCCCAGATGACTGGAAGCCAATTCCACCTATTTATAAAGTTTCAAAGTGCTTTAGCTCCTCCTTTGAAGAGAAAAGAACAGTTCAGGTGACAAAAATGAAGTGACACAGCTTTGGGCTCTATCCTTGTCCTTCTGCGCATGGGGTAGGTGAGAGCTCACATACTGCTCTTGCTGTAAGCACAGTGGCCCACTGGGACAATGCTTGTGAGTGACTTTGGAGATCACTGTTGAATCCTGCAGTCACTCACAGCTTCCCTGGGCAGGATACTTCTTTTCCCTCTTTCCCACTGGGAAAACAACGCTTTCCTACATCCCAAAGATGAAGTGAGGACTTAGCCACTTAGAAATGTCCAAGTCTCTGCTGCTGTGGTTGTGAGGGCTGTATAAGCATCCTGCATCTGCTTTTTGCAGTAAATCAGGTGGAGGTTCCCACCTGATGCCCAAGAAATGGGAGCTCATACTGCTCTTCACACCATCATTCCATCCTCCAACCACAATCATCTGTCTTTTCCTTGACACTTCCTTGTTAATAACCTCAGAGTGGTAATTCACGTGGCTTTTTGTCCCCTTGTGATACTTGCAGTTGTCACCAATTGTGGAGTTAAATGTGGGCGGGGAGATGTACACGACAACGCTGAGCACCTTGAAGAAACACCCTGGCTCCAAGCTGGCAGAGATGTTCACTGGCCAGCCCAAACTCAGGACTGACTCCGAAGGGAGGTTCTTCATTGACAGGCCAGGCACCTACTTCAAATACATCTTGGAGTACCTGCGCAGCAACCAAGTGCCCACCCAGTGCATCCAGGACGTCTACAAGGAGGCGTTGTTCTATGACATAGAGCCTTTGATCAAGCAGCTTGAGGACTCCCCACAGATCTTTGGGGAGATCGTGGCGAGGAGGCAGTTTCTGGCTCGTGTGCCCAACTACAGCGAGAACATTGAGCTGATGATCCGCATCGCGAGGGCGGAAGCGGTTGCATCCCGACAGTCCAGTGTCATCGTGTGCGTGGTCAGAACTGAGGAGGACGCAGCCAGGTGTCAGGATGCCTTGAACAGTTTGGACATGGATAAAAAATCCGTGGTGAAGTTCGGCCCCTGGAAAGCTGTGCCAAGTATTTCTGATCTGCTGGACTGCATTCAAATGGATGTTGAAGCCAAAGGGTATAAAATATCCTTTCAGCCCCACGTTGCTGAAAAAGGTTTTCGCTTCAAATCGCACGACTTCTTCTACAAGTTCCTGTTCACCTGGTGGTAGCAAAGTGCCACCATCAATAGGGAACGTTAGAAAGCAGTTATTGGAACAAATTAACCTGGGCTGTGGAGACTAAACCATGGGCTACCAGAGGGACAGGAAGAAACGCACGGGCCAACGAAAGGTTCTCCTTTGGCTGTTTGCCATATCAAGGAGCACTTAAGAGCCACTTTACTTGGGTTTTAGGGGATAACTTTTGAGGGGATTTAAAGGGCTTCAGGAAAAGGAGGAATTTTACTCTTCAGTGTTGCTTACTATTCATTCAGTTCAAAGAGATAGATCTGTGAATTGAGCCAACCTCACTCAGTTTAAGGGAAATGAATAATCCCAAATATGTCTCGTGGACATGAAGAGTTGCTCTCTCAGCGCAAATGGGAACAGGCCACACCTGTGCAAATCCTGACTGAAACAGTGACATTAACACATGCTCGAATTACATTTGGTTTCTTAATGAGAAAGCAAAAGATATTCTTCTCCCTCCTTTCTACACTAGAATCTGGGTTAAAAGGAAGGATTCCGTGTCCTATGATGTCCTCTTATTCCTCCAGTAGACAGCCTACTCTCTAGTCAATTTTATCAAAAAATAGTATTTATTACCATTATTTATTATTTGTTCTGAAGGAAAGACAGAGAACCTCAGCTACAGTCCAGGATCAACAAAAGGCAAAAATACCATCACTGATGTGAGGAGTTTATAATCTAAGGACATGCACTTCTCTTTCAGACCACACAATCTTAATCTCTTTCTTATGACACTCATTGTTACGATGATGCTATTTCTAACTATATAAGCTCCTGGAAGAACTGGGAAAACTCGCCATAATTTGGTGGGAAGGAAGTGGTACTGAAGCAACAGCCTGCAAATTCTCTTTTACAGAACACAAGTTGCATTCTACATTGTGTTTTAAAAAATCTTAGAATTTGAAAGTTTATTTTTATACTGGAGATGGCTTGGGTTTAATCACTCTGAAAATAATAATGGCTAATTTGGTAAAGATCATATTTTCTTTACTTCTCAGAAGATGGATTTCTTCCAGTTAAGGACAATAACCACAGAATCACAGAATGGTTCCTGGGATTTCAAATAAATAACTTTTTAAATTTTTTTGAATGATGCCGAAGTGCTTTATTTACTGACATTTTCCCCTCAAGACCCCCAGATTCTAAAGACCTGAAGTTTTGTCTTTAGGGCAACAGATTTGAATCATTCCTAGTTAAGCTGTGTTTCAGATGTACTTATCCTAGCATGGACCTCCCCCCAGTGACAGTCGTGAGTCACTCCATCAACTGCAGGGCAGTCCTGCAGAAGGTGTGAAGGGACTCTGAGATCTCTCACATTCGTAACCTTGGTCAGAATGCACACAGTCAGTGTCTGAGAGGACAAAAAGGTTTAGGAAATAGGCTCTTCTGATTATAACCAAGAGGTTGGTGGTGCTCAGCCTTGGAAGAAGAGAGATTGAGGAGGCCTCCCAATAGACAAAAGGCTGCTTTAAAGAGATCTGTTACACTTCATACATACTAAAGGAGGGGAAACTGGCTTAAGTTGCAACAAGGGAGATGAAAAATAGGTATTAGGAGAAAACAATCTCAGTATAGAGTAGTTAAAGCCTCACAGCAATCAACCTCCTAAGTCTATAGGACTGCTGCCATGAGAAACTTTAATTCACACATCCTCGAATCCTGTGTTCAGTTTGGGGCCACTCACTCCAAGAAGGACATTGAGGCCCTGTTGGAGTGTGCCTGGAGAAGGGCAAGAGAGCTGGGGAAGGGCTGGAGCACAGGTCTGATGAGGAGTGGCTGAGGGAGCTGGGGATGTTTAGCCTGGAGAAAAGGAGGCTCGGGGGGGACCTACAACTGCCTGAAAGGAGGGTGCAGCCAGGTCAGGGACAGGACAAGAGGAAACGGCCTCGAGATGTGCCAGGAAAATAATCAGGAAAACCTTTTTCACCCAAAAGGTGCTCAGGCATTGGAACAGGCTGCCCAAGGAATTGGTCGAGTCACCATCCCTGGAAGTGCTCAAAAAACATGTGGATGTGGCACCTGGGGACAGAGTTTAGTGGTGGGCTGGGCAGTGCTGGGTTAAGGGTTGGACTTGATGATCTTAGAGATTTCTTCCGACTTTAGTGATTCTATGATTCTGATAGAAATTACATAGCTTTTCTAATTTTTAAAATTAATTGTTTTGATTAACTTTTTAATTCTTTTAATTAATCATAAGCAGTATATTGTTCATTAGCATTGTATTAGTCTTAAGTCACTTTTAGCCAGCACGTAGCTAAGTTTCTTTACACAGGCTTTTATTGTTAAGAGTTTGATTGGGAAACTCACTGAAACTTTTAAGTTTTGCTAAACTAACCCTGATACGCTTCGATGAACAAAACCTGGGAGAGAAAGATGTATTTCTAAAATCAACACAAGAAATACAGAATTTATAGACTACAAGGGCATTTTGCAGAAACCGGAAGATAACTAGAAGATAAAGAGACTAACAAATACTATTCAGTTTGTGCTGCACAACTCCCTAGCTGGGAAAAAGATAACAAAAAGACTGAGAAATGTGGACTGATTAACATGAGAAGCGAGAATAAATAACCAATAGAGCACGGAATACTAATTAATGAAGAGAACTATATAATTTAGAACAGCGAACATTAACTTCTTTGTTTGCTGAAAAAGTAGAAATAGGGGGAAAAGTTGGCCTAAAATCGAATACTAGTGAAACCGGCGAGCACTTTTGGGGGAACACTGCGCGGGGCAGACGCCCCGGGGCGGGGTGGGTGGGGCTGGCTGCGGGCCGACCCGACCNCGGGGCGGGGTGGGTGGGTCTGGCTGCGGGCCGACCCGACCCGCGGCCGCCATGTTGGGCCCACGTCCCATGGCAACGGGAGGCCGCCGGACCATCGAGTGCGGCCTCCGGGCGGAAAGAGAGGACGCGCCTCTGGCCCCTCCCTGCGGCCGCTCGATGGCTCCTCTTCCGGGTTGCGGTGAGGCATCATGGCGGCGCACTTGAAGAAGCGGGTGTATGAGGAGTTCACCAAGGTGGTCCAGGTAACACGTCCCCCCGGGCCAGGATGGACGGCTCCGAGTTCTGCCGTGCGGTGAGAGGTGCCGGCGGGTGAGGCGGAGCTGTGGGGAAACCCGCCGGCCCGGCCCGGGGACGGGCCTGGGAACGCCGCCCGCCCGCCGGGCGTCGGGGTTGAGGCGGTCCGTGAGGGGTTGGGGAGGAGCGGGACGGGTTGGCTTCGAGTTTAGGGAGGCTGGAGCTGCCGCAGGGGAGAGGTCTGAAAGAGAGTTTTCCCCTCAGGATGGGGAGGGAGAGAGGTTGTCGAGTCTCCTTCATTAGAGATACTCAAGAACCATCTGGACGCAGTCCCGTGCACTGTGCTCTGGGATGACCCTGCTTGAGAGGGAGGTTTGAGCAGATGACTCACTGTGGTTCCTCCCAACCAGACCCATTCTGTGAATCCCTGACCTCGGTTGGGCTGCGACTGCTGCGGGGAAGACGCAGCATCCCCCAGCCCGGGACTGGGAAAGGATCTACAGCAAGTTTATGGGCTGCTCTAGGCCGGCGGTAGTGGGAGAAGTCGTGTTTGCCCTGGGTTGGTTGGTTGGTGTTGGAAGCAGCATTTGACCCAGCCTAGGGTGGGGAGAGGCCGTGTTTCCCGGGGGTGGGGACTACCTGGGCAGGGCAGTAACAGCCACAGTGGTCTGAGGATGTGCTTCTTCCTGAGACAGATGAAGGAGAGGCTAGTGACTGCCGTGGGACATGGGAGCTTCCTTAGGCCTCCCCATGTTCAGTCTGGGAAGGAGTGGCTCTGGATTTGCTGTGTTTCTGAGCCGTGTCCCTGTGCCCACAGCAGCAGCATGAGGACCTGTCCACTAAGAAGCTGCGGCTGACCAAGCCCAGCAAGTCAGCAGCGCTCCACGTGGACCTGTGCAAAGCCACCTCGCCTGCAGATGCCTTACAGTACCTGCTCCAGTTTGCCCGGAAGCCCGTGGAAGTGGAGAGTGTGGAAGGGGTTGTCAGGATCCTGCTGGAGCATTATTACAAGGTGGTAAAGCTGGGAGCCAAGCATGCTTGCTCCTTCTGCTCTTGTTTTCTTGGTGTGGGATGTTGAACAGGGGCTCACAGGCTCCTGTGTTGCTGACTCAGTTGCCAAAAGACTGGGCTGAGGGTGAGCAACTGTAGCCCTTTACCCCAGTGATTTCTGATTGTGTTAATTGGTCCCTGTGCTGATGGTTTCAGGAGCCTGTGACCAGGGTATGGCAGTGTTATCCCTGCACATGGCCTGTGTGGAAGTTAACTTGGCAAGGGACAAAAGACATGTCAAGTTTTCCAGGGAGCCCGGCTGTCCAGAGCTGTTTCAGCTTTAACTAACTCTTTCCTGACTGATGTTTCCTTACCTTGTTCTTAATTTCCTCCAGCAGTGGAGAAACCTTTTAGCTATTGCTTGTGCTGTGAAAAACAGCACTTTTTAAGTCATGGAGTCATGGAATGGTTTGGGTTGGAAGGGGCATTAAAGATCATCCACTTCTGACCCTTCTGCCTTGGGCAGGGACATCTTCCACTAGACCAGGTTGCCCAAAGTTCCATCCAGCCTGTCCTTGAACACTTCCAGGGATGAGGCAGCCACAGCTTCTCTGGGCCAGTACCTCACCACCTACTCAGTAAAGAATTTCTTCCTAATATCAAATCTATGAAAAAAACTGTCAGGGATCAGTCTCTTCTCCAATTAACAAGCAATAGAACAAGGAAATGGCCTCAAGCTGCATGAAGGAGGTTTAGATTGGATATTTGGAAAAATTTCCACACTGAAAAGATTATCAAGCACTGGAACAGGCTGCCCAGGGCAATGGTTGAGTCACCATCCCTGAAAGTATTTCAGAGATGTGTAGATGTGGCACCTGGGGACATTGTTTAGTGGTAGACTTGGCAGTGCTGGGTTAAAGGTTGGACTTGATGATCTTAAGAGGTCTTTTCCAACATAAATGATTCTCTGATTCTATGAAATACAGAGTTCCTGGTCAAATAACACAGATTATTTGTGCTTGAAGTTTGTTTTGTAGCCTGTATTAGAAGAGAGACTCATGAACCTGCAGATGAGATCACACTGGCAAGAGCACAGCCTGTTACAGAATCCGGCTTTTAAAAATACTGCTTTTAAAACTGCTGTAGCTGACATTATTTTACTTAAAGACAAAATTTTCAAAAGAACTTGTTTCTTAGTATCTCTGTAACACTTGCACTTTTCCTGATCATCCGGGAACCCGACCCTGAAAGCCGTAACTGCAGTGGAAGTTATGTGATGAATTAGTTGTTTGTACTGTCACTGTTTTGTTTAAGATGGTGCTGTAGCCTCCTGCTCCTTCATCCCTATATATTTTGGTAGGACATTCCCCTTACAGTCCTGATGACAGTATCCATTGTTCAAACATGTAACTTCAACCCTAAAATAGAAGATGCTTCTCAGTTCAATTGAGAACGGGACTACTCCCTTTGGTGTCACATTTGTCACTTGGAGGCTGTGTGTGGCACTAAAGTCTCTTTTAAATGCTTGAAAGATACAAAAGTTGTAACTGTAAAATTTCTTGTTGAAAGACGGAGTATTTGTTACTGTAGTATTTCTGCACCTCTGTGTTCAGTGTTGCACAAATGCTCGGTAAGATCCAAGTATGACATCTAGATGACCTTTTGTCCTTCTACTCTGTATTGGATATACTTGGTAGTACAATGAAAGAGGAGCTTCCAGTTATGACCAGAAGTCTTGTGTGCATGAGTCTGAAGAAGCCTCAGAATAAATCTTTAAAATGCATGAACTTTGGAAGTTAATTTTAAAGCAATATTAGTTGATGAGGCTTACTGATGTAATTAACACCTGTGACAGCATTCGCTCTTTGTTAAATAACTAGATGTATGCAGGTAATATATGCTGTTCTTTTTTTTTCCTTTAACCTTGCTGTGTTGGGGATTTTTTGGGGTGTTGTTTCCTTCCAGGAGAATGATGCCTCTGTAAGACTGAAGATTGCATCCTTGTTGGGGTTGTTGTCAAAGACTGCAGGATTTTCCCCAGACTGCATTATGGATGATGCCATTAACACACTTCAGAATGAGAGTAAGTCTCACTTTTGAGGTGATGCTTGAGATCAAGGTGGAATCATGCTGTCAAAGCATTTGGGACAGAGGCAAGACCTTACATCTCAGATATATGATTGGGAATTGCTGGTTAGAGTATTATTTTCTGGTTTTGTGAATGATGACAGATAACACCGTGTTCTGAGGAGGAGAAAAATGTTCCTCTGACCTGCCTGCTGTATGTCTTTGTTCTAAAGGAGTGCAAAGTTTGCTTTTGCATCTCCATGTGAGAGCTGTTGCTTCTGAAGTTCTCTGTTCTACAGGACAGTTTTGCTTAAAATGGAAATGTGTTTGAAGAGGAGTTTTTTTTTATACCATGCTAGGGGCCAGCTCATCAAGCTGTATCAACAGGAGTGTAGCCAGCAGGTCAAGAGAGGGTATTACACCCTTTCACTCAGCACTGGTTAGGCCACATCTGGAATGCCTTATCCAGTTTTGGGTTCCGCAGTGCCAGATTAGTGCTGGTAAGGTTGGGTGAGTTCAGCAGAACCACTGAGGTGGTGGAGGACTGGAGTATGTGATGTGCAAGGCATAACTGAGGGAGCTGGGCTAGTTCAGGACTTGGAAGGAGAAGGTTTCAGGATGGCTTTCCAGCGTGGATCAGTCTGTGATCCTGTAGCTGGTAAGAATTCAGCAAAGTGGTATGTAGCCTTTCACTGTTTTGTTTTGCAGAGTCTCACCAGGTCCTTGCTCAGCTGCTGGACACCCTGTTAGTGATTGGCACAAAACTCCCAGAGAATCCATCTGTCAGGATGAGGCTGGTGGAGGTAGCCTGCAAGGTAAGGCAGCCTCCCTGGAGCAGGGAACTTTTGTCACTGCCACAAGAAAGAAAGAAAGGTAGTCAGTATTTAAATTATTTTCATTTTTCTCAACAAACTGTTACAATACCAACATGAATAACTGCTAGGAAACATAATATGATGTTTCAAAGGGCTGAAAGAATGATAAGAATCCAGTTACATCTGCTTGTCTCTTGTTCCACAGCATCTGACAGATTCTTCTCATGGTGTAAGGAATAAGTGTCTTCAATTAATTGGCTGTCTCGGCCCAGTGGAAAAAGGTGTTGCAAAAGAGGCTGAAAGCCAGGCGGCCAAAGATGTCCAGAAGATAATAGGAGATCATTTTAATGATCAGGACCCTCGTGTTAGGACTGCAGCTATAAAAGCCATGGTAAGTGTTGCTGGCACAGTGGAAGAAATGGTTTGGGGTTGTATAAGGAAGCTGAGAGAAGGCTGCGAACTAATCCAAAGAGGTTTGGTTTAGCGATTATTTCAATTAACTTAGTAAAAGTCCATTTAGTCCATTTAGTCCATTTCCACCTGGAAAAATAGGCTAGGTCTTGAAATATGAGAGTAATATGAGTTCTCAAAGGGCATTTGAGTGGCTTGTAACTTCTGTTTTAGGTATAGCTGAAGAAGCTTTTCAACTTGTTCATTCTTTTGAGTGTGTGTAGGCTCTTTCTTTTAGTGACAAATTTATTTCCTGATTTAGTATGGGTTACCGGAGATACAATAAGCCTCTAGTGCTCCAAAATGCAGTAGTTAGCTGCTTATATGACAGGAAACCTGCATGATAAGTCCAGAAAGAATTTTGTTTGTTTTAAAGCAAACATTTATGTTTCGCCTCATGGTTACCATGAATGCCTCATTCATTACCATTCTCTAACTGTTCATGAGATATCCTATATACTGGGTCTTTGTGTGGGAACCCTTCAGAAGCTTTTAGCTTTGAAGAAATGCAAGCAAAGACTATGCAATTCAAAATATTGCTTAATGGGAGTTGTCTGTGAGTGTATGGGGATACAGAAGTTTCTCTATTACCCTTACAGTTTATAACAATGTTCCATCTAATGTGATGGTCAACAAGGATCTTTGAATTAATGTTATTAAACTCCAAAGAAAGAAGGAAGATGCATTTGAGGAGATCAGATTGCACTTGAATCTCTCTGAAATCTCCCTCTGCTGGACATTGTACTTACTCATCCTTCACAGAATCATTTAAGTTGGAAAAGACCCTTAAGATCATTGAGTCCCACCTTTAAACCAGCACTAAACCCTGTCCCTAAGAGCCACATCTGTATGTCTTTGAAATCCCTCCAGGGATGGTGATTCCACCACTGCCCTGGGCAGCCTGCTCGGTGCTTGACAACCCTTTCCATGCAGAAATTTTTCCTAATACCCAATCTAGACCTCACCTCGTTCCAATTTTTGTTGGTACAATTTTTTAAAGTAATTTGCATGACTTTTACAACAGTGTTCAGCCAAGTCCATATGACCTTGAGATTATAATTACAGCACCACAAAAGCTATCTTTCTGTTGTTTGCAGTGTGGGAACATCCTGTATGAATTCAGGGTCGCTAACCACTTTTCAGCATTCTTGATCATAGTTTTTCTTGCTATGTGTTTGTGGGTTTTGTCCTTTAATTCTGTGTTGTACTTTGAAGGATCTAGAAAAGAAGATGTTTCTCGTTGACTGTATTCAGCCAGATACTATTCCTTTGTTTATAAGCCAAGATTCCTAACACTGTGTTACTGTAAAAAGAAACCCTGTAGGACACTTTGCTGTCCCTGTGGTTCAGTAACGGTTTTTTTTTTCTTTAGGGTAAACTCATTGGCAATGCTACTTTTGGATCCATGTTTCAGGAACGGTAGTAAAGTAATTATTTTGAGGATTCCTAAATCTGTTTTAATTGTGGTTATGGAATATGGCTAACACTAAAAAATTGTTTGAAGATTGGGAGAATGGACAGTGTTTTTGTATAAATTGCTTTTCCCTAATCAAAGTATGAATGACTCTGAAGGTAAAAAGACTATGCTGAAGTCAAGAATATTACTTACAATACTTAATTGTCAAGATAATGCAATATTTTAATTATAGCAAGCAATCTAGAAATGCAAGCAGCTGAGTTTACTCAAACAGAAAAACAGTGGTGAAAACTTAGTCTGTGTCCCTTAAACCTGTAGTTACACTTTGTTGCATTGTTGTTTTTTTTCCCTGTAGCTACAGCTTCATGAAAGAGGATTAAAGTTACATCAAGCTATTTATAGTCAGGTAAAACCTTGTATTTGTTTTGTACTTGTTTGCATATCTTTCTTTTTGAATTCTCTGGCAGCATGTTTTGTGAGGAGGGAGGCACTGAGCGGAGGAGGAGTATTTTGCACTTAGGTTGCCAATATTCCTTGTTGTCCTATGACAGTGGAAATGAAAACGTATTTTGCATCCATTGTGCTTAAATGCACTAAAGCATATGCTTTGTTATATATTGTTTGTTGGGGAGGCGATCATGGGAAGGACAAGGCATGACAAAGTCATTCCTGTCATCTGGCAGTCGTAGTCATAAAGTCTTAAATAGCCCTGAAGTCTTAAACCCTTGCTCGTTGGAGGGACCCGTGAAGCCTGTATTTGTTATGTCAGTAAAGCTGTGCAGCTGCAGCCTGTATCAAATCAGTTCTATTGCAGACTCACATTTCATCCTTCCTACACAGTATGGGCAATTCTGGAATTTTACAGCACGTGCCTGATTGACTTGATTAGGACTAGTCTGCCTGATCGAACTTGGAAGTACTAGGGGAGTAGAAGGGAAGATTGGATTCGTCTTGATTTTTTTAATCTGTCCTAACTGTTTTGTGGTAAGAATGCCGATTACACTGTGGGAAGTGAATGACAGCTCAGGTGGAGATGTTTCAGGTACATTGGACTATGGATCTTCTTTCAGGCCTGCAAGCTCTTGGCAGATGATTATGAGCAAGTACGCAGTGCTGCAGTTCAGCTGATTTGGGTCCTCAGTCAACTTTACCCTGAAAGGTATGTCCTGCATGCACTGTCCTCAAAGTCCTGGCCAAGTAATCATCCTCATCCTGAGAGTTTTGTGCTAGTAGGTCTGAGGAGTAGCTGTTAGGAAACTGATGTGTATAAATGGCTGATGCCTGATGAGAATGCACTGATGCAGTGAAGGTTTGGTTCCTGGTATTTGTTGCACATTCACAGGAATTCAGCATAGTTTTTTCTTATTGATGCCATCCAGTATGGAATAAGATCAACAAATTGATTTCTCTATGTCAGCATCGTCCCGATTCCTTCTTCTAATGAAGAAATTCGCTTGGTTGATGATGCCTTTGGAAAAATTTGCCATATGGTTAGTGATGGTTCCTGGGTTGTAAGAGTACAAGCCGCTAAGTTATTGGTAAGTTGCATTCTTTTCTTCTCTAGCAGAGAATGGTTCCTCTTAAGTTACTTTACTTTTCATATGTATTTGAAAAAAAATGGGAGGATGTTTAAAACTGTAGGTAAATTTCTCCCAAAATTCTGAGGTGAAAGAAATGAGGGAGGTTGAGGAAACCCAACGGTTTTTCAGCTGATCGGGGCAGTGATTTTTTCCTTGAGAGTAGATGGCTGAGCATTAAAGAAAAAAACAAATCCTTGTCATTATTCCCTGCCCCTACTTCCCTACCACAGGACATGTGAACCCACTGAACTCAAGAAAAGCCATATTAACCTCAGTGGAAAAATAAGATGTTCTGACTCTTAAGTTCACTTTTTTAGACTCTGATATACAGTAGTGTCAGTCATTACATAAAGCTGTTAGAATGAGTGGTTAAGATTGGATGCCCTATTGGGATAAGTCAGGAAATTATATATATGGTGCAGTTTAGAATAATCCTGTTTCTTCCTTTTGGTTTTTTTTTTCTTTAGGGTTCTATGCAACAAGTTAGCTCCCATTTCTTGGAGCAGACCCTTGACAAGAAGCTCATGTCAGATCTGAGGGTATGTAAATGTTTGGGTTTGTTTTCCTGTGTGTAGGTACTAAAATCACACAAGAGGTATGTTAATAGTGAGTGTGCTTGTTTACCTTGTCCTTGCCTGAGGGCTGCTGAGAGTTAATTGATGATGACAGGTTTAGTTTTAGATTTCATTAACCAAGCATGTAAGAAACAGCTCTAGGCTATTCAGGTTTTGCAACAGCTGAAAGGTAAACGTTTGTGGTGTTCTCATAGTTTTTTTTGGCTAAAAGCTTTGTTTATTGTGTATGGAAAGATTGCATCCTAGTTCTAGGAGCAAGCTCATGGAAACATCCTGCAAGATCTGATCAAAAAACATTGATGTTTCAAGAGAAATGAGTAGCTAAAGGCTACTCAGCCCTGTGAGCAAAATTTTTCAGTAAGATTCCTTCCTTAAGCAACATGCTCAAGGTTACGGTAATTTTTTCTGTCTACAAAAGAATGGTGAAGAGCTGCTGTTTTTTGTGGGCTGCTTTGTAAAGGCTGTTCAAGTGCTACACAGCTTTGTTTAGAGTGTGGGAGGAAAGGAGACAGACTAGCAAGCACTCTGAATGAATATTCCATTTTACACATTGCTGAACTCTGGATAGTATTGATAGCATTGAAGTGTTTAATTGCAGTTTAACGAGTTGAACTGCAAAGTGATAGCATTTTTGCAGATCGTTTATCGGCTTCTTAACTAGATGGGCCTTTGTTCTGACCCAGTTTGGCTGATTTTACAATGGATGTCTAAGAATATGTTACTTAAATTTGTTATTATCCTTTCCCTACATCAAAACTACAAAGAGTTACTGGCAGTTAGAAATAGCTATAGAAGAGCAGGTACTGTTTGCTTTTCTTAGCACTTGCATGTGTGTCAATGTCTAAGCCTCCAGCTACATCTATTTTCAGATCCAGTTTAATATTTTGTTCAATCATCTTTTGAAGTTTACATGGTTGTAACTGAAACACTTGTTTGGACAGAGGAAGCGCACTGCACATGAACGAGCCAAAGAGCTCTACAGCTCTGGGGAGTTTTCAAGTGGCAGGAAGTGGGGAGATGATGCTCCCAAAGAGGAAATCGATACTGGTGCTGTGAACTTGATTGAATCAGGAGCTTGTGGGGCTTTTGTTCATGGCCTGGAAGATGAGATGTATGGTAAGTGTTAACTGGCCATGGAATAGCTAAAGGAGGAGATGTGTTAGCTAATAAGCATCATTGTGATCTCTGATATGGCAGTTGTTTCAAAGGTGTTGTAGTGTTGCATGAAATTTTGGATAGAGATGTTCAACTGAGTAGCCAAAAGCAAATAGCTTCCTATAAATGGTGAAGTTTTAGTAACACATATGGTAATAAATGATTTGCTTATGTTATGCAAAAACCCACTGGAATTATTTTTTGTTGTCATTGACTTAAATTTAACAGTTGCTTGTGGCTCTAAATTGGCAGAGTCAGGTGCTGCTGTTTGAAATTGGTGTTTTGTCAGCAGGAAGTTCATAGAATCATTTAGGTTGGAAGAGACCTCTAAGACCGTTGAGCCCAAATGTTAACCCAGCACTACCAAGTCCACCACTAAATCATGTCCCTAAGTGCCACATCCAGATGATTTCTGAATACTTCCAAGGATGGTGATTCCACCACTTCCCTGCACAGTCTGTTCCAATGATTCACAACCATAATATTTTCCCTGATACCCAGTCTAAACTTCCTCTGGCACTTGAGGCTGGTATTTGCATGAACCATGAACACTCCAAGCTCTGAATGTTATTTCTGAATTTGCCTTTAATGTTACTGGAAGGACGAGGTTAAGTTAAAATGTACAAAACCACCATAACAAAAATATTGCTGTAGATTGTGTTGTAAAAGCTGGTTTATTGTTCCATGACTCCTGCAAATAAATGCACATTTTCCCAATAGCTAAACTCTCCCTGAAGCTTGAAAGTGCACCTTTTTTTTTTCCCAAGTTAAAAATATTTCACTGGTTCAGCCCCTTGACCTGTGAAATATGTTCTCCAGTTTCTTGTGCCACAGGTCTTGTGTCAGTATGATGCTGTTGAGGAACATGGATAAAATGATCAAATGTGGAATATACACAGATCTCTCTTTATCCACTGCAGCATTTTTAAGTACTGCTGAGCTCTCCCTGACTGGCAACGCTGCTTCATGTCTTGAATTCCATGTTGTAACTTAAATCTGAATTAGTGTGTCAGCTTATGAGAGCAGTATCGGCAAAACGTTTCTCTTCTCTTAATACCTGGGTCTTAATGACCATGGAGACTCAGAGTTGTGACAAAAGCTTCATTACTGAGCAAGCAGGGGTCTTGCTGTCTGTGCATTTTTGTACTTAATCAGAATCCTGAGGAGTCAGATGTCTTCTTTAAGAACAATAGGCCTAAAACCTCCACACAAGTTCAAGTAAATGTTTTCAAGGTAGCTAATTCGAGTGAAAAATATTTAAAACAACAACATTTGCAAGACATCAGATTAATTACCATTTTTATAATCCTAGCACATAAATGTTGTGGAAGGTAATGAGGATGATTTTAGGGAAGAGAATCTCATCTCTGCCTAACCTTGTTATATTTGGGTATTCTTCAAATTCCCGCGATGTTTTACAGCATAAGTACACTCAGGATGCTTTCTTGTGCTTTTTTTACTTTCATTCAAATAATTTTAGTATTTAGGTGGCACCTTTTTCCTTTGTTTTGAGGAATCTGACATAAGAAAGCAGAGGAATTTCATTCTGTTAACTGCCAAAACGTTGATTCTCTGGGGCTTTTCAGCAATTCATGAAGTGCTATGTAGCAAGTTAAAAATGCAGTGAAAGCTCCAAGCAATTAAATTGTCAGGGAGAATAAAACAACCACAGTTTAATTAACTAAATTAGTTTGCTTAAGATGCCAGTGTTAATGCTATGCTTGCAAAGCACGCTATGAAATACACAGTATTTATTGATGGGTTGGAGACCTGTTTTTCACCTGCAGGTCCCTTTTGCAGGTGCTTATGGCAGCAGCAGTGGCTGTATCAGAGGTGAGACTTTTGGTTTGAAGACTCGCCTGTGAAAAGGTCCAAAGGTCCCCACTGGGTCCCTGCTTAGGCTCTGTTGTCCTCAGTGTTTCCTTAGCATCTCCTGTCCTTAACCCAGCCCGCGAATATAAAAAGACCTTGCTGTTGGGTGTGTGTCCTGTTAAACCAGACAGTTTAAATTAATTTACAGTTAATTCCGTGTTCCTCTTTTAACAGAAGTTCGAATCGCTGCGGTCGAAGCCCTGTGTATGTTGGCTCAGTCCTCGCCTTCTTTTGCGGAGAAATGCCTGGATTTTTTGGTTGACATGTTCAATGATGAAATTGAGGAGGTGAGATTGCAGTCAATACACACAATGAGAAAAATTTCCAACAATATCACGCTGCGGGAAGACCAGCTGGATACTGTGTTAGCTGTCTTGGAGGTAAGAAATTCTTGAGGAGGGCGAGAATTGCTCTCCTGCTTGCTTTGGGGTGCTTAATTATGTACTGCTAATCAGTCTCTTCCTCTGAGATCAAACCCACCTTTTTGGGGGGTTTTTCTGGCTCTTTGAACACTGCCAAAGGTTCCTACAATCTGGTAGCTTGTAAGCCCCAGGACAACAGAATACATCTGAAACAGACAAATTTTAGATAAAAAGTCTTCCTTTGATCACTGTGCTGTTGCCTCCATGTGTTTCCTTCTGTCTTGTGTTGTGGCCCAGCACTCTGCACTGCTTCATGTTCGTGCAGTGTCATTTTCTTTCTGCTTCCTTGACTCAGCTGCTTTGGCTACACTTTTGCTCCCCAAGCAGAGCTGGGCCATGGGCCTGAGATCTTTTTTCTGGCTGTTCAGAGAGTTTTTCAGCGCACTCTGCCATATAATTTTGAGTTTTCCCAACCAGCATCCTCCCAGTGGGTGCTCAGCCAGGATTCAGGGAACAGCACGAGTCAGCTGCTCTTCCTGGGTGATGAGGTTGATCCAGGAAGAGGAAGAGATTTTGGCTCTTTTGTATGAATGGTACTGTGTCACATTGCTTCCTCTCAGACCTGATTTATTTGCTGGGCTATAGCCCCTGAGACATTTTTTTTTTTAATCTGCTGCTTGTGGTAGGCAAGTTTCTGCTTCTTTTGGGAAGTGTCCCAGCCTTGGGAGGTGCTGCAAATACACTATTTCTTTCTCTTCACCTTCTATTTCCTTGGCCCAGGGAGGCAATTGCTGCTCTCAGTTGTGCCTCAGGAAGAAGCAAACTAATTAAACCTATTTTATCAGTCTGTAACAAATGCTGTGGAATGTGGTCTGAATTTGCAAATGCAGCAATGAGCTTTAGGTGCCTCACATTTTTGTCATTATTTACATTTGTTTAAGATGGGGACCTGTGCATTGAGGTATGAAAATGTCCTGGTTAGGCTGGGCTCTTCTGTGCTGACTTACCATGTGTGATAAATCCTACGTGTATTGTGGTTTATATTATCATAATTATTATCAGGCATTTGGATAGTTTAAGTGTGAGAATTATTTACATTTTAATGGATTTATCTGATTCTGAAAGATGCTTGGTGCTTTTCTGTAAAATCCATCTTCCACTGCAAAAATAAAGGATGTGGGAAAATACCATTAATTTTGGTGCCTAGATTGGTTCCAGCAGTGTAAATATGGAACTCTTGGGTGTTGGGGGTAGCTTCTGTTTTTACCCCACTGCTTTCACTTCATCAGAATAACTGTACCAGCTACTCCTTGCTTTTCTGACCAGACTTTGGAATTTGCTTTCCCTGTTGTCCTTGATCTCAGTTTCTATTGAGTTGTGCTCATCTCTGTCCCTTCATCATCTTCTGGCTCGTTTGTCTCTGTACCACCTTTCTGGTGGGCTTTGTTAGTGGTCTGGAGTATTTTATGTCTGTGGTCATTTCATTCCAGTCCTTAGAGTTTGTCTTTTCTGTGGTCATAGTCTGTCTTTGACCACCAAAACCCCTTTGATCATTTGTGTGTGTTGGCTGTCATTTAAGAGCCTTTACAGGATGTTTGCTCTTTCTTCTTTTGTGTAAGACAGTCCTGTCGATACTTTGCAAATTATAATTTGTAAAAGGTAAAATCCACAATTGAAAAGCATCCAGTTCTTGTATCCTATCAAATTTTCACATTGTGTCCAGCAGCACCAGGCAAATGCTGATAGCAAGGAATGTGGTGATACATGGATATGGAATGTCATGGTGGTTTTTGGCAGAAGGAATGTAATTAATTCAGCTGAATATTCTAGTCTGTCCAGCCATTGACATGTCCTCAGTGCTTACTCAGACCCTCTGGTGACTGGGCTGAAAGCCTGTGGAATTGAGCTCCCTGTGTTGAAAACGATAAAAGGCTTCTCTGAAAATGCTAAAACAATCTTTGGTGATTGTTTTACTGAGTTGCCCAGCCCTTTCCTTTTCTGTTACTGCAAAGATACATCATCACCCAAACCAAGTAGTGATTTTTGCTCTGCTTGAGCAGGTCAGCAGTGAAGAAGTTCCCATTCATTCCAGTAAAGGAAACACATAAGGGGATGAGACCAGGAAGACCCTGCAGTTCTTGCCTGGTCTATCACTTCATCTGTGCTTAGCTCTGGTAATTAGAAACAGGCACTGCTTTTCACAGACCTCTTTTATTAACTCAGCCAAGGAGCAGAAGCTGCCACCTTTAAAGTAAATGTGTGTGCAGGCACATTTCTCTCAGCACTCAGCAGTGTCTGGGTTGGGTTTTTATTTTAGGATTCTTCAAGGGACATTCGGGAAGCACTGCATGAACTATTGTGTTGCACCAATGTTTCAACTAAAGAAGGCATCCATCTTGCACTGGTGGAGCTGCTGAAAAACCTGACCAAGTATCCCACAGACAGAGAATCCATATGGAAGTGAGTGTGTTCAGTGTCCTTGTGTGTCTGCTTACTTTCCTATTCTTTTTAGTAACGAGGTGCTAGGAAATACTGAGCTTGCTAAGGAGGTAACAGGTGTTGCAGATGTACCATCCTGTTACTCTGTAAATACGCACTTATTCACGACTGGTGTGGAAACTGTGTTGTTCTTCCTGGGAATCCAGAACTGATGCCCACTCCTGGAAATATTCCCCTATTCCAGGCACTCAAAGCATTCACAGAAAGGATGAATTTAGTTTTCAGTTTAAAACCTCATCTCTTCTACGCAAGCGTTTTTGCTTACTCGACACTGTGTTAAATAGTAATATTTACCAGCAGTTGACTAGATCAGGTGTGATAAGTGGATTGGTCGTGTGGCATTGTGCTGTCAGAGGGAATTTTTCTGTCTAAGCATAAAGAAAGAACTTCTGTGTCAGATTTTTTAGTTGTTTAATGGAAGCAACAAAAGGAGAGCTGCTCCACACACATGGTTTGAGATGGAATTCTTAGGTATTATTGGAAACACTTACGTTAGCCTTAGCCTCCTTTGACTTCCAGTGTGCTTTGACATTGTTTGTGGAGTTTGGGGGGTTTTTACCTTCTAACTTCCTTATTTCTGAAGAAAAAAAAAAGGCACTCGTTTGTTAACTTTTAGTATAAAAGCTTTTCCTGGATTGTATAACTCCCAAGTGTTAACTATTTTGGGGACAGTTTAAATTAAAAAAAAATTATTACTGCTTGTCCTTTCAGTTTTCTTGTATCCTATAAAATATTAATGCAAATGGTCAGTTGTAAAGAAACAGTGAGCTTGGACAGCAGGATTTTCTTGCTGACTGCCTCAAAGCGTTGCTGCAACATAAAGTAGTAATGCTTTAGAAGGTTGTATTTTGAAATGTACCTGTTTACTAACATATATTTCAATCTATGTATTTCCAGATGCTTGAAGTTCTTGGGAAGCAGGCATCCCACTTTGGTGCTTCCGTTAGTCCCAGAGCTGCTGAGCACACATCCCTTCTTTGACACTCCGGAACCAGACATGGATGACCCAGCCTGTATCTTTATTCATTAAGCCAGTTGATAATTTTGACTGTAGTAGATTTTATTCATGATTTCTTGATGCTCGCATTTCTTAAACCATTTCTGACTGCAGCAGACAAACAATCCTGTGCCTATTTCTGAATCCTTTTGCACTTAGTTTGTTACTCAGCAAGTGATGGAATAACTGTTAGCTGGAACCATCTTCATAAATACCAGTGGACTATAATTGGCCTTCTTTTTATGCTGTGATGAATAATCAAGCAATTTGTCAAGGTTTAGGCTTTGCAGATGAGCCCTTTGATGTCAAAACATTTGTCTAGTTTGCATTAATTTTAAAGATGCTTTAGCTTTTAAATAAGAAGAACGTTTTTTCTCGTCTGTTTTCTTTTTAGGTAAAACTTTTGATATGTTCACTGTTGTGCAGTTTATAAAACAGCACCATCTCTAAGTACAGCAGGGCCTGAATCCCCATAATGCTTTGAATTTTTCATCTTTTTAAAATAATTCTATGTCAGAAATCCTTATATTAATGTTAGCTCTTCCAGTGCTTTAGAATACAAACTGTTATTGATACACCATTATCCTCAACAATGGGAGACACCTCGGAAATGCATTTTTCCGTTGTTATTCCCCTTGTTTCCCTTCTGTGTGATTGCAGAACATGATGTTATTTCTGATGCATGCTGAGACACATTGGACTGGAACCTTATTCTAGAAGCTACTCCTTATTTTTCTCACCAGTCACAGGCCATCGACCAGAAATTCTATACAGATTAAATGAATGCCTTGTGAGAATTGAAACGGGTTAGAATCAGGTGGAGAGAGAGATGAATGTGTAATTACATGGTTTAGTAATAATTTGAGTAAAGTTGTTCTGTGAGTTGAGAATTAAAGGAACACTGCAGGGGGAAAAAAAGCTGTTGTTTAACTCAGTGCACCTTCCTGCCAGGAACCAGAGAATATTGTGTTAGAGAATGTTTTGGAGGTAACTTGCCGCCAGATTTTACAGAGGCATATTATGTGAAGGACAGGCCTGTGAGCCAGAAACTATGAAGTAAACCTGAATAGTATGTTTCCAGTGTAAACTGATATTTAAAAACATGGTTTTGTTTACTTCAAAGCACTTAGGAAATTTGAGTCAGAGCTAGTGCTTGGAATCAGCCCTGTTGCAGGTGTCAGCCTTTGGGCTGTGAAAGCCTTTGGCTGCTCTCTGTTTCTGCAGATCTCAGACTGTGAAAATGTGTTTTCTACTTCAGAATTATCTTTCCATGTTTGATTCTTTGGGTTGCTTAAAGTTTGCATAGAGTGATGTTTTTCAGGGAGTCTTAGGTAACACAGCAATTTTCAAAGACTTGGCAGTAAATGTATAATTTTAGATGCTGTTAGGGCACCAAAAAACCTGAACAACCTGGTCTAATGGGAGGTGTCCCTGCCCATGGCGGGGAGGTCGGAACTAGTGGTCTTTAAGGTCTCTTCCAACCCAAACCACCCTACGATTCTGTGGTGCGAACGGGTGAGCACAGTGGAAGCTGTGAGGAAGAGTGAAACTCCACCTAATGCGCATGTTCTGCGTTTGGGATCCCTGGCTCCTTTCCTCTGTGTTGCCTCTGAGCCATCCCATGTTGGCAGTAACATCCTTTCTCCAGTATGGCTCACCCTGTAATGTTTGCACTTTGTGCTTGGTTTTCATCTGCTCAGACAGCTGTTTCTTTGGGTTTTGCTCAGTATTTTCCAACTATAAAGAACTTCCTAGACAAATCCTGACCAAAGAAAGGGTTGTTGAGTTGTTGTTAACTTCCCATCCCTAAGGAGCTGTTCTTGCTATTGTTTATTTTTCTTTAACAATCCATTTTCGATAGACATTGCTGTTCTGGTTCTGATTTTTAATGCTGCTAAAAGTTGCCCAACAATGCCTGCCCTGTTCTCTGACCATACATTCAGACATTATGCCTATCTTCGGGACAGTCTCTCTCATCTGGTCCCTCCATTAAGAGTAAGTTGAACCACTTTGGTTTGGACTTTGACACTCTGTTAGGAATATTGCTGGTCTCTTCCATGTCTGTCTGTGTGTAACACTTAGGTTCTAAAACACTTAGATTCTCCTATGCACCACAGGAATTAATATTGAAATGTGCATTAAGGCAGGAGAGACAAATGTTAAATTGTTACAATATGGATTTGGTAGTATTTTGGGGAGAATAATAACATTATTGCTCTTAAGTGAGAATAGTACATGGTTTGCTGGTTAAGTAAGAATACTGGGAGGGGGCAGTATTCCTGGGAGTTTTCTGTAGCTCTGACTGTGTTTCTGTGGTAAAGGCCTTTGTAGATCTTCCAACATTTCACTTGTGTCCTACCTGAACAGTTTACTCGTGAGTGAAATGTGTTGCATTCTGCTTTGCAACATGTTTTTCCTGCACGGAACTATGGGTGGGATTGAAGTTGGCTGTAACTCTTATCACAGCTCATAAAATGAGTGGTGGTTTGTGTGGTCCCTTGACTTCACAGTGTCAAAGTTAATAGATGAGGAAGATGTTTCCCTCAAAGGGATGTTGAAGTTTAACCTGAAGATCTGTAGTACACTTGTAAAGTGAGGAGGATTAACTAACAAAGATGCAAACTTGAAAGCCTTGGTATAAATTTTGAATTTGAGAAATGAATTGGAGCTCTCAGTTGGCTGTTGTTAAATAATGTGGCAGCATTTTATAGTGTTATTACCTGTGTTAGACTTTTCTCTTCTTTTTTTTGTGTGTGTTAGCTTTTGCTTAGTTGCCAGGTAGAAAGCTGGTGTCCTCCGCTGTCTCTCCCAGTATTACCCCACATGAAGATCCTTCCCAGCAGTTCCTGCATCAGAGCCTGGAGAGGGTTTACAACTTTCAGCACCTCGACCCACAGGGCATACAGGAGCTGCTGGAATTTACCATACGGTAAGGCCTCAAGCTGACCTGTTTATGGAAAGATGTGTTAGTATTCCCAATTTCTCTGATGCAGGTGCTTTGCTTCTGAATATGAGCGTTGTAATTTGCTGTCCAGCACTTAACTTGGGCCTTCCTCTAGAGACTGTTGAGATAGGAAAGTGTTCATGACCTGTTTAAAATCAAATTGATGGTCTCGGGTCTGGCACTGCCCCACAAAATAATCAGTGTGCATTTGCCAGGGGAGCAACTTTTCAGAGCGTGGTAAGAGTTAGGTAAGGGTGTTCTTTTTGGACTGTTCACTTATGCTAAAATACACTCTCAGTTTTTATGGTTTGTGGGTGACAGCCTTGTGTGTCATTCTCAGTTCTGTGTCCTTGTAATTTTGATCATATTATTTGTAATGTACATGCACAAGGTTTTCTTGTTTTGCTTTTGTGGGGGGAAAGGTGTTGTCCCTTTTGCTCTTGCATTTTCTGGGTCCTGCGGCCTTTCATTCAGCAGGAAAGGACCTGCTTCTGGTGCTTTGGGTTCTCATTGCCAGTCCCACTTAAAAAGGACTTGGGCATTCCTCATCAGTTTTCAAATCAGAGAGCTTTTCCAGGAATAGACAACATTCTTGCATGCTGCTGTCTGCTGCTGTATAGATAAGGGTGTGTGGTGTTGCTTCTCAGTGTGGCTTTTATGCTGCCTCTTCCATTTCATCTCTAGACTGATTTACACAAACAAAACACTTGAAAAGGATCCTTTCAGTGTGATTCCTCTGCTTGGAAAGACCAAAAGAGCCTTATTTTGAGAGTTAGAAAAACAATCCAAAATGCTTTGTTTGAAATATGGAATTAAAAAAAAGAGCTTAGTTCTTTTTATTCCTTTAAAGTAGCTGCCTTCTCTTGTATGTATGTTGCTGTGAATCATTGTCACACCCATCTGCAGCAGAGAGTAAACTGTGCTCCTCACTGAAAACCCAGCTGTGGAAACTGTGAGGTTTGTCCTCAGCTGTTTTGCAGCTGCTGTGTGCCAGCCTAAAATACAGTCTCAAAGTATTTAATGCACTACGCACTTGAAACAGGTAATCTCTTGGCCACGCATCCAGAGGCATGAGGGTCTGGGAACCTCTCAGGCCACAACTGTTTTCAGTTTTTGAGTTGATGGAAATTATTGGCTTGGCTTTTTTCCTGATGGGATTGCCCCCCAGGAAACCATACTAAACCAGCTGCTCTTTTCCATTATTAAGAGAAGGAAGGATTTGGACAAAGCCAGAAAAAGTGTTAAAGGTTATTTTGCAGAGGGCAAGATTTCCTTGCACCAACAACTTGTTTGCTGAGAGCAAAGGAATAGAAGCAGCTCACAGCAGTGGATTCTGCCATGGAACATCAGTCCATCTTCCTTTATCATTATTGTCATCCAAGGAAATAACAGACCTTGTGGAGTTTGTGTCTACTTGGGACTTAGAGTTTTGGCTGCAGAGCCTGGGGGGGAGCATCAGTCTGCAGTGGGGTTAGAAATGTAAGACAGGCTGTTTAGCAAATCTGTCTGTGGTTTAGTTTCTCCATCTATACAAGAGGAACTTTTTTTTCTTACAGAGATGTTGAAATCTGTTTAAGATTTGTAAGGAAATAGAATTAGTGGCATTGGGAACTGTGTAAGACTGGGAAATGGAATATCTGCCTAGCTGTTGGCTGAGAGTTGATGTCCTGTTCCCCATTAGTGTGTTGTGATGGATTGTGACATGGGAATTAAGCACCCAGGAGCCTCTTCCCTGCTGTCTGGTAGAAGATGAAATGGAATATCTGTGTGAGGTTGAGGCTGGCTTGGCTGTTGTTGCATTGTTGTTGAAGGAAAGCACAACCCCTCGCTATGAGAGACATTGAGGTGCTTGAGTGTGCCCAGGAAAGGGGAATGGAGCTAAGCAGGGCTGGAGCACAGGTCTGATAAGAAGTGGCTGAGGGAGCTGGGGATGTTTATCCTGGAGAAAAGGAGGCTCATGGGAGACCTTATCACTCTTCAACTCCCTGATAAGGAGGCTATAGCCAGGTGGGGGTCTCTTCTTCCTTGTAACAAGCAACAGGACAACAGGCCTCAAGTTGTGCCAGGAGAGGTTTAGTTTGGATATTAGGAAAATGTCTTCATGGAAAGGGTTGTCAAGCACTGGAAAGGGTTGCCCTAGGAAGTGGTGGATTCACCATTCCAGGAGGGATTTGAAAGATGTGTGGGTGTGGCATTTGTGGTGGGCCTGGCAGTGCTGGCTTAATGGTGGGACTGGATGATCATAGAGGTCTTTTCCAAACTAAACGGTTCTATGATTCTCTGCTTAGGAAAGATTTTCTTTGGCTGCATATAATACAGATAATCTCACGGATTTTTGTTAATGTCTCAGGGCTCAGCAACTCTCTGGTTTGGCAGAGCCAAAGTTTCAGAAATGCATCCTAAATGCAAAGATAAATCTAAAATAAACAAAAGGAAATGATCATCTGAAAAATATATTTTAATACCACAGGAAGTGTGGAAGTAAAGTGACAGTTTTAATAGACTTTGGATCAAAGCAAAGTGTAGAGAAGAACAGACATGTTGAAACCACATCATCCAACCTATTTTCAGTTCTGTAACAAAAATTAATTTTGTTTTCTTAATGCACACTTTGGATCTAAAACATGGCTAGCAGTAGAGAACTAAAGCCTTTTTGGGTTCCATTAACTGACAGGTTTTTTCGATCATATTAAAAGCTGCTTATATTGCTGTATGATTTACAAGAAATACCAGACAACACACACCATCTAGTTGGGCAAGTATCTGTACATCAGATTCCAGCGTGGCTTAAAAGGACAGCTCTATTTCAGATACACTTGGTTTCATGAGCCTGACACGTTCCAAACAACCTTTCTTAGCCAACATGAATAGTTTGATTTCCCAGCAGTGTAACACAAATGGGTCGTTAGCTGCTGTCGAAAGCTGGAGTGTTTTAAGTTAAATCTGAAGCTGCCACTCTGTATGGTTCCCATGGGGCTGCAGAGTAATGTGGGTTGACAGACTTACTGCTTCCACTGCTGTGCTGGTGTCAGCCTCCCAGAAGAAGGGACATGCCAAGTCCCAAGGTGCAAACTGCTTTGTAGTGTGTGTTTTGCTGCTGTTTCTGCTGCTTGCTCTAATAAAAGCAGGCAGCAGGAATAGCTGGCTTTATTGTCACTGCCTTCTGAGTGTGTTTAGATTAAACTGTTCTCTGTCTCATTGTTATTTTTTCTTTTTTTTTTTCCGCATGCTTCAGTGATCTTCAGAGGCTCGGGGAACTGCAGTCAGAACTGGCAGGGATGGCAGATTTCACTGCAACTTACCTTCAGTGTCAGCTGCTCCTCATCAAGGTTTGACTTCATCTGGGTTTTTTTGAGCTGTTCTTTGAAAATGCCCCCAGTCCATCACAGTGGCATGCTTTCATGTGTTGATGTTCATGCTGAAAAGTCATGTGTGATGAAAGAGCAAGTTCTGTGGACTTCTGATAATCCTGCTTCCCTCCTGTGGCAAATAATTTATGCAGTAACTTTGCCAATGCAGACCTCTGCTGCTGTACCTAGGGCTTATGTTGGTTCACGTGCATTTTGTCAGTGCAGAGTTTATTATCTCACAGAAATCATGCTGAGGGCAATGGTGTTAGGAGAGTAACTTCTCCTTGCTGGTGGCCACTGGAATGTTTTTTGTGAGACTGCTGCCATGAGTGCAATTTTTATAGACAGTGATTTGCAGACAGCTTTACTGGCACCAGTGCCAAAGGAGTTCTTAAGACTTGATTGAACTAAATATTAGTCATGCTTTCTTTTACAGTGCTGAAATGATCTATCTATTTAGTATTAGCAGGTGATGTGGCTATTTAGACACCATGGCAGCAGCCCTTTGCAAAAGCCCCTTTTCAAAGTTAGCTTCGTGCTGTAAACAGGAACTAATTTTTTTGCTTCACAGAGTCATAGAAAATCTTGGGTTGGAAGGGATCCTCTAGTTCCAGTGCCCTGCCATGGTCAGGGATTCCACTGGATCAGGTTGCTCAGGGCTGTGAGCTGGCAGTAGTATTTAAGTTAGTCTCCTGGCATTCTTTGGTGTTTGAGTGTAACTTACACACATGTAAAGCAAGAACTAAAGCAAGCAGCAAACAGGTTTCCAGAAGGGACTTAATGAAAGCTTTGTTATGTAAAACCAAGGAGGGATTTCAGTTGCTTTGCTAATGCGTAGCTGCCAGTTGGCATATCTCATGGCAGGTCTCAAATCCTTGGAATATGTTTATCACCCAAAGAAGGTACTTCAGATGAGCAGTGTTACAGTTCAGTACAATCCAGCTAAATCCAAAGTGAAATGTGCTGTGCAGGCAGAGGACTAGCATTTGGAGATAGCTTTGTTGCCCTTCTCCAGGATTTGACTGGAGTGAACCAGATGGTTTTTGCATCTGGCAGAGGAGTGCTCTGTTTGGAAGAAGGGTCAAAGCTGCATCAGCTATTCTTGGCTTGAGCTGTAGAACAGTCAATAGATCAGTGATGCAGAGGAGTCACTAATGTGCATGGAATGAAAAGTAACTGATAATACCAGGAATCACAGAATATCTTGGGTTGGAAGGGATTTTGAGAATCATCTAATTCCAGACGCCCTGCCACAGGCAGGGACACCTTCCACTCATACAATACAATTAGAAATCCTGATACTGCAGAGAGAACCTGAATGTCCAGATAGTCCTTTTCAGTAGATTTCTTTCCAGTTGCTTCTTTCCCCAAAAGAAAAAAAGCTGCTGGGGGAAAAAGTATCTTCATTTTCCTGCCTCTTAAGGCTGAAGAGGTTCCAGACCTTTAAAGGCTCTATGTACCTTGTGATTTTAGGGGTAGTTAACTGGGATTCTCGGGCCATCCTGGGTGAAGGATACAGTCTGTGTGTTCTTGAGCTACAGCTAGCCTTGTGCATAGCTGTATCTAAGGACAGGCAGCTTCAAAAAGGAAGCAGTGATAGAAATCATCCAGTCAAGCTTTCTACATTTTTTTAAACATAAATCAAAAAGCTAATAGGGTGTGGTAGGTGGTTGGGGTTTTGTTTGGGGTTTTTTGTTGTTTGGGTTTTTTTAATACCAGTATCAGTGACTGAATTAGGCACAACATTCATAGTAACTCCCGGATCTTTGGTGGGGCAGAGACCATCAGCAGGAAAGTTCAGAAATGTGGCTGTGGAAGTATGTTTCTGGGGACAGTTGTTACTGCTTCCACTATTTGCCTGCTCTCTGAGATTGCCCCAATCTTGGTCTCAGGGGGGTGATAATGCAGTGGGCTGTTGTTTTTCTTCATGAAGTACAAGGAGTTTGGCTTGACTAGTCTCTCATTCACAGCTTTGTTAATATTCTCAGCTTCCCTTTATATTTTCTAGTTGTATAGGTATCTCTCTGTCTTTAGAGAACAGTGTATATTTTGGAGGCCTTGGTTCCCTGTGTTGTATTTAAAAGCACAAAAGAAGGCTTTGGCCTGCTTTTTCAACCAGCTGTTCAGACTGAATTAGATATTTATCATCAGTTCATGTTTTGTTCTTGTAGGCCTTGCAGGAGAAGTTGTGGAATGTGGCAGCTCCCCTGTACCTGAAACAGAATGCGTTGGCATCTGCTGCAGCAAAGCAGGTGAGGTGGAAGCAGCTGAGCCTGCATGGAGGCCAGTCCTTGGGTAGGAGTCCTTCCTTGGCCATGGAACAATAATACACTTCTGACTTTCCACTCCCATAGTCTGTCCAAGTAAATCTTAGTCCCCCAAACTGGGGTAGTTTCTCTTATCTTCAAAAGATAAGTGGTGAGGGAGGGAAGTTCATGACAGCTGTAAAAAGGCAAATATCATACCTTCCAGAAGAGTAAGAAAGAAGATCCAGAGAACTGGGCTTCTTGTCCTCACCTCTTTCCTTGGCAAGGTTATGGACCAAATACTTTTAAAAGCTGTTTCTAAACAAGATCGACAAAGCTACTTGGAACAGCCAAGATGCATTTCTCAAGAGCAGGTTATGGCTGACCACCATCACTGCTCTCTGTGGTGAGGGGACTGGTGCTGTGAACAAGGGGAGGGCAGTGGGCGTTGCATCCCTTGACTTTAGCAAAGCTTGGATACAGTCTCCCATCGTTTCTTTTTCACCACACTTGCAGGATTGTGGCTGAATAAGTAGGTGATAAGGGTCCTGCAAATTGAGGGACCGGTTGATATGCTGGAGGGCATGGCTGCTGGTGTGGACAGACTGGGGAGCTGGGATGACAGGAACCTCATCATGTTCAGTACATTGAATATGAGGCACTACAGGAGGCCAACGGCAGCTGAGATGTCTTGGTTTGGGCAATGATCCAGCTCTGGGGAGATGACATCTGGAGGGCTGTGTTGGCTGTTGGCCTCCCCAGTAGAAGGAAGATGCTGACAAACTGGGGCAAGTTCAGCAGAGAGCCACCAGTGTGGTCAGGGGCTGGAGCACATTACCTGCAAAGAAAGGCTGAGGGAGCTGGAATTGTTCAGGCTGGAGAAGAGCAGGCTTCAGGATGGATTTACTTCTGTCTACCACTGTATCATTATAGGATATAAATGAGACAGAGCCAGACTACTCTGGACAAGAGGCAGTTGGCAAATGATGAGAAATTTTGATCAGCTATAAAAGGAAAACTTACTGTAAGGATGGTTAAATACTGTTGCCCAGAGAGGTGGGGGGAATCTGTGTCCTTGGAAGGGTTCACAGTTTGATGTGGCCCTGAAAAAGTGGATCTGAGACCTGCTCTGGGCAGGGGACCAGGCTAGATGACCTCTGGAGGTCCCACCCAATCTTAGTTACTCTGATTCTGTGATATATGAACGATCAGATCCTGGAAAAACTGAAACTAAGCCCTAAGAAAAGGTAAAGAAGCAAGCAAGCTATTCAATAATCTAATAACAAATCAAGGGTAAAAGCAAATTCATGGATATGTTGGGAAACTCTGCTGACATTTTGAGTCTTCAGGTAATTAAGATGTAATAGACAGGTACTGCTGTGCATCAAAGTCTTCTCTGCTGTTGATGAGTAGAAACAAAAGCCACCCAGCTTTTGAAATCTTCTCTGATTGAACTGTTTTTCTTGGATGCCCTCTTGAGTAGTGTGTGAACCTCTGGAAAGTGTTATCTGTTGTGATGGTGAATGTAGGTCACTTGCTGTCAATGCAAGGTGAGGGAGTATTTCCTGTTAAATAACTTGCAAGTTCTTGGCCTCTGCACAGTAATACTGAACTCAACTGTATTAATTTGAGCACTTCCTCTTGTCTGCTTAATGTGTTCCTTGGTATGAGATAAAAATACCAGAATCTGGTGATCATGATTGTGCTGGGTTTAACAGTCTGATGGTTATTTATCCCTGTGGTGTCTGTCTGGCAGATCCTGGAAGAAACTTACAAAATGGAGTTCATGTACAGCGGAGTGGAAAGTAGACAAGTGGTCATTATTCACCACATGAGACTGCAAGCGAAGGCCTTGCAGCTGATAGTGACTGCCCGTACCACCAGAGGGTAAGGATGACCTGGTCTAAGGATCTTCTTAGCTCCAAGATTACTGTCCTTAAGTTTTGTTTAAAAAAACAGCGAGGATAAATTAGACACATAACAGGGCAGCACACCAATAACCATTTGCTAAAGTAACTCAGAATGAAGAACCTTCTTTTGCCTTTTGATACAGCTGTATAGCGACACAATCCTGAATTAGATGACAAAACTATTGGGAAGATGAGTTTTGGGGGTTGAGTTCTCTCATTTATGAACATATAAATAGGTTAAAAACATAATAGAGTTGATATTTGAGACCTGTTTAAATGAGGAAAAGTCATGTATCAAATGAATCTGCCAATCATGTTTGCTTCATTAAGTATTCATTGCTGAATTTTTAGCATCAGGGAAGCATTGTTCTCTTGACTGATCTGCAACTACTGTGTGTGTGACTCAGACAGAAACTGCTCCTGTGCAGGCTTAGATACACGAGAGGCTCCAAGTGGTTTGTTTTGGCTGCTGAAGTTAAAGAAATGACACATGGTTGTAGAATGAGAACTCCAGCTGGTGGAATTAGAGCAAATTAGTTACTGTCCTAGTTTACTTCTGTTTCAGGTTTGTTGCCACCGATTTACTGTATTACCATGGAGGTGCATAATATATTTAGCTTTTAACCTCTGTTTTATAGGTGGAAAATAAATATTTTCTGACAGTGGCTTTGGGAACTTAATTAGTGCCTTATGCAAATGGGTTGGGTTTTTTTTGTGGGAGGGGGATATAGATAAGTGAGGAACACTTTTTTGGTTCAAAAACTGTAAGATCTTTCTGAATTTAGGAGGTTTAATGGGATTCCAAACCAGCTAAATGTGTATAGCCATAGAGCCATTTTTCTTCCTTTAACAGTAAACCAAGGAATATTATTTTCATTACAGAGTGGAACCCCTTTTTGGGATGTGTGAAAAATTCCTCCAAGAAGTGGATTCCTTTCAGAGGTGACAAACTCCATTACTTCTTCATTTTATGTTAGAAAGTCCCACCACATTGTCATCAGGAGATATTCACTTTGTTTTTTGTCTCTTCACATCTCCCTTCCCTGCTGTCCTACATTGGGAACTGTCATGGGATAATAATAAAGCAGGAAGAACCTTTGTAGTTGAAGTCCTTAACATCGGGATGTTATGCTGCTACTTCAGAAACATGTGCTCTGAATTAATTTTTCATAGAATAGCTGATTTTTTTTCTTGTATTTATAAGGATTTATCTACTTTCAGTGGATGCTATTTTGATAAATACTTTTTTTTTTGTTTTATTCTGTCTCCTGGAGTCTAGATAGCAATTTGACCTTTCAAAGATTAATAAAAAAACAGATTACCCTTGATGTAATCTACATGTAGCAATAAGTCAGACAAGAATGCTGCAGTATCTTTCCTGGCCCTGTCTACTGTTTTTGCCACCTCTTAGTACTCACCTTTACTTCCAGGGAGAATAGGTGTTTTAAGTGTCAATTTGCATGAACAGATTCACTCTAGTGAAAGGTGTCCCTGCCCATAGCAGAGGTTTGGAACTAGGTGATCTTTAGGGTCCCTTCCAACCCAAACCATTCTATGGTTCCGATTCTATGAAACGGTGATGAGTTCTGCTGATGGTGAGACTCCGTGTGAGGAAAAGATGTACAGGAAATGGCAGTTCTATTCTCCAGCTTCAACTGGGCATTAGGGTAGGGCAGATTTGGTCCCCTTTCTTATCAGTTAACCAGCCACAAGTGCCAAGCATATAATAAATGTGAATTTAGTCAGAACTAGAAATAAGATTCTGCTCAGCCAGCTCAAGATACCTGTATCTCTGGACTACTTATCCAATTCCTGGCTGAGCCATAAAATCATAGAATCACAGAATCATAGAATGGTTTAGGTTGGAAGGGACGTTAAAGACCATCTTGTTCCAAGTCCCCTGCCATGGGCAGGGACACCCTCCACTATACCAGAGCTCCATCCAGCCTGGCCCTGAACACTTCAGGGATGGGGCATTCACAGCTCCTCTGGGCAACCTGTGCCAGTGCCTCACCACCCTCGCAGTAAAGAATTTCCTCCTAACATTGAATCTAAATCTTTCCTCTTGCAGTTTAAAACCATTCTCGTTTGTCCTATCATGATCTGCCCGTGTAAAAAGTTACTTTCCCTCTTCTTTCTAAGCCCCCTCTAAGTACTGAAAATTTGCAATGAGGTGTCCCTGGAGCCTTCTCTTCTCCAGGCTGAACACGCCCAACTCTCTCAGCCTGTCTTCTTAACAGAGGTGCTCCAGCCCTCTGAGCATCTTCATGGCCTCCTGTGTCCTTCTTACACTGGGAGCTCCAGAACTGGACACAATACTCCAGGTGGGGTCTCAGGAGGGCAAAGAAGAGGGGGAGGATCCCCTTCCTTGACCTGCTGCCCACACCACATAGCCCTTGATGGTGTCAGTTTGAGCACAAGGCATGGTCCCAACACAAGTGGCCAAAGTCATCTCTTATATGTGAGACACATCAGAAGAGGAATGTAGGTATCTAATTCTGTCATTATAACTAAATATAAGGATTAACTAGCTTGACTGAAAATAACAGTACTGTAGAAAAAGTTGAAAAAAGTATTTGATTTTTAATCTGTTCTTTACACAGATGTTTCATCTCTGAGCTCCCACATATGCAAGGCAGTTTTGTAGATAAATTGCTGGACTTAATGCCCAGACTTGTGACGTCCAAGCCTTCAGAAGTGGTCAAGATTCTTCAGACAACACTGCGCCAAAGTACCTTCCTCCACCTTCCTCTTCCAGACCAGGTTGGTTTAACAGAAAATTAAAAGGCAATATCCTTGTGGACTGTCTTGGCATCCGACTAGTTCCTAATATCCCATGAAGCTTTTAGAATTCAGGGTCTTGTCAGTCACAAGTGTTACCTTTTCTTTGCCTTCTTATGTAGCATCCTCAGGACTACTGCTAAGAACATGGAAAACTTAGTAATTCCTGGCAGTACCTAAAAAAAAAAAATTCCAAAATTCACGCACTTCTCTGTTAAGAACAGTAGTAATTACAATGTTTTTTTCTTTTCTCTTTCACCCACCTCCTTATTTTTGCCAATCACTTTGCCCCTAACAGCTGCACAGAGCCACTGCAAATATCATTGAGCCTACTGGTGAATCTGATAATCCCCTGAGGTTTACATCAGGATTGGTTGTGGCACTGGATGTTGATGCAACTCTGGAACACGTGCAGGATCCCCAAGGAACTGTTAAAGTTCAGGTAAGAAGTCACTTGACATAAATGCAAACAGGATTGTGTCTTGGGGGGAGTTTCTTTAAGGATGTCAATACTTTTAGATTGCAAATAATGATACACTTCATTAGTAATAATGCTATATTTCTGTGTTTTAACCACACATTCAGAAACTGGTTTGTCTGTAGTGCACTGAGTTGACTTGGGTGCAGTTCTGAGAGTTTGCTTTGAGCACTTGGATGTCATTCTGTGCTATCACACGCACTGTGCACATTATGGACATGAACATCAATAAATGCTGGTGAGCTTCCAGCTGGTCTGGTGGGAGGAGGAGGAGCAAAAGAAGTTGTTCCGAATGGCACAAAAATACGCAAGCTCTTGGCTCTCTGTATTTCCAGCTTTTCTTCCTGCTGCTGAATCACTATACTATCCTCAGATACAGCTGAGGAGGTAGGATTGGTATGATCCCAGTAAAATATGCAAAGTCACTGCTTAACAAAGAAACAAAAACCTCAGTTACAATGCAGAGGAAGAAGCTGATGTCAGTGGGGCCTTTTTTCCACCTGTGCTGTGGGTTTGAATGGCAGCATGTGGCTGTTACATCCGGGGCAGCTGAACTCCTGGCTCCAAGCTAAAGCCCTCTTTTCTTACCTTCCCTACTCAAACAGAAAACACCCAAGGAATGCACTGTGCAGACAGATCCCCAGTCCAGTTGTCATTCCTTTGGTGTTTTCTTTTTTTTTTTTTTTTTTGTTCCCCTCTAGGTGCTGTATCCAGATGGACAAGCACAGCTAATCCATCCTAAACCAGCTGACTTCCGAAATCCCGGCCCTGGGAGGCACAGGCTGATAACTCAGGTTTACCTCTCGCACACAGCCTGGACAGGTAACGTTAATGATACAAGTTGACGTGGTTGTGTGGCTGTGCTTTTATTAGACACAAGTTACATACCCAGAGTCTGGGCTCTGAGGATTCTGGAGTCTCCAGCTGTGGCTGGTGCTGTCCTTAGTGTCAGTCAGGCCTTTGAGCAGTCACAGCTCCCTGTTTACCGGGCACTGCTGCTCTGTAGGGAAATAGAGGGCAGAGCCCTGGGAGCCTTCACGTAAGAGCCGTGTTCAAGGTGAGGTCTCCCACTCGTGTGCAGAGCAAAGTCAGCTGTAGGAGCCACTTCTGCATCCTCAGGTAAAGGCAGGGGGTCATGGTAAGGTCACTGCCTCCTTGTAAGTCATTGTTTCAGATCTGACAGATGTTTGAGCATGGCAGAGAACCTTTGAAACTGTGCAGTACAATTTCACTGCTGATTAAACTTCCATCCTTTCAATGCCCTAAAAACCCACCCTTTAGCTCTGATGATGATGTGACTCCAACATTCACTTTCAGTCTCAGCTGCTGTTCACACTTCCCCATGGAAGCCCTTCAGTAACTGGCTTGTGGACTTCAAACAACAAAAGCGGAGTATTTCATTCACAGCTCCCTTTGTCCTGTTTTCTTTTAATCCCTACATTTTTACTCAAATGTGGGGGTTTCCTCTGAGAGGTTTTTTTTCTTTGAGCAATTTTTCATTGGATTTGTTGATCTTTTTCTTTTAACCCACAGAATTTTGTTTATTGCTGTGTTCCTTCATGTACTCTTTTTTTATATACTACTTCCATAGTGTTACTCACTCATCCTGCTGTCTTTGTTTTGTTTTGGAGAAGAAAACATGGTACTGTTTCTAGGGCTGGAAGTATCTGGGTTTAAGCATTGATCCTGTACTTCACCTTATTTCTACTTCTGCAGCATTCACTGGAAGGGCATTTTAAGCATGGCCATGAGGGATTCTGTTCCGGTGTCTCCTCTAGGCATTATTTTAATTATTAACTTTGACACTGGCACTTAGGCATATAAAACAGGGGGAAGACACTGAGCTGGGAGGGACTCAGGAAACAGGGTCAGAATTCAAAGTGGAGAAATTGCCTTAATTCAAGACAATGAAACTCGTTAAAGGCCAGTAGAAAGAGTGTGCTTGGGAAGGAGAATGCCCAAGTGCAAAGCATGGATTAACTGCCAGGTGTAGAGCAGAAGTGAAAGAGGTGACTGCAGGCTGCAAATAAGAGTTGGGGAGTGATGAAAAGGTGAGCTCAAGGAGGTGTTGACTGAAGCATGGAGTAACTGTGCAAAAGGGTTATTTCTTGTGTTCTGTCTGGTGCTGATGATGTCTCAGCTGGAGACCCACTGCAGTTCTGGACATGGCATCTTAAAATCCTGTGGGTTTCAGCAGGTTTCATTTAGGTTTCATTAATGTGGTCCTGTTGTGGGTTATCCCTGGTATCCAGTTAAGCCCCGCACACCACCTGGTGCTCGCTCCCCAGTGGGACAGGTAGACAATCAGAAGGGCAATGTGAGAAAACTCCTGGGTGTTACACTGTGCAGCAATAGCTACAACATCCCTGTGTTATCGACACTATTTTGGTCACAAATCCAAAACAAGGCATCATGCGAGCTGCTGTGAAGGAAAATTGACTTTATCCCAGCCCAAACCACTACAGGCCATCAAGAAAACTTAAACAAATCTGGTTTTCAGTCTAGAAAGGAGAATTTTGTTGGGGATTCAAGTCCAGCAGTAAGTCCAGGGTAATACTACGTATACTGAAACCCCAGTTTTGTTATGACCACTGTGAGAAGAGTAAAGTGAAATCATCCTATGGACAGTATTAGGAACCTTGCTCTGCCCAGCTGCAGAGTTGGTGAAAGAGAGGAAGAGGCTGTCTGGCGTGCAGAAACTTCCAACAAAAGAGAATCTTCAAGTAATCTCCTGTGCCACAAGTCTTACCAGATGTCATCTGTATTGATCCTGACATAAATACAGTGAGCAGGGCCTGCTAGTTCTGTGGGGGTTTTAATGATTGTTATTATTTCATTGGAGTTACTTTAAAACAGTTAGTTTTGAAAGCTGCAAGTTAGTGGTAAGATTTTTAAGTGATGACAGAGGGGGATAAACCTAGAACACTCCTTAGTTCTGCTGTGCTGAATGTAATGCCAAAGGTTTGTTTTCAGACACTAGACTTGATTCTGGTCAGCCCAGAACAGCTCTGTACTTACCCAGCATACATGGAATTAAAATTCATTTGATGTTGATTGTTCGCTGTGCAATGACAATCACGTTTGGATTGTTCTACTTTCTCTGCAGAGCCATGTCAGATTGAAGTGCGATTGCTGCTGGCTTACAATTCCAACAAGAGCAAAGCATCTACCAGAATTCCTAAAGCTACCTGGAGTGAGAGCTTGGAGGCTCTCCCGCCCTCTGAAAATGGCATAGAGGGGACCATCCCCTTCAGCAAACCTGTCAAGGTGTACATAATGCCCAAACCTGCCAGGCGGTGAAGGCTGGCACTGAAAGAAACCTATTTATGAGGTTGGTTGGGTTACATGAAAACAAGACACTGTGTCCAAGATGGCAAACCAAGCCAAAACAGCCTTATATGTGTATAAAAGGAGTCAGATGTCAAAATAAAGCTGCTGAACAGTTGGTCTCCTAAGCAGCAGGCAAATACAGGAATTACTCAACTAGTTAGGAGAGGTTTCAAGAAAATGCAGGTTTTTCTGTATTGACTCAACAGAAACAGGACAGTTCTCAATCAGCATTCCAGTAGTAATTTCACTGGGCCATACCTTCAGTTTTTACCTATCAAAAGTCTGTCTCCAAGGCCTCTAGGTTTTCTGCTATGTATTTACTATGTAAATGCTTGGGCACATAAATCAATGTTATTTTAACAGTACTCTGAAGTGAGGCTGAGGAGTTCAGCGTTTTGGGGGGGGGTTGTTTGTTTGTTTCTGTGGTTTTTTTTTTGGGTTTTGGGGGTTTTTTTTGAATGTCTAAAAAAAGCATTTGTGCACTGGTACCTAATTTCTTAACACAAAAGTAATATTCTAAAAAGTACTATTGTGCTTGCATGGGAGCAGCACCTAGGAAGGAAATTGCCAGTTGCTGTTCCGCATCCTCTACAGCTGTGCTGAAGCTGGACCTCTGAGCTGAACCTGTGCTCTGGGGAGGGCACAGGTTGTTCATGGTGCAGGGGGAGGAGGAACCTGTTTGTGCAGGTGGCAGAACTTCAGTCAGCAGGACACGGAGTTTAACTGAGCTACAGCAACAAAGCAGTTTGTCTCCTGTTGCACCTTTGTACAGCTTGAGGAACAACGGGATTAAGTACCAGCTGGAAAATTCCTAACCACATCCCACTAAGTTTTACATGATCTGTTTCTGTGTGATGGTCCTGGCCTGAGCCAGTCTTAGTGGGATGTGAAAATCTGTGTTTTTCAATTCAGCAGCACTTTTGGCACGCAAACTCTTTCTTGTCAGTCAGAGTAGCCACACACGCTCTGTTCAGCAGCAGTTGGGCAGCTTGTCAGCGTTCCCCTCTGGAGGTGAGCTGGGAGCACAGAGGGACAAGAATTTAGTTAAAACATGATCCATGTGGCATTCCTGTCAGGAAGTGTGTCTGCATCGCTTCTGTGTGACAGGCTTAGCGGATTTAAGAACCTCATATGATTTGTTGCAATCCTTTGGTAGGATTTTGTAGGAGGACCTAATGTGTGAAACATTGTAGTGCAGCAGCCAAATGTTGCATGTGTTTATGAATCAGTTGGGGTTTTTTTCTTTTTAAAAAAAGGGGTATTTCTAGCAAGTAAGCAAAACAGTGAAGAAATACTTTCCAGTTGTATTTAGTGTAAATAACGCCTTACATGCTTTCCTATAATAAAATTGGAAAACTCATGCTATTCTGTTTCTTTTTTATAATATGAGTGAACGTGGATGCCTGCGTGGTCCTTGGCTAATAAGATTACTGCATGTTTTTTGTGGTTTTAATTAGGACTGGTAAGTTGTAGCCCAAAGGCTCATAACCATAAAACTTTGCTGCTGCTTTAGGTATTCTTGAATTAAATATACTTTCTTAGTGCTTCTGCTTTTACAAACTGGTTTGTGGTGTTTCACCTTTAGGGCACTGCTTTGAAAATCTCCTGCCCATCTGACAGCTGCGTTGTTATCGTCTGACTTGTCTTTGGCATCCTCAGTTCAGTTCCCAGCAGACAGGGTTGATGTATCTCTCACTAGGAAGCTGTGTCTGGGCAGATACTTGACAAGTTGAGTGAGCTCATTACAGACTTTCTTTTTCCTTCCTCTCGTTTTTGCACTTCACCAGTATTTAGTGCAGTTTGTCATCTCAGTAATGTTTCTAATTTACGTGGTGTCCATAGGCTCCAGACCACAATGGATGCTGTGGTAGGCACGGCAGATATTTCCAATATCAAAATTTTGGCATCTTTCTGTCTTTTTCTAAGTACTGGATCAAATTGCTACTTTTTGTTCCCCTCATGCTGTCCTTGAGCTCCTTCCTTATAACATACCAGGCAAAGAGTGAGTGCCTTCTGTATTGCTGCCGAGAATCAAATACAGCAGGGCTGTGGAAAAGTTCTTCCATCTGTAATTTCAAGATGCCTAAACCAAACTGAAAGTGTAAGGCTGCTATGAACATTTCCGCTCTCCTAATGAGAGCATTCTGTAGTTGGCTTCTCTGCTGTAGATTTTTCTCTGATTCCTGGTTTGGATCATGGAAGAAAACACAGCTTCTCCTTTCCTTCTTTAGTTTCACCTGTGCAAGTAGCTGACTAATTCATCATCTGATCTAAACCTTCCCTCTTTCAGGTTAAAGCCATCCCCTCCATGTCCTATCACTCCATGCCCTTATCAAAAGTCCCGCCCTCTCTTGTAGCCTCTTCAGGTTTCCCCAGAGCCTTCTCTTCTCCAGACTAAACAACCCCTACTCCCTCAGCCTGTTTCCACAGCAGAGATGGTCCAGCCCTTTCAGCATTTTCATGGCCTCCTCTGGACTTACTCCACATGTCCATATCCTTATGTTGGGGGCCCCAGAGCTGGATGCAGCACCCCAGGTGGGGTCTCACCAGAGCAGAGTAGAGGGGGAGAATCCCCTCCCTTGACCTGCTGCCCAGACGCAGCCCAGAAAGGCAACCGAGCCTTTTCTGGGCTGCCAGGGTACATTGTCAAGTCATGTTGAGCTGCTCACGCACCAACACCCCCAAGGTGCTGCCCCTCAGCGCTGCTCTCAATCCATTCTCCGCCCAGCCTGTATATGTGCTTGGGACCGCCCATTTCACACCATGTTCCAAGATATGGGGAATTGGAAAGGAGATCTGTATAAAAAGTGAGGGTTATTGTAGTTGTCGAAGTCCAGATGTTGACTTTTTCTTCCCATCCTCAGGTTTGAGACATTTAGGTTTTTCTGCTCTCAAAAATACCAGAGTTCATGCTCTGTGTTGTCTCAGAGGCATTCATGCCATTCACCCCTTGTCCTTTAATTCTGGATAATTGTTGGGATTCTGCACTGTAATAGCCTATAAGATGATTGATCTCAGAATGAAAAGAAAAACAAAGGGCTCTAGTCATGCACAAAGATAATTTGCATTTTCATCTCTGTTGAAGGGGGAACAGAGGACTTCAGATGACAGCCACTCAAGTACGGGGAGTTTCTGTTCTCTCAGATGGTTCCAAGTGTAGGAACAGTGTGCCAGTACAGCTGCAGACACAGGGACACTGAGCAATCTACAAAGGAAGGGCAAATAATTTGCTAAAAACCAACGATGTTCAAACACTCCTCACCTCTGCATTGTACCTCCTAGGTAGAAGGAAGAGGGAAAAGAATCTAACAGAACAAGGAAAATGCTGACCTCACATGAAAGAGGGGTAGCTTAGTGGTTTGAAAATGTGTTGTCCTATTTACCATTAACTTTCTGGATTTAATTTACATATGGCATCTTTGTATGTGGGAAACCCAGCTTTGAATGCTTTTAGTGGGAAATTCCTATCCAGATTGCTGAAGTCCACTGAAATTCTTCAGGCAAATTTGAAAGTAAATAATGCAATTATTGAGTCAAGAGCTTGTAAAACAATGCCTAAGTGTACTGGAAACAAAGTTGAAGCTTATGAGACATTAAGTCAGACCTGGTGTGGCTTTCACCTATCTTATTTTAAAAAGTACAAAAAAAGTAAGTGGGCAGGGACATTTACTGCAAAAAGTACAAAGCAAGTTGTTGGGGAGAAAACAGGGCACGCATTTAAATCAGGACTGTATGACATCAGTGAATTATTTAGGTTGGAAAAGACCTCTAAGACCTCTAAATCATGGAGTCCAACCATAAACCCAGCACTGCCACACCCACCACTAAGCCATGGCCCCAGGTGCCACACCCATATGCCTTTTGACCACTTCCAGGGATGATGACTCCACCACTTCCCTGGGCAGCCTCTTCCAATGCCTGGCAACTGTTTTGGGGAAGAGTTTTTTTCCTAATACCCAATCTAAACCTCTTCTGGTGCAACTTGAGGCTGTTTCCTCTTGTCCTGTCACTTGTTACTGACCCACTGGCTACACCCTCCTTTCAGGGAGTTGTAGAGAGCAATAAGGTCCCTCCTGAGCCTCCTTGTCTTCAGGCTAAACACCCCCAGCTCCCTCAGGCCACTCCTCATCAGACTTGCACTCTCCACCATGCTGTGCTGGTCATCATCTTGGGTTCAAGCTCACAGAGATGGATTTCCTCTGGAATCCTGTCTTGCTTGTTTAAGTTATAATCATTTTTTTCATCTTATTTCACTGTCATCTTCCATTTTATTCTTAGTAACAGGCACCGGGAATGCAGAAAAGGCTGTCTTTTTACTTTACAGTTTGCTAATGTGATATCAGTGGGACTTCAAAATATAAAGTTTGAAGGCTTGTGGATGCCAGGCTTTGCACAAATGCTGCCCAATGTCCCCTAAAATGCTGGTTGTGTTGCATTTGGTGTCTGTGAGCCTTTTATGGCCTGTTTCTCCTGGCTGCCAGCTCGCACATGCTGCTTCACAAAGATAAGGGCTGGGGACTGACCCACTCGGCGGCAGAGCAGCTGGGGTGGAATCTTCCTGGCTCCCAGCCCAGCCACAGCTCGGCTTTAATTTCAGCGTCAGGGTGGGAGTTCACTGCCTACTGGGAGATCGTTTTCCTGGTGGGAGGCAGAGCAGTGGTGTATGTGAGAAATCTTGCTCTATAAAAGTGCATTCCCATGATTTGGGCTATGAGCCCGCAATTTTAACAAATTATTTATGGCTCTAGCTGAAAGCAGCAATTTAACAAAGATACCAGTTTGAGCTCTGCTGGAATTTTTTGATGAATCAATCCCAGCTGCTTCCACCATCTAGCAAAGCAATTTCAGGAACCAAGAAGGAAATCGGGCTTTCAGAGACTGGAGCAGCCCAAGTGGAACAGATGTTGTTGTGGGAACTGACAGCGCTGACTCAGGAAGCTGTGACGAGAGCAGCAAGAGAAGACATAGATGGGACAGACTTGCAACAGATAATTTCCTTGTTGACACCAAAATTTTGTATTGGTGGTGGTGAAACTTAGCAGTTTGCCTTTAAAAAAAGAAATCCATGTCTTTGCACACTGCAGCTCCCTGTTTTGGAAGTGGAATCTTCTGCATCCTACCAGTTGCCAAATGAAGGGAAGAATTAAGAGGCTGCAGCACAAAGCTGGGTAGGGTACACCTCTAAAAGTCACCTGGCAGTGCAAAATGGGCCCTGCTCCCTGCGTGCCTTTCGGGAGGACAAATTGTGTGGCAGCAGCAGTGTGAGGAGCCCACAGTATGTGTCTCAAATGCAGGACGTGGGCTAAGCAATTTTGGTGAATGTGGCAACACCATTAATGTGCCATGTTAACATGAAAATATGTTTAAAAAAAAACAGACCTGGAGGAGAAAGATAAGATGTTTGCTCAACTTCTCCTAACAGTATAATGCGCATGTTTCCATTTTTTTTTAGTTCTGCAGTGTCCTCTCAGCCAAAGCATTACAAAGCCTTTTCCCATTTGAGGCTGCCTTAAGGCCCAGAAGCTCATAAAATAACACATGACCATGATCAAGAGAGTCAAACCACTGTCACTATCAGATAACATTTAGTGCAAAAAGTCCCCACACTCTGTGAGCTGGTAGGAACTCGTTCTGCTGGCATTCCCTTGGGATGACCAGAGTCTTCTGGGTCAGTAGCTCACCTTCTTCACACCAGGCAAGTTATGCAGAAAAATGTCACAGCAGCTACAATGAGCATTATACCAGCTGCCGCCTCAGACAACACAGATGCAGCTGGAAAGGCAGTTCCTGCTGGGTTATAGAAGATTTTGCCTCAAATGTAGCTACATTAACGAAAAACAGTGCTGTAATTAGGAGATTGCAAAATAAAACTCTCAAGTATTTACTTTCCCTTTACTTTTACACCACTTTGTGTTTTATCAGATAAAAAGTTCTAAATGATTACTAGAGCAAATAAACAGAAAAAGAACATAGTATTTTGTGCATCTTGGGAAAGTCATTGTGCTCGTCTATCAATCTAAGCCTCTACTACTGCTTGGATAGCTCCAAGTGCCTCAGAGCTTTTACAGCTTCATCTTGATACTTTCATTAATACACACAGAATTAATATGCACAGAACAAGAAATGGTGAGCCTGGTGGGAAAAAAAAATCTACAGTAGGTATCCTGTAACTGGCAATATTGATTGAAGCCCACCAAGAACAGCAACCAAGAGAACTCCTTAAATCTTCAGTGTAATAATGTTTGTTGGCACAACATTTAAATCATCAGATAATGATGACCAGTAACAATTCTCACAAGCATGCCCAGCTTGCCAGCAGTGCCTTGCTAGCAGCAATTTAGACTGATTTCCTAAAGATCAATGTTTTATGCTGCAAACTCTAGTTTTGTAGCATACCTTTCTGATGATTTTAAGCATGTAGGAACTTCTGAATAGATATGTATTGGACAACTCAATCCTCACAACTGGAAATTAATAAGAACATTCTTTAAGGCCCAGGTTTTATGTTTATACCCTGTTTGCATTTTTTCCCCTTTTCCAGGTTCAATGAAAAATTTAAAAGCTACATTACATGATGTTCACAAATTGGCAAATACCCTGACTGAGGTCACCTGCAGGAGGCAAAGTTGCATGTTCTGGGTTTGCTTTTTAGTTTATTTTATTTTTAACTTATTTATCCAGTGATGGTAAAGTGCTTCTTTACCACCACTTCATATCTACAATTTGACTGTGCTCATCGGATATTTTATGGCTGCATTCCAATAGCCAGTAATGTAATTTTGGGCCATTTTCTAATAAAAATATTCAAAACATAATCTCCTGATTTAGTCAACAGGTGAAAAGTTAAGTAACAAGACTATGGACAGCCTCCAGAGGAAAATTAGGTCAATCTCAACAATACATGGAAATGATTCTGTAATTAAACAATTTAATTACATTAGCAGTCCTGCCTTTTGTGAGCCCTCGATTTGTTTAAATCCTGAACTAATAAACTGTCCTTGCATTTTAGATTGTCAGTGCACAAATGCCTTGGCACGTAAGTTCACACTCTGCCGAGTTTAATTTGATTCAGCAGAGGTGTGTCCGTGATTTGGCCGCGGGCCGGGAAGGCAAAATGAGCTGCGCTTCAGCAGGTGGAATGGAAGACCCCGCCCACTTTGACACCCTGAGCAGCCAGGGCATTGTACTCGGCCACAGCCTTCTCCGTTTGCAGCACCAGCACGTCAATCCCGTTCTTCTTCAGATAGTCCACAGTGGATGCTGGAACCTTGGAACAGAAAAGGAAATCAGAAAAGCAAGTACCAGATTCTTTTCCCCTTAAACTTTTAAGACTTGTAGAAAACCAGGTACTGATGCCATTTGTTAAGCATGACTTAAGTAACTGCCAGTAGCCAAAATGATAATGCTCAGATAGTTCTAAGATTGATTTAAATTCTTTTCTCTTCAATAAAGCTACTTTTATACACACACCTCCCATATCTCCTTAGCACACTTTAAAATGCAGTCCTCTCTTACAAAAATAAATAGAACCGGAACTAAAGGAATTTAACCTAAAGAAGGTGTTATTCATCCCACCAGAAAGCCAGAGACTTGCTTCTCACCAAGTAAAGCTCAGCACTTCTGATCTGAACTTTCTGTAGCTACTTTATCTGCTGAAACGACACCCTGGCAACATTGGTGATAAAAATGCCTAATCACCAAAGTATTTACAGTAGGCTAGAGAGCCAGTTATAACCTATTGCAAGAGGAGGGGACTAATGACATTCTGAAAAATTCTCCTTGTTTCAGTTGCTCCTGTAGCAGAACATAAACCTGCTTACTGCTTGACATTGACACTAATACAGAGGAGCTCAAATGATGTTTCTTTCAGGACCTGAGGGACCCCTGACAGGAGCTCATTCACACTGATCCTCAATTTTTTCCCTCTCAGTGAAGCATCATCAATTTAATTTTTTTCCCCTTAATCAGAGAGAGAGGGAAAACAAACAGTTCTCTTTATGCTTGTCACAGAACAAAAACCTACCTGCAAAGCCTCACTCATGCCACGACCGATCACCACAGTTTTAACGCCCTTCTTGACGACTTCTTCAAGGTCAGCTGGCTGCACTCCTGGAGAATGCTAAGTGTCAGGGAAGGAAAATAATAGTCTGTGTACTGATAGCATCAACCAGGAAAGCTGTGTCTGTGTGTCCTGAACACACAACAGCAGGGTAAATTAGCAGTACCAAAATGTAACGCAACCTTCTTCTGTACATACACACAGTAGATAACATTAGAAACTGAAAAAGGTATTTAATATGCAGATGAAGGATGATAATTAATTGATTGAGGGCAAGATTGTAATTCCTTATTAAACAGTCAAAGCCAAAAAGATGCATTATACATTTCTAAAACATTTATATCTAACTTCTGGCATTTTATAAATACTAACAGTTAAAGTGAAATAAAAAAATTGCAACCATACTGCTGTTTGATTTCAAATTAACAAAATCTCCTTTGTTGCAAGCCAAAATTTACTCACTTTAAATACAAATAGCTCCTCAGATAATTAAAATGATTAAATAATTTTCTTGTTTGCTTTGCAAATCTCACCAAAGAGGACAGAAATGTATTGGGTAGCTTCATTTCAGTTAACAGTTTCCATTTCTGCAGTATTCTTTACTTTGAGAAAGGAATATTTGAAAACAAACTTCTCAAAGAAAGAAGGAACTTTCACAGTACATTAACAGAGGTTTTAAAGAAGTACATCCATTTACTGCTATTATGCTTTAAACATATGAACGCATAAATACACCTGTAATGTTAATGTAAACATTATTACATGACACTAATTCTCCTCCTGGATTCAGTTTCTGTGTATCTCCACATGGTCAAGAGTAAGACACTGGACAACCTGTGGCTAGAATTTGGCCGCTTTTTGGTGTGCATTTTTATTTTTAAACCATAAATACTATTTGTCCCCCTCCCTTTTTTTTTTTTTTTGTAGAATTCCGAAGTTCTGAAGTTTTCTAGAGGTCTGAAATGAGTTTCTCACTTGAAGTAGGTAATGCTGTGGTGGACTCGTGGAGAATGGAGCAAGTAAGACTTTTCAAGCTGAAACAAACACATGAGGTCCTAAAGTTGCAGGTGAAACTTTTCATGGTAGAGTGCCACTTCCAATGAGTGAATTAAACTTACTCCACAAGAAAGTCTTCAGCATGGCTGGCATCTGAAATTTCAGTAACAGAGATGATTCACCTTTATGGTTCTCCAAGTTCACAGAATCATAGGATACCTCAAGTTGGAAGGGATCCATGAGAATCATTCACAGGACTACCTTAAACTAAACCACGACTTAAGAGCATTATCCAGATGCTCCTTGAACTCTGACAAGCTTGCTCTGTGACCACTTCCCCCGGGAGAGCTTGTTCCAGATCCCAACCACCCTCTGGGTGAAAAGCCTTTTCCTAACACCCCATCTGAACATCCTCTGATGCAGCTTGTCTGCATTTCCGTGGGTCCTACTGCTGGTCACCAGAGAGGAGATCAGCACCTTCCCTGCATTGCCCCGCCTCTGGAAAGTGTAGGCTGCGGTGAGGTCACCCCTCAGCCTCCTCTTCTCCAAGACGAACAAGCCAGGTGACCTCAGCTGCTCCTCACAAACCTTGCCCTCAAGGCCTTTCACCATCTTCATCGCCCTCCTTGGAACACGGTCTAACAGTCTGATGTCCTCCTTATGTTGAGGTGGGGCTGCTCCAGTGCAGAGCAGAGTGGGACGAGCACCTCCCTCGGCTTTGCTGTGCTCGATGCACTCCAGGACATATCTGGCCCTTTGGGCTGCCAGAACCAAAGGCTATGCTCCCCTTAGTCCATTTACATTCCATATCCACACCTGGAATGCAGAAGTCACTTGAACAGGCAGAGCTTTCTCAAATCACTCTAAGTACTTGTTTATGACAGAATAGGCAATGCTTTTCCTTTGGGGTTTTCTGAGTAGACTCAAAATTTAGACAACAAGAATTGGTATGTTTTACTGCAATTACAATAATTAGAATTCTGGGGAAGGTTTGCTGTCATGTGAGAAGCACTCGTGACACATTAAAGCCATGGAACAAAAGGATTTTCTTTGGTTACACAAGACACTTTGATGCTAGTAGAAACTAGTGTTACTAAAGGAAACATGTAACATGATGAAATAACTGTATCGTTGATTTGATAGCAGAGTATCTTGTCTGCTCTGTTCTCTGGCCTGCATTTCAGCAATGCTACTTCTTTTCTTCTGCCATTAGCAGATGGCACTGAAATGCAGCCAGCCAGGGAGAGAGGCTGCCATTCATCCCCAAGGGTTAAGTCCACAATAACTGTTAGTGCTTAGTTATAGAACCTTGCAGGGCCAGTTATACAGTTTTCCTGTTGAAAGAATGCTCCACTAGACAGCAGTGTGACAGCAGAGAAGGAAAGGAAGCAATTTATTTCCAAGTAGAGTGTAGGACATGACCAGCACTGCTTGTTTTCCACACTTCAGTTCCAGCTACCTGCAGGAAAAACATGCTCAAAGAAGGTAGGCAAACTGTAGTTCATTGTAAAAAAAAAAGGGCAGAAAATGCACCTGTTGAATCCTACTGTTTCCAGTGCTGGAAAAATTAACTTTTTTACAGTTCTTCTCAACATTGGAGATGCAGTCTAGAAAAATCTTGGTTCATTTCTTAATATTTGTTGTTTGCTATTTATTTTAAAAGCAAATCACCTCACTCCTCAGCCGCAAGGATAGAACTGACCTAAAGCAGGAGCTTTACAAGCGACTTACATAAGGCCTTACTTTAGATACATATTTTTAACTTCCTGATTAAATAAAAAGGATGCCAGAAAACCTACCCCTCCAGAGAACCCAACTATTCTTTTTCTCCTCCAATTTTAATTTAGCATTGGCTTATCTTTCGAGTCCTCTAAAGACTTAGGGATTTAAATATTTCACTTTTGACAAGAAGATATTCCTTGTTAGAAACTTTCAAAAGAAAGCATGGCCTCCTAAATGTTAGTAAGTGCCCATAATTTGAAACCAAGGTTTTCCTGTGGTTGGAATAAATAGAAGAATGTGATTGAGCTGGGAAATAGTTGAGAACTTTTCAGTTACCATTGTTCTGTTCTGTTCTGCTTCTCCAGCCATGGGCGTATAAAGCACAAAACCAGTGTTTTCAAACAAGCAGACAGCAACTCTCACCACAAAACTCAGCCCTTTGAACAGCCAGTGAAAACGTATTTTTTTATAACCAGGCCATAAATTAAATACATTTTAAAAGATTACATACACAGCTACCTTTCTCTGTGCAAGGTGAAGATATCTTTGCATGACAGCAACACCTTTCTCTTGGTGTTATATATTCTGCATAAACCAAACTCTGACAGGTTAAAAAATTCTGTTCCCCCAAAGATTACAGATGAAGTTGCAAACCCAAATGCTCTGCATTTCAGTTGTGTCAAAATGAATCCAAGAGAGCTGCGTCTTCTGCGTGGATACAGCTGCAGGTGCTGGGCCTGGTCAGTACATTGTTATTTTGTGCTTTAACTTTTGCTTTGAAAGTGTGGAACCTTTTTTTCTTTCTAGCCATTTATCTATCCCAGTGCAAGTCCCAGTATGGGGAGAATTATCAGGTTCCTAACGCAATATATGCTATACTGCTTCTAAATTTGAAACATCAATATTGCTCCATGTACTTTCATCCAATTCTGATTGCATTTACAGATAAACTTTAAAAATGACAAGGGCAAGCATTTAGTATATGGCTACCAAGAGAAGTCACTGTGTGATTAGCCAGACTGTGAGCTTTTCACAGAGAAAATAGTGCATGAGACATTGTATCTGCATATTTTTCCTCTGAAATATGTACAAGGGACCCCAAGGAAAAGGATATAAACTAAACCACATGCAATGCTGTCTTCCAAACATGCAAGGTCAGTTACTGTCTATTTTTTTCTTACTTTTCATCATTTCTTTTCCTATCTCACTCAAGGTAACTTTTGTTTAGTCTGAAGAGAGGTTGTTACCAGCATCTTGTGACAATTGCACTCTTAAGCAGATGAAGAACACTGTTTGAGGGCTCTAAGGTGTGTGAGAGTTGTCTGGTCAGGGTGGCTGTCAGAACTCATGGCAACAGTAGCTACGTTCTGTTGTGTGTAGGACGTTGTGCGACTGCAGCCCTCTGACCTCCACAAAGTCACCTCCAAAACATACACTCAGTTCTTCCCAGGAAAATCTAATGGCTAGATGAAAGAAAAAGGCAGCCCACTGAATTTCTGGCTGGAACTTTAACACTGTTCTCTGGACCATTCTGAGTCCTGTTTTAAATGCAGGGAAGTAAACAGCAAACTTACATTAGTCCCAGTTTCTCGCCAATCCCATGTCCGGCTTCCTCCCGGCCATACTTTGCAGTCCTTATATGTTGTAGAGCAGCCTTTCACCTTCATCTGACCCCAAGAAAGGGAAGCAATTTCAGGGGAAGACATCACAAAGTTGAACCGAAGTCTGGAAAAAGGATATTTAATACTTAACATCAGGCCAACATATGCAGCACGTTAATAAAAATGGAAAATTCTGTCCTCACCCCAAGGAGCTAGGAAGGAAACGCTATTATAGACTTTATCCACATGATTTTGTGACAACAGACTTGAACTGAGGATCAGCAGATTTGTTGAATTACCAGTCCTCTTGGGGATTTTGTGCAGGATTTTGGGCAAATCATTTTACATGCTAAATCTGTTCAAGTATTGGATGTTCAACTTTTAAAACTATCAGCAGGGATCAGGTCCCAGAATATCCTCTCACATCTGGGTTTTAATCTTCTCCCTAAAATGAACAATGAGGATGATAATAATTTCCTAAAACATCAGAAATCTGTACTATTTCTTTGGCCACTCCATTAAAGTCGTAAATAAGATAAAAAGAAATGCCAAACAAACCCAACAGTAAAGCCATGAACCAAAGTGTCACTGTCAGATTGCTATAGAAAACAAGACTTTCAGGGATGTAAAGGGGTCAAGCCTTTCCCCAGCCACTGCTGACAGAGGCCAAGTCTCCCAGGACAGTTATACATCCAAATAAGAACTTGTCTGATTGATTGACCTCCATTTGCATTGTTTCAACTTAAATCCATTATTTCTAATCCTTTCTGTTGGGGACAAGTAGAACAGCTTAATCTTTGTCTTTTTCACCATTTTTTGGTTTGTTTTCTTGAGGACTTCCCTCAGTATTTTTCTTTTCTTTCATTTACATTAAATATATGTCCCTTCAGTCATGTTTTCTGAGTCTCTGCTTATTTTCTCCTTTTTTTCCTTTGGCAGCCAACCACTGGTACACATCTTCCTTTGAAGTCTGTTGCTTAGAACTTGACAGAGCCTTATCAGTACCGCTGTAGTCCAACTGTTTTTTGGTGTGTGCTGCAGTGATGTTGGGATCTGCTTCCACAATCACTGCTGGGCACCAGCAGGGCAGGGAGTCTGCCTCTGTCAGCTCCCCACGGAAGTTTTCCCCTCCTCACAGTCCCTTCACGGTACTGCAGTCTGATTGCCGGGGTGATTCTGGCAGTAGATGAAAAGAGAGGACTCACAGGGTGATGATACCCTGGAAATGCTTTGGACTAGCATGGCAGTCCACTGACTCGTCTCCAGGGCAGAGTCACCCTTCTGCCCTTCCAAGGCACATGCTCTGAAATCCACGTTTTGACGAAAACTTCTTGTTTCTCCAGTAAAAAGAGGTCCACCTCCACCTAATCCAGAAAATCTCAGTGGCAGATCCTTCCAGATACACAGATTCTCATCCTTTATTTTTTAATTGTTTACATTCACTAGGAATCAAATTGTTTAAATTCATCATATGAACCCTGGGGGCGCAGATTAAAGGCACTGCCCTTGCAAAAGAGAAATCTTTGGATGACCAGGCTTCCAGTCATCCTGGAAGCCTTCCTTCCTGTCTTGCACGTGCTACAAAAGATGCAGCACTGCCAGACAGGACGTGCTCTCCTTGGATTGCCAGAAGCGGATCTCAGCATCCCGCCTAAAACACTGCATGAAGGAAAAAACCTCATTATTTTGGATTCAGCACAGGACTGAGTTTGCCAGAGGTGCTTCTCACACAGGATAGTGGGGCAATTCTTTTCCTTCTCACTCCTGTGCAAAGTTAGTGGCACACGTGTCCTGTCAAACAGGAAGCCAGGCATGCAGCTAGAGGGGACTGAAACTTGCTTGGATTCATATATTCTAGATTCTCTCATCACACATCCGTGATGCAATGGATTCAAACAAAGATTTGTAAGACTGTTTTTCCGAAAGTCTGCCTGAAGGGAGGTTATAGCTGAAGAAATAACCAGCAGTAGTCCCAACAGAATGAAATCAAAGAGTAAAGACTGAATAAAGTACCCATAACCTGTCTCTGAAGAATGAAAATAATTTTTGCCTGTGCTACTTTTCAGATGAAATGGTAGAATTAGACCTGGAGGTTAGACAGAGGTGAACAAACCATAAAATGATCAGGAATATCACCTTCCCCAATCCAAACAGTATCACAAGGCTGGAACTGTGCAATCAAATAGGTACAAACTGTAAACAGGAGAGCAAGGATTCCATGCTATCTTTTCCGGACAGCACAAAAATAAGGAAATAGCAGAAATGAAGCAACAAAACTTACAAGGCACAAATAAAAAATTGCCATCTACAACTATTTCCCATAATACTACCAGAGATTATCAGTAAGGTCAGGCCACTTGAATAAATAAGAATATCTTAGAGTAAGAATGAACTCATTGACAGAAAGTTTGGGCATCCTTTGGTGTAGGGTGTGGTCCAATCACTGAGGAGTAGGAAAATAGTTCTCGAACAAATTCTTCTTTTAATTATTCACTGTGAGAAATGTGAAGTACCAAAATATACAGTAAGACTTAAGATTAAAAGAGACCTTGAAATAAATGACTTGCAAGTACAACCTAAAATAGCAATTTCTGTAAACTGCAGTAGTCCAAACAGAAGCAGAAATGGCTTAAGACTCTAAAAGCAAAGTCATGACAGTTTGAAAACATCAGAAATAAAGGAAGCAGAACTTAAAAGGAAGCAAAATGCAAGTTTATGCCAGGAGACTGTACTGAAAGAGAGAAATGAAGTGGTGGCTAAGGATGGCAGAAGACAAAAGTAGCTGAGAAGGAAGTGGAAGAAAGTTGAGATTGAATTGCAGTTGGGCAAGCTGGTGGATTTTAAGATTGCCAGCACACCTTCCTTCTGTGGAGGTAACCAGCAACAAATGGAATAAAAGAGGTGAACGAGAGCAGTGCACCAGACAATATTTTATTGAGACACTACAGAAGGACGTTTCGTAAAAGCCAAGGGGTAACCTGAGACCGAAGAGGCTAAAAGTGAAAGAGTAAATCGGTGTACGTGAAGTTTTGGGCAGAACTCCTGTAAGGTGTCAGAAGACAACGTGGTTCTCCAGCGCTGCCTGGGAGCAGGGTCAGGAGGTGGGCGACTTCCCATTCCAGGGGATACAGCAGCCAGAGGAAGGTCAGGAATAAAAACTGACATCAGCAAGGCAGATAGACAGGACGGAAGAAGTTTAGATCAACTGTGCAGGGAGGGGGAAGGTGTCAAGTTCACGAAGGAGGAAAACACACTTCAGGAATTTGGCAATTCCATTTCGCTGGGGAGCCTTGTGAGGGCAGTTAACCGGGAGGTCACGGGGGTCTGGTAATAAGAGAAGAGGGAGAACAGCACTTTGTGAATACAGGGGAGAGAAGCAACGAGACAAGGACAGAAAACCCTGAGAAGCACCGCGGGGGGGGTGGGTGGAGGGAGGGAGTAGGGAAGGGAAGGTGTTGTTCAGGACGCCCCGAAACATGGCCTGGCGTGACGGGGCACAAAGACCGGGCCTGCCACCGGCCCCGGCCGCGCCCTCCCTCCCACTCCCCTCACGCCGAGGGTCCGTCACGCGCCCGCACTCACCGCCCCGCGCGCGCGACCCCACTGCCCCGCCAGGCTCCGCCTCCGCCTGGCCCCGCGGGGAGGGGGCGGGGCCTCCTCTCTGCCACACTCTCATTGGCCAGCGCTCCCAGCCGGCCCCGCTCTCAACCCGTTTCGATTGGTCAGTCGGAGGGTCTATCCCCGCCCCTGCCCCGCCTTGTTTTCATTCCCCCTCGCCGCGCGCGGCGGAGGGGAGCCGGCTCGCGCCGCTCTGGCCGCCGCCCCCTGCCCTCCCCTGCCTTCATCGTCCCCCCGGTGCATTGTGGGATAGTGGCGGCCCGGCCCGGCAGCGCCCCCTCCTCCCTCCCCCTCCCCAGCTCCTTCTCCAT
>VXAZ01006524.1:63991-521964 GCA_013399875.1 Gymnorhina tibicen
GAGCTCTGTGCGGGTGGGACTCCTTGCAGAAAGCAGGGATAAGCTGAAATAACTATTTTCGTTCAGCTTGGCGCTGGTAGCCGGTCTCTCTTACACCTCCTCCCTTCCCCACAGCTTGGGGGGCGCTTCACAGCCTCTTCCCCACCCCCCTCAATATCTCTCCGTTTTTACCTCTCCCCCGAAACAAGAAGGGGACACACACACATAATATATACAAACACACGGGAATGTCCTGATCCCCAGTGCCCCCCCCCCTTCCTTTCCTCTCGGTGTATGTGGGATGAGGAATAGGGGTCACGGAGAAGCCCTGAGCCCCCCCACGGCTGCTGTTGTGGGCCGTCTCCTCCCCACAAACACAGACAGCCATTGTGTGCCACCTCCATCCCTCTCTTCTCCCCCCTCCTCCTCCCCCATCCCCTCTTCCAGTTGCGGGGGGGACAAGCTGTGGCTGCTCGCTGCCGCTCCCCCGCCGCCACCTGAGACGTGCGAGGTGGAGGGATAGGTTATGCACTCCGCTGTTTGCTTTCGAGCTGCTCGCCCTCTCCTCTCCTCCCTCTCCAGTAGCAGGTTTGGTTGCCAGACTCTCTAATCCCAGCTGCCCGCGATGGATGCGGGAGGGCCCGGGCCAAGAGAGCAGCCTGGGGAAGGAGGGCTGTGTGGAGGCGGCCGCAGGAATACAGAGGGGAGGGAGCTTGTTGCTCTTGATCTCTTGTCTCTGTTATTCGTTTGGTTGTTGCCTCTGCACTCTTGCCACATAGGGAGCCCGTGCAGCTCATGGCGCATGCTCGGCAAGGCCCCTTGGAAACTTCCTGCTGCTGGAGAAGCCCGGCTCAGGGCTGCTTTTGGTCCGACAGCCCCTGCTTTTTCCCCAAAACCCGCTCGCTCTCGCCTCCTTCCCCACCAAGCCCACCCTGTCTGGGGCGTCTGGGGCGTCTGGGGCGGGGAAGGGGGGTATGTGATTAAATCGGCGTGTAGGTGTTGCCTCATGTAAGGGAAGTTGCATTTTGCTAAGCGCAGGTGTCCTATCTGTGAATTCACAACAGCCACTGCTGAAATAGAATGAAATAAGATTAATGTGTTTTCTCCTCATGTTGTCTGTCAGTATGAAAGAGACAGCTTTCTTCAAACAGGGTTAGCTTTGTGGAAAATATGTATTTAGATTCAATTCCCCACCACTCCTGTACCTCTTACGTTATGTAAAGGACTCATTAGAAAAAATGTTGTTTTGTTAAACTGTTGCAAAATGTATTAATAAAAACCACCAACACATTTAAATGTTTGAATTTTTAGTGAAAACAATCATTTTAAAGTGATGTCTGCAAAGAAAACTAATGCTTTTACTTTGTGGCACAAAGTGAGTGGATATGGAAGAGTAATTTAGTTGTGTGAACTGCAGAATAAATTAAACTGAAAGGGTGAGATAGTGGCTGTGTTTTAAAAATATGCATTTTTATTAAAATGCAAACACCATAATTCCTGATGACTTTAATTGCATGATGGGGGTTGTCAGCAGGGCAGTGTTTACTGCATGACTCTTTTCTAAAAAGATTTGAAATAACCTGTCTTATGGAGTTTGCTTTTTCAGTTGATTTGATACTTTTCAAATTTTTAAACTTTTCTTTGTACTGCCCTTCCCGTTTGGCAGGGGACAGGTTATTCTCCCTGCTTTAGAACAGCCTCCCCAAATGGGAGCAGATGCAGCTTCTGAAAATGTAATGTCTGAAGTGCTGGGGTTCTTTGCTTGTGCCTGGTGTAGCTGATGTAATTGTAGAGATAATTCTCATCTCTAAGAAAGAAAGTGTGGAGATGTGAAAAACAAACTTGTTCTTGACGCTTTGTGTGATAATTGGTGGATATCCTGGATGTATTTTCCTTTGATAAAACCAACTCGTTGGGCTTGGTCTGTGGTACACATTATTACCTGGTGTATTTTACACTTTTGGGAAAATGGCTGCAGTGACTACATTTGTCTACATGATTTTTACTTCAAGTAGTCCTCAAGGTGGTGTTTTTAAGGGTACAAGTCATAAAGTTACAAAACACTGATGGAAAACTGAAGGGGTTCTTTTATTTCTGAACATCTGTTATTTACAACTGTATTTAGTTTTTCTTGGAATGCAAAAGGGATTTTGATTTCAGTTTGTAACGTACAGTTAGTTTCACTTTTGATACTAGTATTGCTTGACAGTGGATTTGCAGTGACATAACAAAATCTAAGGAAATAGCTACAGAACCTCAGAGCGTCAGCTTTTCTCCTCCGTTTGTTAGAAACTGGAGCAAGTTTTAAATCTCAACTGCCACATAACACCTATTTGTAACTCCTCTTCATATTAATTTTGCAATCAAGGGACGGAATCAGTAGTTTGAGGGTTTTCTTATTTGTCTTTAAAACTGTTTTGATGCTCAGCAGTTTCAAAACGTTTTTTAGTGGTTTTTTTGTTTGTGGTTTTTTTTTTAAACATGGTCTATACTGTCTTGTCTAAAGAGTTACTCTTGGGAGATGCCAGCAGAAGTTACTTCCTTTATATTAGGAGCCCCAAGGAGAACAAGGAGCTTAAGTTTGGATGTTGTTCAGTAGTTGTATAACAGTCATATTTTCTTTCCTGTTAATAATTGGAACAAAGTACTTGCTCATTATTAAGGAAGCAGGGTATAACCTTTATGTACTGGAAGGGATGCTGAGCAGATGCTGACAGCTAGGAAGCTATCAGTTATTTCATAGAGGGTTTTTAGATTTTTGTTATTGCATAGACTGCACTTGAACTTTGCTGTATTACCTCTCCTTAACTGAGAATTTCAAGATAAATAGTAAGGACAGCAGTACTCAGGTGTGAATGGTTTTCAGTAGTAGTCTGACTAATTGAGATATCAAATTAACCTGTATTAGTAGCATGTTAGATGCTTTAACCAACTGTACACCGGTTGGGATTTAGTGGGTAATGTAAAACATACTTGATTGGGAAAATAAGAATGTATGGTGTTGATTTCACCCATAGCTATTGAATAGTGGGATAAGCTGATAGATCTGGAAATAGTCTGCTACTTACAAAAGCTCTGTGGTAAAATAGCTTAGTTTTTCTGGCTGGTGGCTCACTTAAAAGTTGCAACCATTCAAAAAAAGTAATGAGACCTATAGTTATCTGGTGACTATTTCATTTTATGAAGAATAATTATCATGCCTTTATGGGTGCTTATTCTTGCTTTAAGTACAATGTTGTGACTTGGTTTGCAATTTTGACCATCTTGAATGTCTTAAGAAGGAGTAAAGTTGAGTGTCTTTGAAGATGGTGACAGTGTTAACTCACAAAATTTGCTAATTGATACGTCTCAGAAAGTAAATTGTTTCTTACAGGGTTTATTAAAAAGCAGCTGCTGTGGTTTAACCCCAGTTGGCAACTCAGCCACTCACTCACTCTCCCCTGGTGGGATGGGGGAGAGAATTGGGAGGATAAAAGTGAACAAACCAGTGGGCTGAGACAGAGACAGTTTATTAGGGAAAGCAAAATGAGGAAATAATTCACCACTTCCCATGGGCAGGCAGGTGCTCAGCCATCTCCAGGACAGCAGGGCTCCATCACATGTAACGGTGACTTGGGAAGACAAATGCCATCATTCCCAGTGTTCTAGTCTTCCTTCTTATTAGCCCCAGCTTTACATGCTGAGCGTGACACTGTATGATCTGGATATCCCTTGGGTCATTTGGGGTCAGCTGTCCTGCCTGTGTCCCCTCCCAATTCCTTGTACACCTCCAGCCCCCTCACTGGTGGGGTCGATGAGGAGCAGCAAAGGCCTTGGCTCTGTGGGAGCACTGCTGAGCAATAACAAAAGCAACCTGGTGTTCACAGGCACAGGTTGCCCAGAGAAGCTGTGGCTGCTCCATTCCCTGGAAGCGTTCGAGGCCAGGATGGATGGGGCTCTGAGCAAGCTGGTCTAGTGGGAGGTGTCCCTGGCGATGAGAGAGGGTTGGAATGAGATGATCCTTAAGGTCCCTTCCAACCCAACCCATTCTAGGATGATCAACACTGTTTTGAGTACAAATCCAAAACAAAGCCCCATACCAGCTACTATGAAGGATACTATGATTCTCTCCGAGTCCACCAGAGGAACCCAATATATGATTTTAACTGGAACTTCTGGTGGCTGAGAGCTGTCATTACAACCATATTACTGTACTTTTAGATGCAAAGCTTAGGTAATGATACAGATCATCCTGTAGTGTGCTGAGGTACTGCATCTCCTTTGCATCTGCTTGCTTCCAAAGGCAAAACTGCAAACTGGAACAAATTATCACAGGAAAGCAATGCTTGTTCTCCTTGTTTAATAAACATATGCTGTGGTGGCTTTTTTGTTTGCTTGGGACTTTTTTGTTTGTTTTTTTTTTTTTTTTTTTTTTTTTTGTGTTTTTTTTTTTGTTTTTTTTTTTTNAGAGTTATTACTTGCAGTAGAAGAGAAGTTGCAATTTTAAATAGTAAAAAAATGTGGCAGAGGGGAGAAAGAACTATATTTGTATTTAGGGCTGTGTTTAAGGAACCATGCTATCAAGTCGCCACCTCCTTTGTGTCAGTAAATAGCTGGAGAATCGGTATAAATGTTAATTAAGCACTTGGTCTCTTGTGAATGAAAATATTAGTAGAATGTTAGCTTGCACAACAGAGATCTAATTTTACACATGACTACGCAAAACACTCGCCGGTTTGCCAGGTTCCCTGGTGTGTGAATGGGAGAACCTCTCCCGGAGGTGAATGGCATCTTCCAAAGTGTGCTAGGCTGCATTAGCTCATCGATTTTTGCAGGCTTTTCTTAGCAGTGTGGCGTTTGATTTGTTCTTCATTGAAATGGTCACAAGTACACATGCTTTGTGTATTCTTTCAGCAAAATTGCATAAAAATCTTGTTGGTGAAGATCATCCTAAAGGTGGTCTTGAAAACAGCAAGTGTGTTTTGTGTTGATTTCCAATTTGAAACACTCTTCTGTACTCTTACTGCAGCTCAAACTTCTTTATCACCTTTGACTCTTGACAGTCACCCTGATAGACTGATCTAGCCTGGAAGATTGTTGCTTAATTACAGCATGAATGTGTTATATTTGTTTGGAGTGTGGTAATAAAAACACTCTACATGTGTTGACTGGGGTTTAAATGATTTAAGGAAAGACATGGTGAGGTGCAAATGCCTGGTAGGAGGTTCATTTTTCTGAATCTTTTCTCCCCTTCTCTGTCTTTATAATGAGTGCTTAGGTTAATGGCAGGCAGCTTACAGAAAATCTGTGCAAACCATTTATAGTTTCTTTAATTTTATTTTTGGTAGAGAGTACTTGTTACTACATTGTAGACCTGAAAAAAAAGAAGTCTTTGGAGCTATCATGCTTCAAAGCAGTAAGTTATATTTTGTAAGATGCTGTATTTTTCCTGAATCTTCTAGACACCTAACACATTTTTTCAAATTAATTTGGATATTGAAATAATTTGTTTTCAGTAGGTTATGTTTGTGGTCTTTTATTGTCATTCCAATACCTCTGGAAAGCAATGCAACATTAATGTCAAGGGATCTTACCATTCTCTGAAGAAGCTAGCAATTAACGTTGACTTAAATGGCTGTTGAATATATGTATGGGAGAAAGATACCTGAAACTTTGTAGCTGTTTAATATAACAAGAAAAGGCAACTGTATCTAATGGCAAGGAGATTGACAAACTTTAAAGCTCAAGATTAGCTGTGTTCCCAGTGAAAAGGGTAGTGAAATGGCGTTCTGTTAATGTGATTGATTTTTCTTGTATTTAGTATTTGATATCAAGCATGTTTGTGTACTGTTGCTCAGAAGTTACAGGGTTGGATGTGACTCTTAGGTAAAGTCTGATATGTTGCAGTAATTTGTAATATCCACAGTAGATTGGTTAGTATTAAAAGTAGGTGATAAATGTGGTATGGAAGTACTGTCAAACATTGCTTCACTTTAAATTTAATAATTGATATTGTACATGAGATTTACTGTCTGATTTCAATGAAGAAAGATTAATTTGTTTGGTGTCCTCTTATGTAAATGGCCAAGTTCTGACTTTTAATGTTGGTAGTGTCAGTAATGCTGGGTGTGCGTAGTTTATTTTCACATTATATATTGCTTCATCTTCTTCATTAACATATTAAGTGTGTGGCTATATCGATATTAGAAGCTTTCTTCTGCCCTAAAGCTGTATCAGCTTGTTGGAGGTAACACTTTTCATCTGCTCTGCAGACCTGAGTGTTCCCGTCTTTTCACACCCTTTCCTTTGTGAATAAGAAATTTTAACTGCTGTTCTGAATCAGTCAAATAGTTATCACCTTAATGCAGGCTGACCTGACTGTGTATTTGTGGAATGTAAGTATATAATAGTGCCTTCCTGCTGCATCTAGGGACTGAACCAAAACATTTATGTCAAAGCCATTAATCCACCACCTGTTAGTAAAATGCTGCATTTTTAACTTGGCAACTAACTACTGGAGAATAAAAGCATAGTTAGGAAACTTTAGAACTTGTTGTATTTCTTCTGTGCTTGTTTCATTTTTTACTATGATGGAGGCTCTACACTTGTGTTTCTAGACACCAAATTAACTCATTTGTTGAAGGTAGACTCCGGTGGCTTGGAGCTGGTATCCCCAAACAGCATAACAGGGTTAAATCTGGAGAAAGTAACTAGCAGGGGATCATTCCTGTGCTGACTTCATGGCAAATAAGTCTGTAATGCAGAAAAAACTCATCTGGTCTACACTTCAGTCACTGTAGATTAATCTGATGTTAAGGTCAATATGCCACATCTACAGATGCTTTTCAGTTATTCATTTAAGAAGTGAGGTTTACCTTGGGAATAATTATCTCATAACTATTCCTATTTTGTTAGTTTTTCCATGGGGAGACTTCACACCTTTATGTGTATTGAGCTGGCATGTCAGCTCATCCCAGTCTACTTTCACATTTATGCTGTTAATGCCAGTTTTAGGTAGACTCCACATCTCATGATCCAGTGTAGAAGACAGGAAAACAGTGTACTTTTGGTGAGAGGAGCAGTTCCGTCTCTTTGCAGTAACACTGCCCATCTGAAAGAGACGGCAGAATGCCATATGGAGTGGCAAAAAGGAACTTGGGACACTGCTCTCCAGGCACAGATGAGCTACAGAACATCTGAGGCCCCCTCACAAAGCTCAGCCTTCTTAGGGATTATGCAGGTTCTGTTGGGCCATGTGCCTCCATCAAGGAAGAGCAGTATGCTTTCAGTAGGTGGCTTTACTGAATTTCAGCACAGTTTGGATGATACAGAACTGGAGGACAAGCTTCTGATATTACTGATATTACTGATATCTGTGCTTTACAGAGTCTTAAGGCTTATTTCAGGACAACTGTATAAGAACCAGGAATGTTGGTTGAAATTCTTGTGGTTGGTGTGAGATGGTGTTCAGTGAAAGAAACTCCATGGCAGTGCTGTACTGAGGTACATTTGTATAGGAGAACTTTATAAACATTAAAGTGAGTTGTGTGTGACACCATTATTGCATGTAAGATGAAGTTACGTTTTATCCAGCAATCTGTCAGCACTTTACCTTGGCCAGCTTCAGAGGTCTGCAGAAGCTGTGAGAGTTTCTCAGAATATTCTCCCTGCACCCATCTTTGTAGCTCAGGATCTTCCTGAGTTTTCAACACTTACCGTGAACTTCTTTTCTCTTGTTTGGAATTACTTCAAGCTGTATTGTCTAGTGTAAGAACAGTTAGCTGATAGACATGTACAATTATTAGTGCCCACAGCTTGGTACATACACTTCTGAGCTCATCCCAAAGCTAACATTTAGATTACAGAATAGGTCAGATTGGAAGGGAAAACAGTGGGTCATCTGGTCCAAGTTCTGCGCTCAGTCAGGGTCATCCTAGAGCACACTGCACAGGATTGCATCCAGACAGTTCTTGAATATCTCTAGTGTGAGACTCCACAACCTCTCTGGGCAGCGTGTTCTAGTGCACGGTCATCCGTACAGTAAAGAAGTTCTTCCTCATATTCAGGTGGAACTTCCTGTGCATCAGTTTCTGCCCATTGCCTCACGTCCTAGTGCTTGGCACCACTGAGAAGAGCCTGGATCCATCTTCTTGGCACCCTCCCTTTAGATACTTATATACATGGACAAGATCCCTTCTCAGTCCTCTCTTCTTGAGGCTGAACAGGCCTCAGCCTTTCCTCCTAAGAGAGATGCTCCAGTCCCTTAATCATCTTTGTAGACCTCCAGTGGACCTGCTCCAGGAGCTCCATGTCCCTCTTGTACTGAGGAGCCCAGAACTGCACACAGCAGATGTGGCCTTACCGGGGCTGAGTGGAGGGGCAGGATCACCTCCCTCGCCCTGCTGGCAATGCTTTTCCTAAGGCACCCCAGGATACCATTGGCCTTCTTGGCAACAGGGGCACTGCTGCCTCATGGACAGCTTGTTGTCCACCGGGACCCCCAGGTTCTTCTCTGGAAGGAGCAGAGCTGTTTTCCAGCAGGTCAGCCCCCAGCCTGTGCTGCTCTGTGAGTTTATTCTTTCCCAGGTGCAGCACCCTGCATTTGCCTTTGCTGAATTTCAGAAGGTTCCTCTCTGCCCATCTCTCCATCCTGTCAAGGCCCTTCTGAAGGGCTGCACAGCATTCTGGGGTGTTGGCTGCTCCTCCCAGCTTTGTGTCAGCAGTGAACTTGCTGCAGAGGCATCTGCCCCTTCATCCAAGTAATTGATGGATAAGTTATACAATACTGAGCTCAGTACAGAACCTTGGGGGACCCTGCTAGTGACAGGCCTTCAACTAGACCCTGTGCTGCTGATTATGACCCTTTGGGATCTGCTGTTCCACCTCGCTGTCTACTCATCCAGTCCAAACTTGCTGAGTTTGTCTGTGAGAATGTTGTGAGAGACAGTGTCAAAATCCTTGCTAAAGCCAAGGTTCGCAGTATCCACTGCTCTTCCCTCATCCATCCAGGTAGTTGTTTCACTGTAGAAGCCAATCAGGTTGGTCAAGCATGATTTAGTGAGTCTATGCTGACTACTCCTGATCACAATAACAGAAAGAATTCCTTTGTGTGGGGTGAAGCAGAGGACAGGAGCTACGGAACTGTCAAGAAGGGGCAGATGATGGGAGGATGTTGAATAGATAACCTGATGAAGAATGCTGTGGCTATGTGCTCGTTGCTGCCTCAAAGCCAGTTGTCTTGCAGTTTTTGGAAGTGCCCATTTTAACATCAAGGTCTCTCTCTGGGCCATACAATGCTTCTTGGTACAGCTGTGTTCCTCCATGTTTATGACAGCTGGGATTAGATGGAGGTATTCAGGACTTTGTGTTATCTGCCATAGTTGGGACAAGTGTCCTCTGGGATCCTCCCAGAACAATCTCTGTTGTGCTCCTCTGGGAGGAAAAGTAGATGTATGGCTGGTGAGAGAGCTGAACTTGCATTCCAGGAGTACCTCCCGATGCAGGCAGTGTGCACTGGGAATGCAGCGTGCACTGCAGGGATCACCCATCCCATGGTGGGGGAACTGCCAGGCTGCCTGTGTGGGCTGCAGTGCTGTGGAGCACTCTCCCAGTGTGCTGCAGGCTCTTCATTACTCCCTACCTGAGCACTGATGATGGGGCAGAGCAGTGCAGCAGTGTTTGATGGTTGGCTGTTGGTGTTTCTTGAGTTCAGTAAAATGTTTAAACTGTTCAGAAATAATAAAACTTGTAAAAGGTGTGTATATTTTTTTATGTCCTCCAGTTTTGCAGTAAGAGCATAGTGTTCCAGTTTTGGAATAGCAAGGTCTGTGGCTGTTCATAACATTAAGCTGATCTTTCCACCCTACTTCATTACCCTTTTTCTTCTCCCATTTTTTCTCCAAATCAATGAACTTTCCTTTGCTTCAACTCATCTGTAAACCTCGACAAACATTTTAGCATTAACAAGTATTTCTTAGTAGCCTCTAGCATTTGTCAGTCTCTCATATGTTCCCCAAGAGCTAAACAAAGCTCTTGAAGCAGAGAATTTCTCAGAACTACGGTAGAAATTCTGACCATGTTGATGTCTAGTGGTCTGGGGAAAACAATTTCTGTAAGTGAGAGGAGGCCTATTCTTCAAGATTCCTGTGTTTCAGCAGCTCTGTTTTAGTATTCAATTTCTTTCCATTATGATCATTTAGGTCTTTTAGTACTTTGGAGAAAAATGCTGCTTATACCCTTGAAACTCACAGGCTTCGTTGATGTTTGAAGAATGGGTAGCAAGCGAATTGTACTTTACCTACCCTAACCTTGAAAATCCTCTTTTCCAGGAAAATGGTGCTTATCAGCATGAAGCTCTGCCAGTTTTTTTGGTTGTCTAGGGCTATACCATTTTTCTATCTTAACAGTTGTCCTGAACTAGTAGTATGCTCAATAAAGCTGGTTGTTTAAGTCTGTGTGTGAGTAAACACTTTATTTCCTACTCTACTTGGTGTCCCTCTGGTACTGCCCTGGCTATTTTCCAGCTCATCTACAGCTATCTAGGAGCACCAGTGCCAGGGCATGTTTATTGCCTTTTAGTATTAATGACTACCAGGATTATAAAGGTTTCCTCCTGAGAATGAACTGTGATGGTTCACAAAAGCTGTATTAATTAGTGAATGATAAATTGTAGAAATTTTAGTTTGATCCCAGAGCCTGCAGTGTGGTGTTCTTGTAGTTATCAACAATATATTGCGATAAAGCATCCGAGGTGGAGAGCTGTGTGGTGGGGTGCAACTACGACAAAAAAAGATCACTTAACCCCTTTCCCAGTATTGCCTGGAGGTGACAGTTGAAAAGGAACCAGTTTAAGCTGGCGTAAAGTGGCCATGTGAATGCCCTACTTGGCAAAAGACACTTCCATTAAGTGGCAAAATTATCCCTTGAAATGTATATTTAAGCTTAGACAAAATCTGTAGCAGATGGCATTAGATGACCTCCTAAATAACATATTAACAGTTTGTATGAAGGTTAAGAAATTTTAGCAGCAGGTAAGAAAAATTGATATGGCAACAAGGGAGCTTTTGGAAGACCTAACCTTTATAAAGGGAGACCAGAAGGAGTAGTTCATAAGTCAAGGAATAAAGCCACTGTGTCCTAGATGATGGAGCATGTTCACAAAGCTAGTAGATGTCTCTGAATGCAGGTTGGACGAATGGGAGTAGGATGGTGAGGATAAGCTTAAGGGCTAAGTGTTGGTTTGTATGCAGAGTAGAAGTTGTTTGAAAGGTGGAAATCTAACCCTGCTGAAGTCTAGGTGGAGACCGTATTCATAGCTAGCAGTAGAAAGAAGGAAGCTAAAAAGTCCAAGGTGAATTTGCAGAGCATGTGGACAGAGAAGTGTCTTGTGTAAAAAGAAGAAAAATCTAGGAAACATGGATAGCTAAAATCATCAGCCACAATGCAATGATTAAAATAAGTGTGTTGCTGAGAACTTAAATAACCTCTTTGCGTAAGGTGTAATTATTAGGCTAATTTGTGATATCTTGCTTCTATTGCCTTTCTGGCAATAAAGATGAAATATGGTAAAACTGACATATTAGGAAATGATGTGGAACACGGTTCATAATGTAGAAGCATGCTGAGTTGCCTGGATTAGGTATTAGCTCAGCTTTCTGAAAAAGTTTAGAAGTACAGATGGTAAAAAAAATACAGGTGTGTATTTGAGTAAAGAAATGGAAACCAGAGTGATTAGCATATTTTGAATGCTTTAGCAAAGATTTAGGAAGTCAAAAGCAAGGAGCTTTTACATCTAGTTCTGATAAACTTCATGAAATTGTAGTTTCATAGTTCTAATAGTTGTAGTAGTTACTCTCCAGAGAGAAATACTGTTTTCTTTTGAAAGCATGGGTAGTTCTTGTGAAGCAAAGATAGATGGCTCGTGTTTGACATATGCTTACATATAGATGCAGTCTTTTTAAGGAGGTCACTGATTAAAGTGGTTGACTCGGCGTTCTGGAGCAACCTTACGTGGCATGACCCAGATAGTAACTCTCATGCCCAACCCTTTCTTTGACGTTATTCTTTGTGGCAGGAGGAATCAGGTGAGGCATGGAGAATGGTTTTAGCCTTTGCAGTCTACAGCCCAGCATGTTAATGCAAACTGATGTTGCCAGTGGTCTGTGTCCTTGCTGTTGATTTTAAGTTAGGACTTGCTGAGGAGGGGCTTTGCTTTCTGTTCAGCCCTGACAACCCTACCAGGCAGAGGGCTGGAGGAACATGAGGGGTGCATCACTCAAGCCGAGTCAACCACTGAATGTGACTCAGCATCCAGAGTTGTCATCAGTTCAGACGGAAAGCACCATCATAAACCTTAAACTGATTAAATAACAGGAAGTTAGTTAGAAAAAGATTATTTTTTATTGGTGACTGTAGTATAAATAAAGTAGAATTCCTAATTTCTTTAAAAAAATTATTTTATAGCATGGACTATTAATCTCATTTGCCAAGAAAGCAGAAGGACGATTTTTTTTTTAAAAAAGATCAAGGTATAAGATGGCTAATTCAGCCTAAGGGGAAACACTGCTGTGGACAAAGTAGTATTGCCAATGGGCAACAAAACTGCAAATGAAGGAGAGTTGTAAGTATGTATTATAAAGGAAAATTTTTATAACAAATACATCCCAGAATATTTAAAATTAGCTGTTAACTCAACAAAATACTCTAGGCAGTATTGTGATAAGTCAGGGAAGCATGCCTATTAACATGGACATGGAGCTTTAAAATTAACAAAATACCAGACAGCATGAGGAATGGGCTGAGAATCATACTAAAACTTGCAGGATATATTATTTTGAGTATGTGTGAGACAGACAAAACCTCTTGTTTTGTCGTTTGCTTGTTTGCCTCTGTCTTGATTTTAGTGCTCAGTGGTGGCAGCTCCGCCTTGAAAGATAACGCCGAAAGTAGAGGAAAGAGGACTGCATGACAGCTTATGCTATTAACTTAAGAGGACATTTTTAAAAGTATTCAAAGCAAGGCTCCTAGAGTTTTGCATTTCTTCTGTATGGTAAAACCAGAAAAATGGTGCATTGAATAAAACTCAAAAGTAGTTAAGATTTAGATGCCTTTCACATGGTCCGTAACTGCAACTGATTGCTGCAAATTATTACTGAGGCCAGAGCTCAAAAATATTTAGAAACTGATAAATGTTGCATTGCAGTGAAAATATTTAAAAATAAAACTAAGAACATGAAGTTTCTTGCTTTTATGTTAAGCCAGGTTCTATGTAAAAAGGTGATTTAAAGCCGACCTAGGGGTAGGTAATTTTGTTACACGTGCTGTGGGTTTTCTTTACCCACGTTCTGAAACAGCAGCTGGTGGTCAGCGTCACATCAAGTGATATGCACCGTGGCTCATCATTTTCCTTGTAGAGTGGCATGCATAAACACTTATTCTACTGCTCAGGTGTATTCACCTTCCTTTCTGTCTGTTTTGTTTTATATGCGAAAGGAAGGATGGCAGAAGTTTTGTGTTTTCAGGTACTACTGTGTTTTTGGGTTAATTTGTGGCACTTTCTGTCTGTCTGCAGCCCAAGGCGCCAGGTTCTTCCCAGATCCTGATCGTGTATCTACCTGTGGTTGTGTAGGTTGGAGGGTTTGTATCTCAGACATGAGGACTGAGTGGTGGGAGGCAGTATGGAAATGGTAGCTAGAAATTCAGTGTCCCTTCATGCTGTTACCCTTGTCTTACTTTCTAGCTCAGATTAAAAGTTGTGTAAGAGGTGGCTGACGGCAGCTGAGCCCGAGTTACTGAGAGGCAACAGGAGAGGCAGCAGTGCTGCCAGTCTGGCAAAGGGGTCTGGGGCTTTGAGGCTGCCTGGACAGACAGGAGATAATGGCGACCCCGACAGTAACAGTCTTGGCTCCCCTGGGAAGCTGCAACAGCCTCACAATTACAACCGTTTCTTGCAATTAAAAGAATTATGTTAACGGGGGTAGGTATTTTAATAGTGTTGACAGGTCAAAACATGAGTTTGCTCACACAAATTCATACTTAAGAGTTGGGCGTTTCAAGGAATGAAACTTCTGTGAATCTTCACTTTGTATGTGATTCGGTTACCAGCTCTCAAGAGGACATAAGTGGTTTGCTTTTTCTTTAAGTCTAAAGCAGTCTTCATTTTAGATCTAGACTTAAAGTTGGTGAAAAACCACACAGTGTTTTTATGTACTACTAGCACTTTGTCAGACAACTGTCTTGGACAATTCTACTTAAATTTCTATTCTCACGTGCTTCCTGGGTTTCTTAAGACATAATGGACAAAAAGTTGCTACTAGCTCTGAAATGATTTAAAAGAACCCTCAGATTCTGTGCCAGTTGGGTTAAGGTTGTAGAATTCTTTGTTTGGGATCATGAATTCGTCTGTAGCATGACTTTCATCCAGCCGTTTGACTCTACCTTCAACAGAAATCTTTGTCAGATGCTAGAAATGTTGCTCTGTTACGATTGTTTTGCCCAAGTGTCTGAGATATGATGCTTCTCATTCTGGATATCTGACATTTTTATAAACTATTTTAAAATTTCACTTGCACTGCTGATAGATTAATGAACTGATATTACCTTAGAGCAGAACAAACATGCAATTACTTATTTCCAGCTGACAGGGAAGCGTGTTCTGCATTGCAGAATGACTTGTGTTGGCTTCACCTTCAAAGTTTGCTTATCCTGATCTTTAAAAAAACCTCATGTTCACGTAATGCTGCTGCTTGTCAAATACCAAATGCTTACTGAGTAGTACTCAAATGTTTGTGCACAAGTTCATCACTGCTGGATGTTTTGAAAAGTATAAAATGTGTGTCTTTGCACTGTAGTTTTATTCTTGTACTTCTTTAGGGTCTAGTAAATAAAAAATGTTATTAAAAGTATTACAGTTTGCAAGACTAGATTTTCAAAAAAAGGTGTCTGCAATATTTGACAGTTACAGAGAAACTACAAAGAAATATTTACCTGTTGCTATGGTTCAGTAAAATTGTTGGTAAATGAAAGATAAAATGGTGAATCCCAGAGTATAAATGAGTTTTATTTGAAATGCAGGTTGGATCACCAGTGACTAGAGAAAAAGCATACTATTTTTAAAATTAAATCTGGAAAAGGACAGAAATGTCTTTGTAGTAGATCTCATGTGATGCATGGAAAAGGATAAATATTTGGGGTTCTTTGGTGTTGTGGGGTTTGGGGATTTTTTTGTTGTTGTTGGTTAGTTTTTTCCATCTGAAGAGAAGACTGAGGAATTACAACCTTGTTAGTGAAACTTGCTTTAGAAAAGTGGTTTTTACTCAACATGAATTTTATAATATTGCCTTTTAATTCAAGTGAGAGATGTGGGAGAAAGTGATTTTGTAGTATAATCAACATTCTCCCTCCATAATGCTGTTACTATTAATACTTGGACAGTACCTGAGAAGTATGGCAAAATTGACATCAGAGGGGTGTTCCTAGTAACAGAAGAAAGTAAGGGATTAAAATGTGTTTACTTCTTTTCATGTAATGGAGTGAAAAAGGACTTTCATTCAACTTACTGTCTAACAGAAAGTGTTAAAAGAAGCTTGTCATGTTCATTATGTGAATAAAGCTAAATAAAGCTGACAGCTTCTTAACTACTGGTGTATACAACTCTATGCTCATGTGTACTAAACAGTTTACTTTCTTTACTGCACTGAAGATGCTTTAGTTTAATATAGCGGGCTAGAAGCTTTCATCTGAAGTTAAACGCTGCCATGCTTAGACATTTAATTTTGTCTGCTGCAAGTGTTTGTGCACAGATAAACTGTAGGCGCTAAAGTCAGATCTGCAATGCTAATTCTGTGTCTAATGGGGAGCATAAGAGCTTAGGGAAGGGTTTAAGAATGAGATGTACCCACCCCCAGTAACTGATAACACTCCTTTATCTTTAAGACCTTCTCCCACTGAAAGAGGTGGTTTTCACTGGAAAAAGTTGCCAGACACTCTATAACAAAATTAATCTCTCTGAATGTATTTAGCAGAGCTCAGATGTTTTACTTCAGGAGGAGCTGACTATTCCTGAAAGTATGTTTCTCTCTGTGGGCTGTAAATGGATTATATGGAATTAGCTCAGGTGTCAATATCTACATTTGCTTAGATGACTCCTTTTGCTATGCTGCTGCCCTTTCTTATTTTTTAATGGCAAAATATCTAAAAAATTCCGGGAGTTTGGTGTAGGAATGAAAGCTCAGGCTCCTTTTCACAGGAATTAGATACTTCCTTTTCTTCTTTCTTTGGCCCCTTGAATTTTGTGTTTCTTTTCTGGCTGCTTGCCTTCTGTCTGGGCCACCCTCCTAGGAGAGGGAGTCATAATTTTGATCCTTCTGAGGGTGAACAAAGACACTGAGTTAAATTTTACCACTTGAATGGCTGTGCAGCTACTTAGTATTAGATCAAAAGGTGAGCATGGTGAACATTGCCATCTCAACTTTAGCTTACATCCTTTCTGCAAGTGTAAGCCTCCATGATAGTAGTGGCCAGCAAGTGCCTCAGTCCAGACTGACATCTGGATGTGAATCCTCCTTTTGCTACCCATATTTCTGGAGGGGGTTGTGCTTCTGAATATGTGCCTCTTTAGCATTTCTTATTGCAGAGTTGGATCAACCCACATGATCAACCTGCTTGTTCTTTTTGTTACAGCTCTTAACTCCACTTGTGCTTTCTGTAGGACACCTTTTTGCCTAGCACAAGCAGAATGGGCAAGTGTATTCTGCAACATGCTCCAAAGGCTGGCTCTCAGTGCCTGAACTGGACATGTTGATGCCACCCACTGCAGCTCATCTCTGCTTGCTTCTTCCAGTGGAAAAAACCCCAACTACTGAAATTTCTCTGAAGTGAACTTATCCCAGTGTATCCAGAAACCATGGAGATGCATACTTACACCGAGGAGCTGTGAAGCACTCCAGAGTCCACTACTAAAGCATAATCTTTACAATTACTTTTCACCTTTGTCATACCTACACTTTGAGAATTGTGATTACACAGTTCAGGGCTAAGGAAGGAAATGAGGAAGATTTTCTGTTCATGGTCTAGAAGTCTTGGTTGTATTGGAGACTGAGATGCATCAGCAGGCAAGAGAATCCTGGAGTAATTTTAGTTTCCTGTTTGTACCAGCTGGAATGAAAGATACCGGGTCTTTGCTTTTATGGGGTGTGGTCCCAGCAGCTTCAATCAGGGTTTGCATATGCCCAAATGAAGGATCAGCAAGTCAAGTGATTTTAGACAGTAGAAATGTACAGTGTTGTCACTGCACATGAGGGTCTCTGCACCTGAGTTAACTGCCAACAGTGGAAATCAGTGACAATTTCAAATGTTTTCAGTACCTGTTTTTAAGTGCAGTCTGTTTGTTTGTGTATTGCTGCCACAGCTTGATTTTTCTTACTTGCTCTTCACATGTCCTAAGTTTGTGAACTGGAGCCCATTTTTTATTCAATACATTCTTTGAGTCAGTAAACTGGGCTTTCAGTTGCTGTCTTTCCTGGGCTATTTCCAGTTTCTAAAATAGATTCTGTGCTATTTTTTCCTGCATTGTTTTCAAAGTAATTTTCTTTTTTTCTACCTCCTATTCTTTTTCATTGCACAGTACAGCATGCTTTTCTTGCTCAATTTTATGCTTTATTCTAACATCAGTGTTGCTTTTGTTAACCTTTCTGCTGTTGCTTATAATATATTAGCTTAAAAAGTCCCCAACATTCCTAGGCACTTAATAGCCAGATAATGAAATAGAGGGCTTGTGAAAGATTAAAGAAAAGAAAGAAAGATATATCTGCTAAAGGGCTACTGAAGAACAGCTCTCCAGGGATTTTGTTTACTTTGGTATCATCTTTAATTCCAGCTTCTCGAGTTATGCCAATAACAATGAAAGTGATTTTTTTAATCTGAGTTTCATATACAGTGAGAAGGTGAGTGATGGTAATGTGAGCATTAGAAAGCAAAGCATAATCAGATTGAACTGTAGTCAAGGGAAGATTGTAGAATAAAAGATACGGGAGGAAAGGGTGCTCAAGGTGATGCTCTGAGTTTAGGAAAGAGTGTTTGGGAAGCTGCTCGTGGGGAAGGAACCCAGGGGTGTTGATTGACAGCCACTGAACATGAGCCAGCTGTGTGCCCAGGTGGCCAAGGAGGCCAGTGGCATCCTGGCCTGTATCAGCAATAGTGTGGCCAGTGGGACCCAGGCAGTGATTGTCCCCCTGTACTCGGCACTGGTGAGGCCGAGTGGTGAGGCCACACCTCAAATCCTGTGTTCAGTTTTGGGCCCCTCAGTACAAGAAAGACATTGAGGGGCTGGAGTGTGTCCAGAGAAAGGCAGCGGAGGTGGTGAAGGGTCTGGAGCACAGGTCTGGTGAGGAGCAGCTGAGTGAGCTGGGATTGTTTATTCTGGAGAAAAAGAGGCTCGGGGGACTTTATCACTCTACAACCATCTGAAAGGAGGTGGTAGCCAGGTGGAGGTTGGTCTCTTCTCCCAAGTAACAAACAGTAGGGCAAGAATTTACGGCCTCAAGTTGTGCTGGGGAGGTTTAGTTTGGATATTAGGAAAATGTCTTCATGGAAGGGTTGTCAAGCACTGGAACAGGCTGCCCGGGGAAGCGGTGGATTCACCATTCATGGACATATTTAAAAGACTCGTAGATGCAGCACTTGGGGACGTGGTTTAGTGGTGGACTTGGTAGTGCTGGGTGGGACTAAGGCAATGAAGTCAGGATGCAACTCTGCTAGCAAGGTCTGTTATGCTGGTGATGCAACTTGCTAAAAGAACTGGGGGTAAAAAGGCATTTTGGTCCCAGTTCAAAGCACTTTACATGTTGGTCACAATTAATTTGCAAGCGGCAGTGAAAGAGGTGGTGTGCTGGGTTCCTTGCATGGGAATGTGTAGGAGGGAGTTTACCAGCAGGATAAAAATCTTACCTTTGGTGGCTAATGTTAGAGTGACCTGTGCTCTGAATAGTCCAGGTAAGAGGAGAGTCTTCTAATAGGTATTTGTACAGATATGAGACATAAATTTACTCGGATATTTGTGTGAACATGATCTAGCTGTTGAGCATCCAGATTTCAAAGTGCTTTCCTAGGATAACAATGTCATTTAAATGTGAGCGTGGTTTGTTTGTTTGTAGTGCCTGCCAACAATCCTTCTAGGAACAGGATATAAAACTGCTACTTGGTGACTTGTTCGTTCTGTTTTGATCTGCGGTTTAATTACAGCATGTTTAATTGCTCTTTTCATTCACTCAGGAGGCAGAGCAGTTTCCTTTTTTCCCCTTTCCTGTGTGTCTTTTTTTTTGTTGTTGTTGTAGGCACACAATTTGGTAGGATAATACTCATCAAGTGACTCAGAAAAGAAGATATTTGTCCTTTCAAACAGGAATGACTGTTCTTTTTCTCATGAGATCACATGATTCCAGTTTATTATTTTTATGCCAAGCTTGCTGCATGAAGATGGGGCTCCTTATTGCCACAATTTTTTATCAGAGGTTTACTGAAATTTCTTGCCTGGTTCAAACTAGGGGGTTTTGTCTTTCCATTTATTTATCATGCCAAGTTCATACCGAGGATGCCATTTTTCTCTCTGATCTATGAACTTCTATGAATAACTAAAAGGATCTCATATTTTCCTTATACTGAGTTGAGATAGAAACAAGGTAGATAGTTCTTCAAGAAGAATATTTATGTTATAAACCAGTGTTGGTGCCAAAGGGGAGATACTATTCCCTTTCTTTTCCTCACTGTTTGCTAGCTGTTCAATGAAACAGATGAGGGACTTCTCTTTGGTTGAAACTTATCTAGAAGACAAGATGTTTGCTGCCTCAGACTGCTCATGAGACTTCAGACTTCACACAGAAACGAAGGAGAATATTAAAGATGCTGGAAATGTGCTTACATGTCTATTGGGGACTCTTGTGCCTTTCGTAAGGGATGCAGCTGACTGGCTTTAAGCAAATTTATGCCTAAGGACCTGTCTGTAAAGGGAATTAACTGCATGGCCAGTGTGTTATGGGCTAAGTGGTAAATTATAGAATGATGTGGGTTGGAAGGGACCCTAAAGATCATTCCAACCCTGCTGTGGGCCGGGACACCTTCCACTAGACCAGACTGCTCCAAGCCCCATCCAACCTGGCCTTGAGCACTTGCAGGGGTGGGGCATCCACAGCTGCTCTGTGCAGCCTGTTCCACAGTGGCCATGTACTGACTCTTAACTGATGTCTGAGGAGATGCTCTTGCCTTTGCCTGTGCCTCCAGGACAGCTCCCTCCGGCACTCACAGCAGAGCTATTTGGGCAGGGTGGAAACCACCTCGTATTTCCCTTAAACTCTGTGCCGGGTGCCAGTAGCTAATCCACATCGGCTGTGTACAGGTTGCTGAGAGCTACCTTGCCTTAGCAGAAAGAAGGGGAGATGGGAGATCATTAATGATCTCATCAATCTCGGCCGTCCTCCTGCTCAGTGTGGTGTTATTTGACAGTGCAGTCACAGCATGCAGAGGTAATTTTGGTCAAGGCAGAAAGATGAAAAAGAACATACGATTAATGGAAATATTTGCCATGTATGTCTTATGAGTCATTTTATTTCCTCCACTTGCCAAAACAAGTTAGCATGGAAAATGGTTTACTAGTGTAACTGGGAAGACCTGTTTGTGTTCGTGAAGCATGAAAACTGCCAGCAGCCTTTGCATGCCACAGTTTTACTTTTTGTTCCCTTCAGCCCAGGTCCCCCCAGCACTAAGAGTTCAGTGTTCTCTTCCTGTGTCCCTGAAGGAGGACAGGAGGCATAGGCTTTGCAATCCACATCAGTAACAGGAGTTCTGTGTACATCATGGTTCTGATCCTGCTCTCTATGTCCAGCACTCCAGATCTGCTCTGATACCAAGGTTTTTTATTTATAATAATTTTCAAAATAACAGATTCCCCCATTCTCCCTCCGGACTCAGGACTTCGTCATCTTTTCTGTTTTCATCCGCTATTTCAGGGTTTTTTTAGGTGAGTTGTGAGCATTTTCATTTTGGCAGGGAAAATAAATAGGGGTGAAATGAGGTTATGGTTACATGAGAAATTGTCTTTAATCTGTGGTTGTGTAGGTGTTTGAAAGTGACAGCTTTTCTAGCCAGATGATGGGGTTTTCACATGTTTGTATGTTTTCTCTTCCATTTCAATTATTCTGTTGTTCCTGAATTTATCAGACGCGTGACTGATGTATAGGATGCTCCCTGAAATGCTGGAGTAGACAGAATAGTGTTCAAAGGATATTGTATGAGGCCCAGATGACAGCCTGCCCTCCGGGGAAGTGTAGGAGTTAACAAATGGGCTGAACTCCACCAGAAGCCTTATAATTGTATATAGTGACTCATTCTTCCTGGCTTATGACTTCTTCCTATGAAAAGTATGTATTTTTGAATATCTACCAGAATGCACTGTGCTTTAATTATAGCCAATTCTTTGAACTAGTTCTTCTTTTACAGTAGTGCTGTACAAATTCTATTAGCCCTGTGCACAGTCCTGGTGTTTTCTCCGCTGCTTAAGTATATTCTGTGAGAGTTTTAGAGAACTCCTTTATTACTTTCCAGAGATCAAAGTTTCATAAAAGTTTGAGAATATAATTCAGATTTAGAGGATTTTTTTAATATGTTCCATTGCACTTTTTTGACCAGAACCTTACAGACAATGGCACTTATGCAAGAAGGATGCTATGTATTGTTCCTTTCCTTATGTGAAATTTTAACAAATGCGGAACATTTTTATATGAGTTCCTGAAATGGGTGATGCAGGTCCCCTGTGAATGCAGATGAAATTTTGCAAAGGAGATGGTAGTCTACTGTTGTTATTTGCTGAAACCAGCCAGCAATACAACTCAGAATAATTATGTTATGTTCATTCTCTTTGGTATGTTACATGTAGGATACAACAGTGTTGTAAAAATGATTCTTATTGATGTCTCAATTCAATGAACTCTTGTTACGAATTCTCTCTATAGTCTGAACAAAAGTTAGTTAATTTAAAGTTATGCAGGTTCAATGCATTTCTGAGAGGATTGAAACATTAGTTGTGTTTAGTAGTGCACTTTTACTTCTTGCCAGGTAAGTGCTCTGGGAAAGGAGAGATTTGCCACCACTCTTTATCCTTCCTAGGCCATCTCCTTTAACTGATGTTTTTGGACAAGTCAGGTGTACATCCTGATCCCTGTATTATTTACAGTTACTTTGGATTTAATACAGAGTTTTTCTCAGTCCTGTAGGCTTCTGCTTCTGTGGTTGTTCGGGCACCTGGCTAGTCAGACTGCACTTCACACACTCTCTAGAGAGCAAACTAGATATCAGTTTTCTTCTCCAAACCTCCTGCCTCCTTCATTACACCAGGAGGATACTGTGTGATTCCTCTAGGCGAAAAGCCAGCCTAGAAATCCAGTCATTAATATTGAGTGATACATGAAAAGCATCTTGAAAGGGTAGTAAACAGAGAATGGATATGAAGTGTTTTGTGAAGTTTGTGAAAGTAATCGCATTGGTACATCATGAAGGTCCTAGAAATACAAGAGCTGAAATGCTGGAACTGAAAAAAGTGAGGTTTCTGTAGGTACTAACACAACTCACAGGAAGTGCTGACCCAAGGGTATGCATATTACTCCAATTTTTAAAATTTTTCATGTTCTCCATTTTTCTACACACAAGCTTTAGCAGAGATTTTTGTGGTGACTGGGAATTTGATTATTTGAAACAAATCACCTGAGCTTCTTTAAACTAGGATTCCTATCAGTAGGTGCCCATAAAAAGAGGTCCGATTAAAAGCAAACAAACAAAAAAAGATGCTGAACAAAAACTTCGGTTCAGCAAGGTTTTGAATACTCTGGCTCAGTTCCATGTCACACAAACACAAGCAGAGGTTTAATTGTATGACTTAACATAGATAGAATTGCTCATGTGTATAAAGTGCTTTGTGCTTAATTTTGTTAATGCCAGGTGCTTGGCACTTATTGGGCTTAAGACCTTTGATCTTGTTCCTTTTAAAGTAGGTGTTAGTTCAAAATCATCAGAAAAGCATCAGTTTTCAGGAAAAGCAAGGAGATGTACTATGTGTCTTTAATATGTAATGGTAATGGAAATATTATATGCAAATGGAATGAAAGAGAACAAGTCAGGACTTTTTGCTTATGAATTATCTACACTGAAAAGAGGTCTCTTTGAGGGTACCAGGTTGGTACTTTCTATATTTATTTATTTATTGAAGGAGTTTGTGTATGAAATTTCTTTATTTCTGAGCCAACACACGCATTTTCATCAAACTGATTTTTTAACAACTCAGTATGTTCACATGAAAATAGAGGCATTTGATTGAAAGACAAAGGTTGGATGAACTCAAGTTAGATATTGAAAAGATTCATGCAGGTAATGTTGTATAAATGAGTAAAAGAAATAACATCTCAGTGTTATCTAGTTCAGAACAAACACATTTGATGTCCTGGCTGTTTATCCTGTGTCAAATAATGCTACTGAACCAGCAGAAAAATCATAATCATAAATTATGAGAATAAAAATTCTTGGGTTTAAAGCTTTCAACGTGTTTGTGCATAGAGTATTGAAAATGCTTTTAGAACACAAAATTGTATACAAAGAGGTGAGAAATAAAAATACTTGAAAAGTTAATTTTTGAAGTTTTTCTCAACAAATTACAGATGAGAAAGCTGATGTCACTGCGCATGTAAAATTGCAGTAATAATTATCAATTACATATTTTGTAGAAGTTATGCTACTCACTAACTTATAAAATCAATGTTCTGCAAATTTGCCACTTGGTGGTGCCAAATTGATTTATAAATTGCAGATGTGAGCTGAGACATGCTGTTGGAGTTGTTTCTAAGGAGTGTATGCTAAGAGATACATAAATTTGGTTGGGAAACTTTGATTTTGTGGCAGCACTGTGCTCAGTGGCACTTCTGGCCTCCATTCCTCAAGCCCCATATCTTGAGTACCTCTCTGTCCCTCCAGTACAAGAGAGAATAAGTGTATAGCAAAGCTACATCTGTGAGAACAGAGTTTCAGGAACATTTCTTCCATACCATGCACCTGGCAAAAAATAGTTTGGATGCAGTGCTATTCCAGGCACACTGCAGAAAATGGCTTTGGGGTTTCTGGAGGCAGCTGCAGGTGTGCTACTTGCAGTATTATTGTTGTAGGTGTTTGACTGGAGTAGTTCCTGTCCAGTTGTGGTTTTAACAGTGCCAGAATTTTCACATGTTTATCACTGTGGTCTATATCCTTGAATTGAAGGGCGATGATTATCCTAAATGTAAATCTAAACAAAAATACTCACGATTAAATTAACCTTCCTCCATCTCTCAGTTGCAGGGCAGCTCTTCAGCAGGCTTGAAGTTTCTGTTTTATTAAAATGTCTTAATTTGTCACAGTGTTTCAGTATAATCAGTGTTTAGCATTGAAGAATATTTGCACCAGACTTAATGACTCCTTTTTTTATTTTTCTTTTTCTCTCTCTCAATACTGCAGTCCCAAAAGAATTGGTGGAGCTTCACTTGAAACTGATGAGAAAAATTGGGAAGTCTGTCACAGCAGACAGATGGGAAAAGTACTTGATCAAGGTACAATATGCATGTTGTATTATTCTGCAATGCTGGAATATGGTTGTGATGAGCAGTTGTGTGAGCAATCCCTGGTATGAGTTATAGGAGCCTTGGGCTGTGCCAGCATCGACATGCGTGCATCAGATCCCAGCTTAACTTGCTGTCTGCCTAGGCTTGTGGAAAAAAAGTCTCTGAAAATAGGCACCATCTTCTGCATGTGAAAGAGTGTCCACCTTCATAATTGGTAGGAAAATACTTTCTTGAATGTTAAGACTCTAAAGAAAGAAAATTTAGTAGCCTGCAAATGGGTTAAATTGAGCAGAGATTTATACAGTAACAATTCATTTGTATATCACTTGTCCAGATATGATGTAATTACTGTGATTTGGCTAATATTCATATAGGAACCATACAGAGGTCTTGTAGCATTGTTAATAATATAAGAAAGTATTGCAGTGATTTATATCTGCATGCTCAGAATGGCACAGCTAAGATGAAAATGTAGTTATGCATCAGTAAAAATAGAGCATCCCACTGTTTTACATAATTCTGTCTTGGTGTTTTAATTGCAGCTGTGTCTTTGTTGACACTTTACATGCAAATAGTTTCCAGTTTAAAGAATTCACACTGCTTCAAAAAATAAAAATATATGCATAGTCAAAATTAATAGGTTACCATTTCCCCTCTGGATATGTTCCATGTGTCTTTTAATCCACCGAATTGTAATCTTGTTATTGTCTGTACAGCCGTGATCACATCTTGCTTAGAAATACAGCATCATGGTAATAGCAACCGTACAAATAATGGCACTTGGCAAATGCAGCTGCAGTTCTTCCCCTTAAGTACTATCTGTAAGTTTTACAGAGATACGAATTTGTCTTGAGGTTTGTGTACCCTTTAAGATGATGATGTTTTTAGGGATGGGAATGTGTTGGGGAATAACCTGCTGAAGGGCCTTTGTTAATCCTAACCCCTTAACCAATTGTAAAGTATTGATGATAATTTTTAAAAATAGCAATGTAATAATTTATGTAACTTGTGTGTACTTTGTGTATTACCAAGTACTGTGGTTACTGAATTGTGTTAAATTCCTTAATAAACCCAAAAACCATTGCAGCAAACTGAGAAAACCCAACTCTGACTCGTGAACTTACGTGTACCCCACTGGAGCCACTTACCAGTTGTGTGGTAAGCAGAAAGCAGGGCGATAAAACAAGTTTGAGGGAGTAGTTTGGAAATTCTTCTTCAGGGAAGCAGTAAGGAAACCCTCCCTCACACCCCTGTTAAGACCAAGTAAGTGTTAATAAATTCTACTTCACTTAACAGTCTCCAGAGCTAACTTGAAGCTTATTCTGGCCAGTGGTTCAAAGGAACCTTGAAGAACAAAGGAATTTGAATATAACTAATTAGAAAGGTATGCTAATATTGTCCCCATTTCAAAGGAGTATGATTAATTTAGAAAAGCAAGGGAGAGTATTGGGAAATGGCACAAAAGCCAGGAAAAACTGAAAAGCTGTGGAACTACTGAGAGCATTCTTCCTTGATGCCTGCAGTGTTGTTCCACACACCATTGATGACACTCTTAAGAGGCAAAGTTGACCTGTTTTTCCTTTGTTAGAAACTACTGATGTGTTGCTTTGATAAAACACGGCTTGGTATGGTATATTCTAGATGTTCTTACATAGGGGGAAACTTTAGTGGAGGACATTCAGACTTACATGCTCTTAATATTTATGCATGTATGTATTACTGTATTTTGTTTATATACCAACTAAATATAAGATGTACTTCACTTGAATGTTGTGTTTATAAAGAGTATCTTAAAAATTGTCTCTAAGCTGTGGCTGGTATTTTGACAGATGGATATATTTTGGGATAGGAAGTGAACATGGTAGTTGAGAATTCTTTCCTTTCCCTCTTCTGGTGGTGAACCAACCAAGTTAGATCACCAGCATGTGCACTGGTGAAGATGCACTGGTACATCTTTTTTTATGGAAGAAAAGGGTTGTAGGTCTCTGTGAGTCTGACTTCCCTCCTCTGCACAAGAACGTTGTGTGGTCATGTACGGCTGACACAGTCAGGCATAAATGCCTGGTCCTAAACATTCCAACAACTAAGAGGAACTGTCCAGCTTAGCTGCTTTTGGGAAACATGTAGTTAAGTCACATTGCACTGTCTCCTGACAAAGTGTTTTACTTGACTATTGTCAAACACAACTTGTATTTTTATACACAGATTTCTCTGCACCGGTCCATCTGAAACCTTCAACCCAAAATCAGCACATTCTGAACGCATTTGTCTTTTTTGATTGTTACAATTCAGGTCTCTGTAGTCCCACCCAGGGAGACTCTGCTGTGTCTTTCACCTTCCTGTTTTCCTTGTTTACCTCGAACATTTGGAACATAGTGTTGGATACCATAATAGCTGCTTTGGAATTATTTGAAAGAGATGTTTCAGCATTTCTTGCAGGGTGGGAAGATGCTGACCACTCTTAGCATGCAGAAGCCAGCAGTTCCTGCAAGCAGCAGCTTTTTGATCAGTGTGAAGCATCCTCTCTGTGAAGGCAGAGACTAAGATTTCAGCAGAGCCTGGATCAATGAGATCTGTAGTTCAGGGTTGTGACAGTACGTGTCAGGAGAAAGCACAATTATCTGGTTTTTAATTGTCAAAATGTAGTCTTTTCAGTTTGAACAGATGGTTCATCAGCTCTCATGTCTCAAAGCTTTTGCTTTGACAGTCACACACTTCCATAGCACATGAAGCTTCTCATTATTGCTTTCATACGTAATGAGTAAGTAATGAACAGCAACTGGCATATGCCCTGAGCAAGGGTTTTGATATACGGTTTTCCAGTGTTCTTCACTTTACATAGTTGAAAAGGAGAGAGAAAGTGGAGTAGCCTCATTTTGTGAGCGAGCAGCAATTGTCTCCTGCTGTGAGCTTTGGCTTGGCATCAGAGAAGTCCCTGTGTAATATTCCCTAACCTCAGAGCAGGAAAAACTGCTCTTCAGCAGGATCTTGTGACCAGAGTGCTCTTCACTGTTCTCTGTAGGTCACAGCTTAAAGTCAGAGTATGATTTATGGTGTGCCTAAGCTGACCTAACTGCAGGCTTACCCTTGTGCCACGTGAGAAATGGTGTCAGTACTAGGGATAGTGGAAGGTTGGTGGTGTGGCTGTGGGGACAGTGGAGGGGTAGCTGCCCCTTTGCTTGGTTGGGGCCCAGGTGGAGTTTTACAATATGAATCAGTTGACCTGTGCTTCTCGTGGGTGAAATTTAGAATTATTTTTGCTGCTGTTTCCAGAAAAAGCTACTTTCAGATGTGATTGACAGGTTTTAAGTAGCTTGGTATCTGTATCTTATGTTTAATAATAATTTGTTGATTAGGAGACTACACTGTTTTAATTGAATCCAGCCTTGCAGACTGAAGGGCAGCAGCACCTCATGCACTGATTTGACAGTTGTGATTCAGCAGTAGCACTTCAAAATAATCCCAAATGGAGATGTTGCTGTGATCAGCTTTTGCTTCCTCACGGATATTTCCACTGGAATAGCCTCACTGACTGGAGATCCCTCCATGTGTCCTCAATTGATGAGCAGCTTGTCTCTATTCATAAGAGTTGTCTTAAGAACATCTGAGTTGTTTAGGAGGAGAGGGAATTTCTTCTTCACCTTTATTATTGGAGCTCATGCTGATTCAATCTATTTCTCCTCTACTGCTGCTTTTTCTGGTGTTAGGGGTTTTTTTCCCCCATATTGGGGTGGTTGAATTTATTTGCTTTAAATAAATTGAAATTTGTTTTACTTACAGTATTTTAAAATATTTATCAAGCAGCTTGAAGTCCAAGATATTTTGTAAAGAATTGTAATTCCACAGTGTGGAGTGAGTAGCAGTTGCATTTGTTATCTGCAGTACAGTTGAAGGACTTAGCGGGCCCCAAGAGACCCTGGCAACTTATGTGCTAAGTGTTGTAAGGAGGTTTAATAGGAAAACATGTCTGCTTAAGAGAATTTATATTCTAAATAGACAGAAATAGAAAAATATGTGCACAACAAAGACAATAATATCTTCCCATTCCAGAGTCGTGCTGCCTAATTTAGGATGTTTAGAGAATGTGATGGTGATCAGGGCCTCGATGATCTGCTCTTCCATGAAAATTCAACAGTGCTTGCTAACGTGCCTCAGTTTTACTTTTTATTTTTGTGTAAGACTTTCTGACTGCAATCCCAAAGAGATAATGTATAATTAATTACTGTAGTAAGGTATTACTAATAAAAAAAAGTTGAAAGTTTCTTTTTTCTCCTGACCTTAGAAATCTGCTTATTTTGTTTGTAACAGATATGTCAAGAATTCAACAGCACTTGGGCTTGGGAGATGGAAAAAAAAGGATACCTAGAAATGAGTGTTGAATGCAAACTGGGGATTCTGAAGGTACACATTCATCAGCTAAGGTTCTAAATTACTGCTTCCTCACTCACTTTAAGGTCTTGCAAATTTAGCTTAACTGAACTGTAAGTGCATATATGAAATACAGAGCTGATCTTGGAACAGACATGACATTATTCATTGTAGTGGGATGGACCAAAACTGCATGTAACACCTCCTTTGCATATTTTTCACACTTTGTGTGACAGTAGTCTTGTGCTTACTGTTTTGTCAAGAGTTTTTTGCTGGTGGAATACACACTTTTAAGTGTGTTGTTACCTTGCTGAATTCCAAAGGCAAAATGGGACTTCATCTTTTCTGGTCTTGACAAAATTGTCAGGGTTGGTTTCAAGTTATGTATGGGTTCTACCGTAGAATGAGATCAGTTTTACTATGTAATAAAAATTTAGAACAAGCTTTCTAAGCTAGCCAGGTTAAAAAAACCCAAAACCAACCCAAAACCTTGTATCTCATTTAAAAACAACATGGTCTGGAAAAAACTGATGGCTACAGCTGACACACAGATCCAACAGAGAGAGGCCCAAAAACAAGCTCCAAATTACACTGAAATGAAATGAGCTGATTTTCTTCTTTCTGTTTCTATTTTTGATATTGTAACAGTCTTTCTACTTTTCCAGTATCTCTGCGAATGTCAGTTTGATGACAATCTAAAGTTCAAGAATATCATTAACGAGGAGGATGCTGACGCCATGCGTCTGCAGCCCATTGGTCGGGACAAGGATGGCCTCATGTACTGGTATCAGCTGGATCAAGAGCATAACGTTAGGATGTACATAGAAGAACAGGATGACCAGGATGGATCCACATGGAAGTGCATTGTTAGGTATTCCTTCTTTTTGTTTTGTAGGATTTTTAGCTATTTGTGACTGGGGCTCAGAAATGTATTTCAGGAAATCTTCATTTCTCACACAGTAGGATTCACGACAGTGGGATTTTCTGCATTGACACCTATGTTCTAGTGAAAAATCATGTACAGAAATAACTCATGGATTTGTTGGTAACAGCCATCACGTAATGTTTCCTGCTTGTTCAAGCTGCAATGGATAGATAGAAAGGGTAGCAAGAGGAGACTGTCTGGACGATGATGGCTCCATACTGCTTACTGGCCAGCTAAATGCCTTAGAAAGTAGAACACTCATGCTTCTTTAACTTCCTTTTGTTAGGAAAGTTACAAGTGGACATATTTGTTCTTGGGGAAATTACATTGCAATTACTCTTGTTGGAAGGAATCCAGAGGAGGACAAGGAGATGCTCAGAGGGCAGGAGCACCTCTCCTATGAAGGCAGGCTGAGAGACTTGGGATTGTCCAGCCAGGAGAAGAAAAGGATCCAGGGAGAACTCAGAGCCCTTTCTAGTACCTAAAGGGGCTCAGGAAGAGGGGAGAGAGGTTTGTTACAGAGGCATGTAGTAACACGACAAGGGGGAATGGCTTCAAACTGACAGAGGGCAGATTTAGATTTGATACTAGGGAAAAATTCTTCTCTGTGGGAGTGGTGAGGCAGTAGCACAGGTTGCTCAGAGAAGCTGTGGCTGCCCCATTCCAGGAAGTGTTCAAGGCCAGATTTGATAGGGCTTTGAGCAGCTTGGTCTTGTAGAAGGTGTCCCTGCCCATGGCAGGGAAGTTGAAACTAGATGGTCTTTGAAGGTCCCTTCCAACCCAAACCATGTGCAGGTTATTTACTCTGCCATAACTTCAGCAACCGAGGGTGTCATACAGAAATGTTTCAACCACTATCAACAGGCCTTAAAATGGTAAGCATTACTATGAGTTACATGTAGACAGCTGTTGTGGGGGAATAAAGTAAATGTATCCAAACAAACAGATCAAGAGCTGAAACATGCATCATCCATGTCTTCCATGCATTATAGACTCCAAAATTCGTTGCCAAAAGAAGAAGAAATCAGGGTTCTGCTGGGAAGGTTCTAACACTCCACACTCACAGCAGAAAACCACAGTAATGCTCTAAGAAATCTGAAATGGTTTTAAAACCTGTGAGACTCCACATACTGGGATTGTTGCAGGCTTCCTTTCTTTCTCTAAACCTAGGGAAAACAAATTGCTGAACATCAACTTTGAAAAACAGGTGTGAGAGCCTTATTATTCTAGTCCATTAAGAAAACAATGACTCTGTTCAATCATGGCTCAAATTCTTTATAAGTTAAGGTGTTTTTTTTATAGTTGGATGTGCAGTTTAAATAAGGAGTTGCAGTGCACTGAGATTCACGCGCGTACAGATGTGCACCAACATTTTTTTGCTGTCATAACTTGAGTTGATGGAGTTTTCTAGACAACTTGGTGTTGTTTGTTGCATGTGCTTAGGATGGGCACTTGCAAAAAGTATCTAAATTATTTTGCTAGTTGCTTTTGCAAAATTCACTCAAATGATATGGTTGCTTCTTTGGTGCATGAGCAGAGAGCTGTAGCTTGTTCTCTGCTGAGAGTAAAAAAGAAATGGTAAAGAATAATCAGTGATGGTTAATGAGAGGATAATAAATAACAGAACAATAGTAGCAGTTTGGCTCCAGACCCAACAGGAATTAAGATAGATAACTTCCAAAAACATAATTTTATTTTGGTATGGATAAATTGGAAGGTTTCTAACTGCAAAGTTGCAGCCACTGGTGGGACAAGCATTTCGCTGTGCTTGTGTTTTCACTATATAACTCTATAAGGTTTCCAGGGTAATTCATTTAAGCAGATAATGTTTCTTTTTTATTAATCCCTTTGGGGTAAGAAAGTGGCTTATCAGACAGTGTGTTTTTCTCTTCTAGAAACCGCAATGAGCTTGCCGAGACCCTTGAGCTCTTGAAAGCACAAATTGATCCTGCTCTGTTGAAAAACAACAATTCTCAGCAGGAGAATTCATCACGTGAAAGTCCAAGCATAGAAGATGAAGACACCAAGAAGGGTGAAGAAGCAGCCACACAAGGTTTTCTGCCTTCTTTTCTCAAATGATGTTTTACTGTGGCAATGTTAGAAATTTCAGCTTCACAAAAAGTTACTGTGTTAGACTAGGACTTAAAAAAAGTTGATCTAGTAAATACTGAATACTTTGAAATTATAAATATTATCGGGTTTTTTTCAGTACATATTTAATCTCAAGCATTTATTTATAGGAAGAGAGCTGTGTAAAAAATGTTTTCTCATTAACTTTATTTGCTGTACATTTTGTATAATATTGTAAATGCTCATTATTGTATGTTTTTGTGGGGTATTGAACTGCTGCCAAACTTCTCCTGTTTTAGTAACATTAAAATATGAAAACCAAAAAAAATCTGCTTGTGCAATGCCATGATTGAAATCAAGACAGTACTGGGTGTGGTGTTTATTCTTGCTTTTGAGTTAGAATCAGAAAAATATAGGTTATTTCCTCAAACATTTCACAGTTGACATGATGTTTCAAGAAGCTTAAGTTAAAACAATTTAAAATGCTAAAACATTGTAGAAGTGAGGCTGTCCTTATCTGCCTCCACTATATTTTTGTTATTAAAATCACAGAATTATTTATGTTGGAAAAGATCTCCAAGATCAAAGCCAAGAACCTTTTTCCTTCCTTATTATCATGTCATTGCACGTATTTAGTAACTTGCCTGACCTGTTGGTTTTTGCATTGGTTTTGCTAAGTATCAGTCAGCCTGAAGTATCAGATTCTTAAAAAGTCAAATCTTCTTTCAGGTCATGAAGAAGTAGAAGCTTGTTATCCCAAGTAATTTTACCCCAGTTTTACTACCTGGTCTTATTATTTTGTTAAAATACAGGGAAATATTTTTACAATCCGAAACAAAATTTAAGTATTTCAGTGTGTTAACAGATGCTTGTGCAAATGTGTAGAAGTTAATTGGATATATGGAATTAGCCAAGGCCTGTCTTGGTTTTGAGTATCAGCGAGAAGGATTTGCTATTCTATTCTCCTTCTTTGCAACAAGCAGTGTAGAACAGAAGAAATAAATAAACATTTAGATATAATTTGAGTTGTTGTGGAAGTGCTAAGAGATGATTGTAGTAATGGCAGTAAATTGTGACAAACACCAGCAGAATTATCTTTCAGTCTAAGGCATTTCCAGTATCTAACTCTGCACTTCAGTGCCAACACAACCTGCATAGTTACCAACACTGCAGAATTAATTCCATGTACTGATCATGCTTTTGTCTCAGTCAAGTCAACTTAAATCATGTGACTGAGACCTCTGAGACCTCAGATACAATTTCGCTTTATGTTGAATTCAGGAGCAGCCGTTTGAAAATGTTTTAATGAATGTCCCTACTGTAGATAATTCCCCAAATCCTGTGGCACACTCACCTGGCTCAGTACTTGCATTGGGCTGTGTATTTGTGTAAAATAATCTCTAGCTGCAGAATCATAGAGTAGTTTGGGTTGGAAGGGACCTTTAAAGGCCATCTAGTCCAACCTCCCTGCAATGAGCAGAGACACCTTCAACTGGATCAGGTTGCTCAGAGCCCCATCTAGCCTGACCTTGAACACTTCCAGGGAGGTAGCCACAACTTTGCTGGGCAACCTGTGCCAGTGCCTCACCACCCTCACAGTGAAGAATTTTTTCCTAATATCTAATCCAAATCTCCATTCTCTTAGTTTAAAGCCCTTCCCCCTTGTCCTGCCACTCCATGCCCTTGTAAAAAGTCTTATAAGACCCCTTTAAGTACCGGGAGATGCTATAAGGTCTTTCTAGATTTTTCTCCAGGCTGAAGAACCTGTCTCAGCCTGTCTCCATAGCAAAGGTGCTCTAGCCCTCTGAGCATCTTCATGGCCTCACTCCTACAAGTCCATGTCTAGTGTCTGTAATAAATAGTGAAATTATTGACATTTGCAGTGATTTGAGTGCTGTCATTGTGTTCACAGAACATTCCTTAGAGCCTTTCAGGTGAAAAGCTGTAGTATTTCGTCTTTGTAGTCCAAGGATTGCACAGAAAGCCCTACTAAGGTGCAGGGGAAACATACTGAAAGACCTGATACCTGTTTGCTTTGGCCATTTTCCATGTATCATTAAATTCATTCATACAAATACGTGGCAAACTGACCCAATGCTTACATGTTTTCTCCTGACCTGATTGATTGACTCAAGTAGCATTAGGAGAGCTTGTGCATTGACTAAGTCATTTTGTGTATATATGAAATGTTTTGTGATAAGTTCAGGGAGTTAAACTATAGAACATCTGCTGATTTTTGATATGGAGATGTTTTGGGATTCTGGTGATCCTTAATGAAATTTGGGAGAAAGCGGTAGGTGAAGGGTAGAAATGGTTGAACAAAGTTTAGACAGACAGAAAAGAAGGGAAAGTGGAAGAATTTGGACACAGAGAAAAATACCTCATTCTCTCTGTTACAGACAGTTATCTTTGCAGAGGCAGTTACAAGGGCTCTGAGTGGGGATGACTTCTATGAAGAGGGAAAAACCGGTCTTGAGCCTTCAAAATATGCATCTCTAAGGTACCTTACCACTTCTGGAGCCTTAGAGATGCATCTTTACTGTACTGATCTTGAGACTTATATGGATACATGCCTTGTATTTGAAAATAAAAGATCTGTAAATTCCTCCTCACTCTTCTTTTCTACAACGCTTAATTTCTTTGAAGTAATTGTTAGCTGTCATGTCCTTTCCCCTGTATATTTCTAATCACTTTTGGAAGCTCTCACCATGAAAAAACCTACGCTAGCTCGGATGGAGAGAGGTGAGGTAGAAGGAAAAAAAATCGTCTTTTTGTTTGCAATTGTAGCATGCTTGCAAAAGCATCTTCCAGGTGGCAGGAGCTGCTGTTCTGGTATATACAGTGCTATTGTATTTGCTTTTTCTAATTAGTTCTATTTCTGGCTGACACAAAATGGTTGGTAAAATACAAAAACCTGAGATATCAAGAGGCTGTGGTAAAAATAAATAAGTTTAAGTGCATAGTGACAAAATAGCTGTATGGTTTATTCTGAATGCTGGAACTGTACTTCAAGCCCTCATGATCTAAAACTGAGTTAGCGAAGTGGAATAACCTGATTCTTTAAGGTCTGCAGGTTTTTCTGGGATATGTTACTATTCATTGCTTGTTTTAAAAACAGCAGATGAAGTGAGTGTAGAGTATTGTCTGCATGTAGGAAATGCCTGGAAAACCTGGATGAATTTTGCCATAAGCCATAATGCTGAATGTCTTTTCTCTGAACTGTTGAAATACAGTAATTAAGTATATCTTGAAATAAAAACATGTACAAACAGGGGACTCATTTCTCTGAGGAATTTCCCTTGAAGGCCATGGAATCTTACACCATGTTCTGTTTTCTGAAATAGTCCAGAGACTCGAGCGAGATTTCAGGCCTCTGCCTAGGTTTTGTGTATCCTCTGGAAGTATTGTGGTAATACTGAAGAAGGGACTGAGATGTCTGTTGAAAGAAGCATAAATCTAGAGTTCTGCTGCTGGCTTCTAAAATTTAGGTTTATCTTGGTATATAACTAAACTGAACAGTGGTTCTATAGCTAAAAATTGTCAGTGCACTTATTTAATGACAGTGTTAGACAAGCCAGATTTCTACTAATTCAGTGAGAGAAGAGTCCTTTGTGTGAGAGTTGGGCTGTTGGGTTTTTTAGGTATGCCTCTGTTTTGATGAAGTTCTTTGTAATCCTGTAGGTCCCTTGGTTGTTTCATAGCTGTTTTTCTCTGTCAACAGAAAATCAATTGAATGTCAAAGAAGAAAAAGAGGAGGTGGAGGAACAGTCAGTGGAATCGGAAAGGCTTCCTCTTCCTGTGGTCAAAGAAGATGAAAATACACTTAAAATTGAGAAAGTGGAAGAAAAAGAAATTATAAAATTACCAGTAATAGTGAAATTAGAGAAACCTTCAGAACACAATGAAGAAAAGCAAACTGTCAAGGAAGAAAGTGACTCCTTTAAGGAAAATGTCAAGCCTGTTAAAGTAGAGGTGAAGGAAAACAAAACAGAACCCAAGGACCTAAAAGAAGTAAAAAGCTGTATGGACAAGATAGCAGTTCACGAGCCAGAGAGGTTAGAATTTTGTGTTAATGTCAAAACTCCACAAGAAATTGTGGAGAAATCTGTGGAAGAAAGTGAAAAACTTAAAAATGACCAACAGGCAAAAATACCACTTAAAAAGCGAGAGATCAAACTGACAGATGACTATGACAGTCCAATAAAAGGGCCCCTGTGTAAATGTGTTACTCCAACAAAGGATGTCTTGAAGGAAGAAGGGAAACCAGAAGAAGAAGCTTTTAAGAGAGTCCCTACAATTACTGCTTTATGTCCCGATGGGAAAGTGCTAGTAAATGGAGAGGTTAGCTGTGAGAAAATAACCCCGGGCATCATACAAAATAGTAAGTCAGAACACTCTGCTAGTGCAGTGGAAGACAGCACCTCATTAAAAGAGAAAAATGGAAAAAGTGGGGAAAAAGTATCAGACTCCCTAAATTCTGTTAGTAAAATTATAAAAACATGTGAGATTGAGAAAAATGCAGTAACTGTGCTGAAAGAGATTGGGGCTGTGGTCTCTGAGGTTTCTAACCAGAAAGTGCCTTCAAAGGAGGAATCTAGTCCTGTGGAAAAAGAGTCCCTTGACAGCACAACTACTGAGATGGTAGCAGAAGAGTCTTCAAACTCTGAAGACTGTGTCAAAACAACTGAAGAGAAACAAGCCACCGATCTGAAAAACGACAGTCTGACACCACCCAAAGAATGTTCAGAGAAGCTAGAGATGTCCCCAAATGCATCTGCTCCTGCGGAACTGCCTAAGCTTGCACTGGCTGATGAAGAGACTTCGAAAAGTAAAGACGAGCCTGAGGAGAAAAACAACTCTCCAAAAGCTGCTGAGATACCTCCTGCATCCACTTCTCCTGTTACAGTAGAGAAACCTGTTTTGGAAAAGGACTCTGATAGTAAAACAGCTCTACCTGAGGAGAGCAAAGTAGAAGAAAAATCCAGCCCTGAAAAACAAGAGGAAGAGCCAGAAGCTGCCAAAACAGAACCAGATAGATTAGAGGATGCCCATGCATCTTATCTAGAGGACTCCTCAGAGAGTAAAAAGGAATCTCCAGTACCTAAAAGCAAATTTAAATATAAGCTAGTTTCTGAAGAAGAAACCTGTGCAACAGAGAATAAAGAAATAACTTCTGAAAGACAGAAAGAAGGAATTAAATTAACAATCAGGATCTCTAGTCGGAAGAGAAAGACAGAAACACCACCAGAAGAGGTCAGCATTGGCCGCACATTAAGGCGGTCGCCAAGAATATCCAAGCCTACTCCGAAAGTTGTGGAGACTCGGGATCAGAAGCCTGAGAAGAAGCGACCTGAAGAGGAAGAGGAGAAACCTGCAGCAGCACAAAAACCAGAACGAAAAGAAGATGCAAAAAAACAAGAGAAGGAGACAAATTCTAAAGTTAACAAGGTAAATACAGTTTTATTACCTGGGAGTAAAGAAAACCTGCAGTCTTATCTATAGGGAGAATATACCCTTACATAGGAATACTGAGGATTATGTTCCTTTGGTCAGCTTTTGCAAGAAACTAGCTTTGCAATCCAGTTAGTGGACTCAACCAATTTAAAAACACCCCGTAGGAGAGTGCTAATATCTGTTGACTTTTTATAAACTTTGACAATTTATAAAATCTGTCACTTAAACCAACTTAGTAGACCAAATCAACCTGAGCGAATTCTTCTAAAAAATGACATGATCAGATATCAGTCTGTCTGGCTGTGTGGCTGAATGGAGACTTGTAACCCCTCTGGATTTACTAGATGGATACTTGTTGATGTCTCGTTGGTCACGATGGTCATGAGCTAAAAAGGAACCAATAAATGGTGAAGAATAAAAATACTATGACTTCTGTTTCTAGGTGAAGCTAAAGGTATTGTGGTGAATTCATGATATAATTTAGCTTTTCTCACATATGGGATACACATTTTAATGTGGGTGATAGCATTTTTTTCATGATTGACTTCTGTTTATGCAGGATAGATCTTTAAAAGTACATGAGGTAAATATATCACAGAAAGTTAAACGTACATTTGTATGATGTGTTTCTGAGAATGTGTATTTATAAATAACCCTTTATTAATTTATCTTCTGTTTTTTCTGGATATGCAGTACAAAACAAAAGGGGAATAATGAGTTTGTATTTTTAAATGCACTGTTTTATATAAACTTGTAAAATCCTATTAATTTTCCACTGCAACACATTTTTGACTGATGTAGTTTTCCCAAAGCATTCACTCATTTAGCAAGTTTCTTTCACATACTGCTATGTTGTATAACCTTCATAAAATGAACAAACAATTGATTTTTCAGTGAATGGTAACATCTACACTGAAAAATCCTGTCATATGCAGGAAGAAATGACAAACAAATTTTTCATTTCAAGATTTTAATTAAAAAAGAAAACGTGAAAGTAAGAGTGATTGTAAGTCCTAAAAGCCATTAGAATTTTGAAGTACTGTTGCTACAGGTGTTTTAACTGTTTTAACTTGATCTCTAGTTGTGAAAGATCCAGAGATCTAAAGATGCTTACTTTTCTAGAGAGATTTTAAAATAATCATCATAGAGGAAGTAGTTTGAGGCTGTTAAGCTTCTGTCATTTAAACAGGATGAAGAATACCAGAATCTTTAATAGCTTACTTTATATCTTGGGGTTCCTTTTCTTTTTCAAGGTGGGTCTTATAAAAACCCAATTGGAAATTATGATGCTGTGTGATGAATCCTAAACCTAAACTTTACACTGTCATGGCTTTGAAGTACCTTTGCTGCTAAAGCTTAAGGAACAGTAAAGTCTCTGAACAGGTAGAAACTGATGTTAAGAATCTGAAACAAAATTTCACCAATATGACAAATACTGCTTTGGTACGAGTCCATCCTGCAGGAGAAATTAGAATATTTTGTGCATTTTAGTTTATTCAGCTTATTCCGAGAATATTTTGTGCATTTTAGTTTATTCAGCTTATTCAAGTCTGTGAGTAGTTTAGTCAAAATTCAGAAAATGTTTTGAGTTGAAAAAGCTGGAAAAGTTATTTTCCTGTTTCAGTGTCTATGGGGAATGGAGGTAATGAGTTGTGAGAGAATGACAGGTGTGAGAAACAAGTCAGTCAATGGGAGCAAAAGTTTCTTCTGTTTAACATGTTGCTTTAAATCTAAAATACCTTAGTTGCACAAAGTAGTTTAAATAATTCAGAACAGTCTCCTGAATTTTAATTGAAACCTGTTTTTCTCAAAATATGGTATTTCATTCATAATATGGTATATGATAGAAAGGGGTGCATGCCCCTTTGATTAGCAAAAAAGAAGCACCAACTGAATCATGTTTCACTTAAGAAAAATAATGAAAATGTATAAATGTGATAGAAGACCTAGATAGAAGTTACGCACTTAAAAGGTGCAGTGATCTAATTTCAGAAACAAACACGTTTTCTAAAGTAAAATAAAATGCATAAACTCTCTGCAGGGTGAATGGGAGAAAAAAAAGATTCTCTTTGGGTTGAGGCAAGTTATCATGAAAAAGTCAGAAAGTTTAAAATGGAATTTACCATGTTCACTACGAAGCTTGCCTTGTCAAAATAGAAAAAAAGGGGCCGAGTGGAAAAATTTACCTTCCTACTTTCAAGTCTTCTTTCAAAATTTCTTTCTGCACATAGATGCAATTTTTTTCCCCCTTTATCTGGTTGCATTTTAAGGATCTTGGAAAGACAATATATTCATTGAAGTGCTCTGCTGTGAATTTACTGCAGCTGTTCTGACTGAAATGAATCACTTCACTCTGGAGACAAATATTTTATTAAGATCTAGGAAGAAACTCTGTGAGCTTCCTTTGTGTTTTTTCTTTGAAATGGTGTCTCATAGAGAAGCAAAGTTCGGTGGACGGGTACCCGGACACGTGGCAGGTGGAAATACTCAAGTAATGAAGAGACTGAGGATTCTGAGAGTGAAAAAAACTCTGAGGAGGAGGAAGAAGAGGAGGAAGAAGAGGAAGAAGAAGCTCCACCTGCTGATGATGATGAGCCGTGCAAGAAGTGTGGCCTTCCCAATCATCCTGAGCTGGTAGGTTTTTGGGGAAAGCTTCTGTGGGTTGTTGTATCAGATTTGGTGGATTGGCTTTGATGGTGCTGAAGGACATCATCCTTCAGGGTGGCCATACATAGGAGAGTAGGTTTTAGGTGGTGAACTCACAGGAGTATACGAGTTACCTTTAATAAGAAGAGAAGGAATTTACTTTTCCTGTTTGCCAAAACAAAAATACCACGTTTTACAAGGTGTAACGTACCTTAGCCCATTGAGAATCAATCTGTCTGAGGCTTTGAGATTGTGCCTGCAGTTGCAATGAATACAGAGGAAACAACATTCAGAAGAACCCCAGCAGTGTGATGTCTACTTTCCAATGTCTTATGACATAGCCACAGCTGCATAGTCATCTCCATTGGATGTAGCTGCATCTCACCCTGAGGACTGAGTACAGTGAAATCCCAGACAGAGCACAACAAGATTTTGCTGTTTCTCATGGTTCTCATTTATTTGTGGTAGATACCATCATGAATTCCTCTGTTTATCTGGGAAATCATTGTGTGCAGTTCTGAGACAAATCCACACAATAGTGCTCCTGCTTTAGCTGGAGAAATAGTTCTGGAGCTTGTCACATGTTGTGAATGCCAAAAGATACTCATGACATGTTTTGTTTGCACAGATTTTGTTGTGTGACTCTTGTGACAGCGGCTACCACACAGCCTGCCTTCGCCCTCCGCTGATGATCATCCCCGATGGAGAGTGGTTCTGCCCGCCTTGCCAGCATGTATGGCTCCTGTGTGACTTCACTCTTCTCCTTTGTAGCTTTGCTTGTGGTTGTGGAGATTGTGGGGACTTTAACAAGTTCTTTCTATAATCTTTTTTGTCTGTTAATGAATAGACTGGGATGAATGGTAGGACTGCTGATCTTCCCTCCTGTCTCTTAGTAAAACTGAGTTTGTGACATGGTTTTCTTTCTTTTTTCTGCTAGTGATGAGTGACTGCATGCGCGTGTTGCTGATTTGTAGATGGGAATCTTCAGTCACACTGATCATCTCCCATTTCTGATTAAATCACCTCAGGACTAGTATAGTATTAAAGATAAAATGTCTTAATTTTTCCTAAAAGAAACATCTAAGTTATCATCCTGGAGGCAGAAGCAGTAGGTAGCAAAGGATGGATCAGTGGCCAGAGCAAGCAGCTGTTTATGAAGTGCTATTCCTTCTTCAGAGACAGTTGCTCAGAAGCTGGTTGGAGAAAGCTGCTGCTACTGATGAATCTCAGGGTATAGTTTGTCTCTGCTGGGAAAGCCAGGGTTGTTCTAGTCAAGTAATAGACAAGTATGAACCCTTATTTCAAGGTTAGAACCAGGGTTGGTACTTGGGAGGATAAGCAGGAAGTGTGTGATGCTGCTCTTGTTAAATGAGTGGGAAACCATTTATACACATTTTCAGAATAATCTGCTTGATCCCAAACCCCTTCCTTGGTTTTAGAGAAATTCTGTGCCAAAAGGGCTACAATAAGCTAGTGACATTGGGCATGATGTGAGATGAGTCTATTTGGTGTTGATTTTTAGTTGTTTTCTGAGGAGTGCTTTTAAGTAGTGATGATTTTGAATATGTAAGAATGTTTTCTTTACACTTGTAGTTAGACCATATCCTTGTTCTGTTGCTGTTAAAGTACTCTTCAATATGAAAAATGACAGATGTGTAAAAGGGTGAGGATCATCCTTGGAAATAGTATAATGAGGGCATTAACATGGAATAAGGCACAATTTGTCAATTAAAAGTCATTTTTACGTACAGCTCCTTGAGTATTTGGTAAGAAAATGATCCTAAAGCGTGTCTCTGCTTTTTGCTGCAGTGTCCACTGAACTCATCTAGTTCCAACCTCCTTTGCCATGGGCAGAGACACCTTCCGTTAGACCAGGTTGCTCAAAGCCTCATCCAGCCTTGACTTGATGGTGGAGCTCATGTTTTAAAAGACAGGCTTTATTGTAAAGCCTTGTTCATTGAAGAGGAGCCTCCAGTGTAGCAAGGCTTCATCTGGATACAGACAGAGTGAATGAAGAGTCTGAATGTTAGTTCAGTGTGAAAATAGCTGGTTATGAAATAAATTAATACTGTGTTTCCTTCCTTTAGAAATTACTCTGTGAGAAATTAGAGGAACAATTACAAGATCTGGATGTTGTCTTAAAAAAGAAGGAGCGTGCAGAACGCAGGTACTGTTGTTTGGGTGCACTCACAGCAGTGCTGTGCAGGGGGTTGTAATAGCTGAGCAAGCATTAAAAAAACTGGGGACTGGGGAGAAAAGCAGTGATGAGACTGGGAATTAGACCAGTTTTGACTGGCTGGCTCAGTGCTGGGACAGCTTTCAGGAAGGGAAGAAAAGTCCAATAATTGGAAAAGATAAGCAAATACATTTGTACTAAGCTTTGGTTAAAGTGCCTGAACACAAATTTGACTTTCTTACACCAGTAATTAAAGGGTTTCCAGCACTGGTTCAGCTTCTTGTGTTAGTAATACTGTCAGTCATGTGTAGACTTCCTGCTGTAAACAAGGTTAAATCTTGACTTTGCCCCAAAAGTCATCCAGATTACTGTGGGATTTGAGTGTTGCTGCTTTAGAGTCTGTTAAACTCTGCCAAATGTACAAGATTATGCAGCAATTGCTGTAGGGTAGTGGGTCAGTGAAGTTCCACAGAATCACAGAATATTCTGAGTTGGAAGGGACCCACAAGGATCACTGAGTTCAAGTCTTCAGTGAATGGCCCGTGCAGGGATTGAACCCACAGCCTTGGCATTATTATCACTCTGCTCTGACCAACTGTCCACCCCTGCCATTACCAAAGGCTAAATGCAAACGGATTTACTGCATTTAGGAACAACAGCCTTAATAGTTCGAACATTCTATTGGCAGTTTTCAGACTGAAAATGAGGGATGTGAAACACAGTCTGTGTAATTTATACCTTTTAGGACATATATTGATTACTTTGCAGAATTTAATAACACGTGTATGCATTATTAAACAAAACTTTGTGTGAATTTTATCTTAAAAGGCAAATTTCACCAGAAGGTGAGACCCTTTTAAAGGCTTATATTTGTGGCAGGGACTGTAATATTACTTGAGATGTAGTGAGTCAGTGCTGGGAAGATCAGAGCACAATCTGTGTCTGCCTTCAGCGTTCTTCAAATCTGTTTGTTATTGCTGTTGCAACAGCAACAATGATAGTGACAGATCAAGTACCAACTGTTCCTGATGTCACTACTTCTGCTCAGAGTGTATCTAGATCAAACTGTGGTGAAATTACCCATTGCCAGTCCTGCTGAATTTGTAGCTTTGGGAGTGAAACTATCAGCTGTTTTTATGACTGAGCTCAGCATATACACAGCCTCCATCTGTGCAGGAGTATGGGACACAGAAACTCTGGTACTTTGCTTTATGGTGGGAGTGCTCATTACTAGTGAACAGTATTTTTGGACCTACTTTGGTAAATATTCTGCTGGCAAACATTACATGGAATGCAAGCTTTTGCCAGTCTGCCTTGCTTTCTTGAAATCACCAGTGTTGCATAAAAACATGATCTTCTGAGAGCAACAGGAGAGGATACAGTTGATAGAGCAGTTTTCAGTGTCTGAAACAGATGTTTAATTGTTTTGCAATTTGATACTCATAACAAATGAACCTAATGCTTTATATTGTATGTCATAAAACTGAGTTTTTTATTTAGTTAGTTTTTAATGTTTTTTCTTAGAAATAAGCTTGAGTTACAACAGACTTCAAAATACAATAGTTGAGTATTGAAGTCTTCCGACTTAATGGTGTATTGTAGCAAATAATAAGGTAAAAAGGCTGAAGAATCATAATGCCAGAGGAAATGATAGTCCTTGTTACAGGTCAGTGTATAAGTTAAAGCAGGTTGGTTGTTTGGGGCACAGACAAACTTGAATGCAGTGTTTCTGAAAACTCAGTATGTGGTTGGTGTCTGTCTTTTTGGCGAAGAGAAGAAATCCAACTCTGTCCTTATTGATCTGTCTACTTAATAGGTTCTTTGAAGCAGTGTTGCTATCATGTGTTTTGAAGGAGTGATATTGTTGTGCTCTTTCCAGCTCTCAGGAATCTGACTGAGGCTGATTCAGCTGCTCAGCCGTGTGCTTGTGCATCCCCAAACTGTTACGTCACTGATTTTTTAAATGAAACCTTCAGGTTTCCTGTTGACTTACAAATACCTTTTTTCCCCCCTTTTTGTGTTCATGAATTCAAGGTGCCACCACAACAGCCTGTCTGAATTTCAGGTTTCTCGCGTACAGACTAACTTCTCTAAGCATTTCCTACCACCAGCTGGAGGGTGTGGACATTAAAGCTTTTTAGGATCACCCTTTTAATTCATGTTAGATACTCTCAGACTTCTTGACAGAAAATCCCTCTAGGAACTACTTGTCTAGTCTCCCAGGCCAAACCAGGTGGAGGATTTGCTTTCATGCACACTTTCATGACTTCCCTGTAGCAGCTTTTGCAGCTGCTTAATTGAGATAAAATGTTTTCTTGAATTTGCATAGGAAGACTTTATAACCAGTCAGTGCTTATCTTCTGCTGCCATTGGAGATGTCTTGGTTCAAATGCTTAAACTCTTGGCTAAAGTCTTGTGCGCCTGTCTACCACACAAGGAATAAGGAATTAATTCAATACCATTTTGCATTTCAAGACCTTGCCCTCATCAGGATTGCCTTGTTCCATTTGCTGATTTCTTAAGCTGTGTATACTCAAGCCAGGGAGAAGAACAGCAGAACTGGAAAACCTTGCTGATCATGTTTAAAAACAGCTGAATTTTTCTCATATCCTGTCTCTTGATGTTTTGCATTACAAGAAATGAGAAATTGAGTAAACCATCGAAGACACTTGCTGAATACTAAAATGTTTGCACTTCCTTTCTCCTTTCAGCAATTGTATTCCTTGCCTTAAAATGTTACTTTAATTCATTTTCAAGAGCATAGTGATTTTGCACAGCTTTCTTCCTCCTCATCCAACCAATCTCATGGTGCCCAGTTGGATGAGGATTTCTTTTCATCTATCACTTAGGAACATTTATATTAGGATACAAAACCAATTCCTTACAGACAGCCAGTCATTTCAGTAGGCATAATGATACTAAGTTGTCAAAGTCCATGGTCTTTTTAGCTGTAAAACAACCTAAAATTCATTTTTACTCTTTGTGAGTATTACTTTAGGAACTGTGCTTGTTCATTTTATTTAAGAATATTATGCTAAAATGTAATAGTGCAAAAGGCTACTCAGAAGACTTTCAAAATTTACTTAGATTCTTTAGAACTTCATGAAAGTATTGGAAACCAAATTTTTACACATAGATGCTTCTATTTGCAAAACATAACACAATGAAGTAAACATATCTAAAATTAATAGATGTCTTGGGAATTTGTGCAGTTATGTGCATGATGCATCCTGTTGCAACTCAAGTGTAGTGTGACATGCTTGTACAAGCACTCCCTGTAACCTCAGCAGTCTAATTCTGGTTGATTGAGACACTTCAGTTCAAAAATCCAGATTCCTTCCAGATACCAGTAAATGCCACCAACTTTCATTGTGCTCTTAATTTGTTTAAATTACCCCTTGTTTTCCTAGAAAAGGGCTAGTAGGGGCCTATGGTGCTGGGAGTTTGGTTACCCACCCTGGTCTGTGTTAATACCTGGCAATTCTTCCTGAGACACTAATTTTTTGAAAGCTCGGTTCAGCACCATGAAGATCAGCATCCAGTGCTGTTTGTGAAGTGTTAGGAAATCCATCTCTAGTTGGAACTGACAGATACAACAGGACTTACAGAAGACTTGTGTCCTTCAGGAGCCAGACTTGTCCCTGAGGCAATTCATATGATGCAGGATGTCTGTGTTGAGGAAAGCTAAGTCTAAACTGAATTTTGCTTCCATAGATTTAATCCTGTAACACACTGTGGACAAGGAGGACAGCCTGCTTCTCCTTACAAGAGTCTTTCCTGTATTTGAGTACTTCTGTCTCTCCCATCTTCAGTCATGTGTTCTCTACACCGATCCATCTTATTTTTTCAGCTCTTCTCTACAGGGCGTGTCTGCTACCCTCCAGTAACTCCCACTGGCTAGCTCTGAACTCTTCAGCTGGATCACATCTTTCTTGGAGAATGTGTGATGCCCAGATGGCTCTAAGTACTCCAGCCAGGTGTGAACAGGGCTGACTGCCATGGCAGGCGTCCTTCAGGTGTCCTGTCGGCGGTTTTCCTATTTGCACATCCATCTGTCATCATAGTTCTTTGCGCAGCAGTTTGACTGTGCTGATCTTTGCTCAGGCTGTTCTTCTCTGGCAAGGAATTGCTCTGTAGGCAGTTATTTGTCCCCTTTGTTATTTGGTGTTTCTAGAGTTGGTTGTTCCTGCTTGGGTCTAAGATCTGGCATTTATCCATTTTGGCTTGCATCTTATCTTTACATATTTTTTCCAGTTCAGTGTGATTTTGAATTCCCATTTTATCTTTCATTGCCTTCACAATTGGTGATAGTTATGGATCTGAAAACACAATGTTCATCACAGCATTAATATTTTTCAGTTGGTTTTTACTTGCTTTTTACACCCCAAATTCAGTAATTTCTGTGGTGCCCACAATCTTCAAGTACTGTTGATTGTCAGAACTCTTTGGAAATCTCTTACATTATACATGCAGGAAAATGTAATCACATGAGAATTAGCACATAATCACAACTTCACTAACTTTTCACTCGGAACATCCTCTCGGGATGTTTCTGCCTAGTGATACAGTAAAAGCTTCAAATTGTGCTAATCACAGCATTATTTTAGATACCTACAGACTTTCTGTAAGCTTATTTTAATTTTCCTTCTCTCCTCAAGAAAAGAGCGACTGGTGTACGTGGGTATCAGTATTGAGAACATCATTCCACCTCAGGTAAGCCACTGTGTCTATGTGGTATTGTTTTATTTTCCAGACTTCTCAGGGAAGAAGTTTCTCAGTGCTGTGTCAGAGGTGCTAGTAGCATCTTGGAATGAAAAATCAATCTATATGCAGATCAGAAATAATTCTAGACCCTTCATTTTAGACTGAATATAGCAGAGAAACCAGGGGAGCTTTATGGTGTTCACTAGAGCCACCTGATGCCACACAGAGTCCTCTCCCAGTGAGAGATTGCAGAACCACCTCCCTGCCCATTACAATTGAGTTTTGCTTTGAGTGCTCCGATATTCAGTAGTTTATAAAGGTGGGATTCAGTTATTTAACTCTGGTGTTTGCTGTGCAGTTTTCTAGGTCTGAGCTAATTGTCAAGGCTTTCCTTTGGAACTGATGGAAACAAATGTTTCTGGCTTATGATTCAGAGGGGAATATGTAGTATCTCTTCGCAGCATAGCATTTGCCTTCAACGAGGGCATGTTAAGGTCACGTGATTAAAAACTGTAAACTCTATTCAGTGTTTCATTAACAGATGCTTTTTTATGGTTTCCCTTGAGAGAAGAGGAAAAATGCTTTGATTCACATGAAGAACAGCCTCTTCTCACTTAAATACATTTTAAAGCAAGTCTCTTGAAGTCTTAGGCAAATACTTTCATCTACAATTATATAATCTGTTTTTTGCAGTTTAAAATGGAACTTTTGTTCATTTTAAACATAGACTTTCCACTCTGCCTGGCTGTAACAAGGCCAGCTTTTTCTCCCTGTCTCTGAATAACAGAAAAATGATAACAGATTTTACAAACTTGCAAAAGAGTCTATGGCTGGGAGCAAATATTTGAAAAATGCAGCCTGGGGGCAGATTATTTTGCTTTTAAATTAATAACTTGCAAACAATATAATAAAACTAACCTGCATGAAACTGTATTGAAACTGCACTGTGTAAAAGTATCTCTGTGCTCAGTATGTAGAGGTGGTGGCCACAGTTTGTTCAGCTGCCACATTTACTGGTCCTGGGAGTATCACCTGAGGCATGATCTCAGTGTTGCAGCATAAACACAATGATCTAATAGCTTGAACCCCTTAAACTCAGTGTTTGGAAAGTTATGTAGCCAATAAAGGACAAATGTGCAAATTCACCTGAACTGCTGTAATAAGTTACTATATTACAAGTTAAAATGTGCTGTGTTGGGCATATGAGTTTTCTAGATGGAATGAATAATCTGCATCACATGAGTTTAGTCATAATGAGTGCAAAGGGAGGGAGAAGATAAAGCTTTTTGACACTTCTGTCTTATCTGAATAGGAGCCAGAAATACCTGAAGGTCAGGAAGAAAAGAAGAAAGACTCCAAAAAGCCCAAATCGAAACTTGAAAGGAGATCTACCAGAACCCGAAAGTGCATAAGCTACAGGTCAGCAGCTTTTTTAAATAGCTTGTACAGTAGAAGTCATACTGTTGTTTTCTTTCTGAATCATCCCACCAATCTCACGTAAACTTTTACATTTAAAAGAGAAGCCCAACTAAAGTGTTTGTTCTTTCTCAGCACTGGTTATGCTTGGTGGTTGTGAGAGCATGCAGTGGTATAGTAAAGGGGTGACGCATTAAGAAAATGAAAATGTATATGGTGTTTTGTTCAGGAATACTGGAGAAGGTTTTGGTACTACTGCAGTTTCTGAAGTGAGTTAAAGCAGCTGAATCAAACGTCTCCTTTTTGCAAGGGAAACTTCTGCTTGTGTCTAAAGGCCTTCAATTCCTTGCTCTCTTCCCCCTCCCCCTTTTAGACCTTCCTTACATGAAAGGGGCATGAAACTTACAATGTAATTATCGCACAGTACATCTAAAAATGTAGCTCCTTGAAGAAATCTGTAACTCTTTAGAGAAATTGTGACAAAAATGCAATTAGTAAATGAAAGTGCCAAGATAGGTAGACTCTGTGCATTCTGAAAGTAGAATAGGTCACTAAGGTTTCCAAAATTCAACATGATCTTAATAACAACTTTTGTCCTCAGTGTATTACCAAGTTGTTTTTATAAACTGATTTCTTAATAATATCATGTGACACTCTGTATTGTCTTCAGTCCACCAGGCAAGTAGAATGCCTTTGGAATTAGAAAAGAATGTAGTTGCCTGAGAGATTGTGGGGGTTTGTCCCAGATGCATTAGGAATGTTTAAAAAACCCTCTACCTTTCCAGTAGTTGCTCTATGTAGACCTTTATCATCAAAAATTAGAACATTCCAGTATTAGAACAGCAAACCTTTCAATAATAACCATCACTGAATTTACGGTCAGCCTAGTTTTGCTGCTGAGGAGAGGCATGGTGTTTGTATAGGCTGGGTTTTCTAGCCTGGTCAGAACGCTCAGTCTGACCTTGCTTAGCTGTTGGACTTCGATGACTTTTTGAATGAACAACAGAAGTCACACTAATGAAAATGCCATCGCTGCTTTGGGAAATTAAGTATTCCTGTAAGGAATGTTAAGCTACAGGCAAGATTACATAGATCTGCTATTATGTTAATGACAGGTCAGGCAGCATCTGACCAGGAGAAAAAAAACCCTTGCCTGTAGGGTGTGTAGCACGACTTCAGCAGGACCCATGCTGTGCAAAGACAGTAAATTTTTATTGAAAATAATGTTCCAGAAAAATCAGTCTTCTGATAAAAAGTCATAATCTTTCTTACAGACTACATCATGAACATAAATTTGAGCTGGTGAAAATATTACACGTATCAGTGTGTCAGATTTATATGTCTGCAGTGAAATTCCACTTATGTCACTGAGAGGTGTGACAGCAGGGGAAAATAAATGCTAAAAGTCTTATTCCACTTAGAAAGAGATGTGTATTGCGGAGCATTCTGGTTCTCTAAAAGATATGTAATCCCTTTGTATCACCCGAGTTATCTGTTGAGTCCTCTTGTGAGCAAGTTAGCAAAAACCTGTATCATGAATAAAGCAGCAGCAGAAGAAATTATGTTCCATTACACCTAATGGACAAGCAGCTGTCAGCTTGTGGCTGAGCTCAGGTTATTTGTTAGCAGTGGTTTGAAAGCATTAAGTGATTTCTCACATTTTAAAGAGGGTTTTTTATTTTAGCTATGTGGAGGGAAAATGTAATGTGGAACTAATCTTACTGATGGAATAATTTCCGAGTTATTTCCTTGCTGGGTAAAGCTGCCTTGAGTGTGGCATGCAGTTGTTCTTAAAGAATATGAAGCTATCAGAAGTCCTTCACCTTATTAAAGGAGAAAGTGTTTTATGCTTACTATTGGAATACAGAGTAAACGATTAGATTTAATATTTTCTTGTACTGCTGGAGGTTCCTATGGAGGACCAAGGTAAATGTAACTGTAATCTTTCATGACTGAGAAATGGAATCTTTAATTAATGTATTGTCCAATTGTTAGTCATCTGTATCTGAAAAAAATGCAAAAAATTAACTTTTTAAAAAATGAGAAGAAAAATTTGCATCTAAATAGAATGTGTTTTCTATATAGTTAAAATTTTTACTTTTGCATGTTGGAGCTCAAGGCATCTATTTGTTGGAACAGGTAACAATCCTTTTTTATGGAATTTGAATTCATAACTGAAGAAACAAACTGAGGTCATCTGTGTTGAAAGGACTGGATCTCTTTCTTCAGTTTGCTGTTCCCCTTAAATGAGTTACTCAGGGTGCAGAGATTTATGCAGTTTTATAAAAGCTGTTGCAGGTCAAACCCACTCAAATACTTTGCTTTTGTTTGTCCTATTCAGTTATGTAACGTTGCATTGCAACTTACTTATGTAGATTTACAAGGAACTTTGTACTTTGTGTTTTATTTTATCTGTTCAGCTTAGAATACTGCAGATCTGTAAAGTATCATGAGCTTTAAGAGTAGAAAGCAGCCACGTGAAATCAGTTCTGAAGGAAAATGTAGACAGAATAAAGAATTTTACATCGAGTTTAATAGATGATTCTCAGGCTGTTTTGAAGGTTGGTAGAGCTAATGACATCTAATAAAAGATGTGGAAAAAATGATGAATACTTTATGTGAAAATGCCACTGAAACTATTTTAAAGAACTTCCAGATTATATATTGTTAAATTCAGAGGCATGTTATGTAAAATGGAAGGGGATTTCTGTTCATATAACTCAATAGTAAGACAGGCAATGGTAAATAATCTGCAAGCAAATAGAAATAAGAAACACAACTTTGATAATAAAATAGCCATTTTAAAAAAAATCTGGCCCATTATCTAAGTTAATTTATTATGTATCCAGCCCACTGTCTGTGCAGTGTAATTTCTTCAGATTTTGAGGTATGTTTTCATAACAATTTAATTAAGGTTTACTTCAAAGTGGTAAATGAAAGCTGTTATTTTTAGGTTTGATGAATTTGATGAGGCAATTGATGAGGCAATTGAAGATGATATCAAGGAGGCTGATGGAGGAGGTATGTTTCTGATGTTACTTGTTTTGCGTTGCAATGGTGATAAGAAGATGGAGACCAAATTTATTGTGATATGAGAAGCAACAAATATAATCCTCTCCCTTTAAACTTTGTAGTTTGCCAGGGTTTTTTTTACTGCTGTATTTTTGGATGTGAACTAAATAATTTTCCTTAGGAATGGCCATCCCATGCTGCCAAAAGATGTCAGAAAATTAGTAAAAGTTGATAGTTAAATTCAGCCTGTGGAGGTTTTTATATACGTAATGAGTAAGTTTTGGATTTGAGATTGGAATGGCAGCAATTGACATTTGTGCCCTGTAAAAAGAGGGCTCACAAACTGGTCTGCAAATGGAGACCCTAAAGACTGTGTGTACCAAATTGTCTTAATATTCATCCAGCTCTATAAGCACTTCTCAGCTGAACATGAATAAAGTGAAATTCTGTTCTTTGTTGCCTGTTAAGGCAAAAGGGATCTTCCACACTGTCTGAGGGATGGAGGTGGATTTGTGCTTCTGCATCACCTTAACTTGCCTGGAGAAAACAGCCATGAAATATTGTCCCTCAGTTATTTGGCCTGTGGCATCTCCATACACTCACATAACCAAGTCTCAACACTAAAGCAGCTTTTCAAAAACTCCACTTCCTGGCCAAACAGCAGCTCAAACCCTTCATCTCCCAAGAAGGATATTCAGCATTACAAAAAAAGTGTATTTTCTGATAACTGCCCTCTCAAAAGGCACTGGCGGGGTAATAATGTGGGTTGGGGTTGAGCAGAATGCTGACACTTAACCATGACCTTCTGCATGGACCTCAGTATTTCCAAGTGACCACAGCTGGGCAGTGTGTGTCAGGAGCAAGACTCTGAACAGAGTCTTGCTTGACAAAAAACTATTCTGCTTTACAGAAAATAAACTGAAGTTAGGCACGTGCAAGAAAGATCTGTGCAAAGTTAAGCAAGAAAATAAACTTGCTATTGTTTCCCCTTTCTGTCACTGAATTCAGGCATTGGCAGAGGCAAAGACATGTCAAATATCACAGGTCACCGTGGAAAAGACATTTCCACAATCCTAGAGGAAGAAAGGAAGGAAAACAAGCGACCACAAAGGGCTGCTGCAGCACGACGCAAGAAACGACGGCGACTAAATGACTTGGATAGTGACAGTAACATGGATGAAGAAGAGAGTGAGGATGAATTCAAGATCAGTGATGGGTAGGTCTGCAATTTAACTTCCACCACAAATCACTGACCTCTACATGCTTCTGTGACTCTGCAGCACCCCTGAAATGATCATTAGGAGCATGTTCCCAGTGCTGGAATGGCACTGCACAGTGCCAGTAAAAGTCACAGAATGATAGAATGGTTTGGGTTGAAAGGGACCTTAAAGGTCACCTAGTTCCAAACCCCCTACCATGGCGTCCTCCTGACCTAGGGGAACGTCATTGTACTGGAAAAACTGCACTCTGGATCCACGTGCTGACATTGTCCAATCTGTGTTTTAAGCCTAACACATTCTGGAAATGTTACTGGGATGTTTGAGGCCTCACTACAGGCTTCTGTTAGTGAAGGAGCCAGGTGGGCTCAGTTCTCTGGCTGATGTGACTGTCCAGCAGAAATCCTTAACAAAAATGTAGCTAAAATGAGGCTGGTTGATTTCCTTTTAAAAATAAGAGTTGAAAATTCCTATTTTGTGCGATTTTTTTTTTGGCCTGATTGTCATTTAGAAAATGGAAGAGGAAAATTTTCATTATTTAGAGCATACAGAACTTGACAGGCAGATTCTGAAATTAGTTCTAGATTGCTGCTCTGTAGGAGGTAGAGTTTGAAAACAGCCAAAGAAGTGGCTTATACTGTAGAAAACAAGTACATGTCATGTGAAGCTTTACACACTAGATGAATATTGCTCTGGCTGACTGAAACTCACTTTCCACAGAATTTCTCATCATTCAGTCTGATTACTGATTACTGATGTTAAAAAAAATTGATCATTTTAGATTAACTTTATGCCTCGATGAAGCAACATAATAAAGCAAGCATGAGGCTGTAAGCTCTTTACCAGCAACATTTAAAGCTTTACACCAGTCATTGAGTCAATATACTAAATGTACGGAAAATCTATACAAGATAGATGCAAATTTTGGGCTTTGTTTTCCACCTGTGACAGTGCTAAGGACATTTTGGTGGCACCCTGAATAATTGAGCTACATGTGCTGGAAATTTCCAATCAATGAGTGTAGCTTGTGGAAATGTCATAGAATTAATAGTGCATTGATCTGTTAAAGTGTGCTCATGCATTTTCAACTCCATCCTCTGCTTAGGGCCTTCTGGATCTCACACTGGAATTTAGATTTGGCTGGCAGCCAAATGCAAGTGACTGTGTACCTTCAGTACTCAATGGTTTTTAAAAAAGCCTTGGCTCCCTGGAAATTATGGGAATGTTGCAAGTTTATAAGGTTGTGAGGTGCATGTTTTGCATTAGAGCCATAGATTTGTGTTAAGACATAGTCTAATTCTCAGAAATTGTGTGGGACAGTTCTGGGTTTGTGCAGGAGAGGTCAGCTTTGTTAGAACATGGTTGGTGTTTTTTACCCTCCACAGTTACTGCTATGCAGATATTACATTGCAGTGAACCATATGAACGCTCCAGAATCTGTCCTATGTTAACGCCACCTACAGTGTTGGTTTGACAGAGTGTTTATGTCCACCTGCTGTTCTAGTCTGCTGTGTAATGTCCTGCACTGTAGAGCCATATCCCAAATATACAGCTGAAACCTTGTGTCAGTGATGGCAGCTTGCTCTCTCTGGGTCTTTGCTCCTCGTTACAAGATTTGTGCTTTTTTTTTGTTTTGTGTAAAATGACACTTAACCCTTGCTTGTAAAATACAAGTACTATTTCAATCCTTTGGTTTTGATACCTATCTCTGTTGTCTGGGGTTTTCCTTTGAACAGATCTCAGGATGAGTTTGTTATATCAGAGGAAAATCTGGATGAAAGTGAAGATGACCCACCATCAAATGAGGACAGTGACTCCGAGTTCTGCGCTCGCATATCCAGGCGACACCTCTCTAGGCCCATGAGGCAAAGCAGGAGGTTACGAAGGAAAACAGTCAAGAAAAAATACTCTGAAGATGATGAAGATGAAGATTCTGAGGACAATTCAAGCAGAGAGTCTGGTGAGTATAAGCGATCTTACATGTTTTAAATACTCTGTTCTGGAGAGAGGAAGATTGGCAGTCTGAGTTCCTGTCACAACTGACACTTAACTTTTTTGCTTGCTTTGGTCAAGTCAGATGTCATCTTTGCTGTAAAGCAGTTTGCTACTTGTTCTGCTGTTGGTATTTTTCAGGAAACTGGTATTGAGCACTAGGTTCTTGGCATTTCTAGGTAATTATGTATTTAAATAAATGCTTGTGCTATGATTCTAGAGGCCACCTTTGTGGATAGTTGCAGCTACCTCTGCACCTCTCCTGTTTGGCACATGATTACAGGAAAGAGGATGGAGACAAAAGTGTGCTTCTTTATAGCTACTAGAAGATCTTCTGAACACATCTATGAAAAAGATTCTGAAAGAAACATTTTCTGTCACTTTTATGGAAGAAAACTTCAGTTGTATGACATTCTGTGTTTTCTGGGAGACTTGAAAGCAAAGAGTAACACCTTGAATCTCTCTCTCTCCTAAAATTATCCTTAAAATCTTTAGTAAATGAAGACTCTTGCATCACAGGAGAACCTAATAATTCACTTTATTCTACTTGTCCTTCAACTATTTCATTTTCTGTTGGCACGGTTTGAAGTGTGAGAATAGTAGCTGCAATACTTAAACCTTTTCATGATCAGCATCTTTCTCTGAAGGCTGTCCTCCTTGTTTCTGCTTCATTTGAGACACAGACTAGAAAGTGCCATATACATGAGCACTCACTTTTTCTCACTCTTACTGTGAATTTAAGGTTCTAACTATACTGGAGTGTTAACTTACTGCAGTGTGTGTTATCTTTCCAGTGTTTTGTCTGTGTCTCTAGAATATAGATGATGAACATGTTGAAGTAAGTTGCTTTGGAGTACTGATTTTCAAAAGGAGGGTTCATGCATGGACAGATGAAGGCAGCTTTGTGAGTGGTTAGAGTGATTATTGTCTCCCTGTCCTCAATGCATCATTGCACTGATCATAAGCTCTTATCAATGAAGATACTGGCAGAAGTCTAAAAAGGTTGCTTATATGTTCTGTAATGCACAGGAGCAACTGTTTGTTTCCTGGTGGACACACATCTGTGATAAAATCAATTGATTCCAGTATCATTCCATATATATCTAAAAGTATAATGTTAACTGTGTGTTTCTATTTCTCTCTTACCTTTATTATTTTCCATCAAAATCCTGCTTTAAGCCTGTTTTGAGCTAAGGAAATCAGGTGCCCTGCAAGTGGCTTTGTTTTCAGTCTCCAGAGATGGAATTTCTTTCTGAAGCTGGTTGTTCTTGCTGACTTGCTCTGTTTCTTTGTCTAATATTTTAGGAAGTAAAGAGGATGCCACTTTGATCTGTGACTCATGTCAATCACTAACTTAGGAATAGTGTGTGACTTTTATAGACATGTATCTTGGGATAATTGTTCTGGCATAGCTCAGTGAAAAGCAGCTGAAGTTGATTTGAGGCTGTTCTCAACTGATGTAAATAAATTTAATTTTTGAAGACACTAGCTGCAGTAGACTGGTGCAGGAAGAACTGTGATTGATGGTAAGTTTCTTCTGTATGGTTTCTGTTTTAAGCAAACCCACGATTGAGTGAAACTGATTTTTGTTGTTAACTTATGTAACTCAGGCCTTGGAGTTTCATCTTGTTGTTTTTCATCTACCTATTCTTAAAGTCTTCTAGTAGAGTACAATTTATTTACATTTTAAAAGCAGAACAGACTCTCCTGAGGCACAGGTAACGTGCGCCATCAACTCCAATTCAATAAGGTTGTTTTCACTGTCAGGAATTGTAGAGACATCTTTGACACCAGTAGAGATGAGGCAACAAAAACATCGTAAGGAAAACTATCTAAATTAGGAAACTTATCTAAATTTTTTATGTGAGGTAGTTTTGCTTTGATGGAATAATGCACATCACTGTTTTGTTCCGTACAGAGAGTGGTGATTACACAGATTACAGTGATGATGATTACCTGGAAACCAGGAGGAGAAGATCAAGACGGAATCAGAAGAGACAAGTTAATTATAAGGAAGATTCAGAAAGTGACGGCTCACAGAAAAGTGTCCGATATGGGAAGGAGTTGAGAAGAGTTCATAAACGCAGGCTCTCCACTTCAGATAGTGAAGGTAAAATAAACAATCCAGCATTTCCAGGAGCTGGGGTATGTCAGCATTAGCATGAGGGGAAAGCTTTATAATTCTGAGATTTCAGAGAATTGTCTTCCTAGAGTTACTTGATGTTTCTCGGAAACTCTTTCCTTCTGAAACAGCCCACTGGTACTTCATGATGCACTGAGTCACTTTTCAAATTCATCATTGCCCCTAATCCTGACTTCCAGGTCTGAATGTACTGCGCTTGGCACAGAGTGTTGGGATTCCAAAGTTGGCACTAATGCAACTGTTTCACCACGTTTCTGTTAAGAAGTCACAAAGCTGCATCCCACGAGCCTCTAAAGATTCTCCTTATGTAAGAGGAAGGGCATTGCCTCTGGTGCCCTGACTATGTTTGTGCTGGTGGTTCTCACTCATTCCATCTCCTGTTTAAGGAGCTGTGCAAAGTGCAGAGGAAGCCTTGCTCAGTAATGTCAGTCACACTGTGAGTGATTGGTGTGCTTTGTGATGCATAATTAATTAGCTTCTACAAAACCAACCACTGACTTTGGCTGTTTTGGATTGTGGGTGCCCGGCTTATGAGACCTTAGGTCCGGCTTTCCGAATGCTGAGCGGTGCAGGTTGCAATGGATACCAGTCTTCCTCAGAAAATGAGCTGTCCTTGACAGCCCGAATGCCTCAGTTTTGGAAGGGCTGTCCTGAGATTGCAGAGTGGTAGAGTATCCTCTAGGTGAAGAGAAACAAGTGTGTGATGCAAGTGTGTAGTATCTCAAAAACATGATCTTCATTGCAGACTGTTCTCAGGAATCCGCTCTCTGGTGGCTTTTTTTTTCCCAGCAGTGGTGGCTTTAAACATTCCCTGATTGACGTTGTCTTTTCTTCATGAAATCCCATTTGCTTGGGTATTTTTGGTACTGGCTTTCCATGCATTAAAATCAGCACCATTTAGCAGCTTTCCAGCACTCTCCCACAGTTCCCACAGTATATCATAAAACACATAAGAGTGTTACCAGAATTGTAATTACTTTGAAAATAGAGGAACACTGACAGTCTCTATCAAGTTGAACCTACATTAAATAATGCCCTTTAAAATGAAATGAACATGATTTCTAATGGAAATCACAAAGACACAACAAATTATGTTTGCCATTTGATTTTTCAGTTTCCATCTTTTCTCACCACAACCATCAAAGATCAGTGTAAAGGCTGTCAGTGTGTAGGCAGTATTCCAGTTTGGCAAAAAACCAAGCTTCTCATTAAAGAGCAGCAAACTTTAGGTGACAGGCACCTTTCCTTTACTTTAGAAGTTGTATATAATTTGGGGGTGGCAGGGGTATAGTGCAGCTTTGTGTGTGTGTGTAGATATATAAATTTTATGATAGAGCAGCCATTATTTGGGTTCTCAGTTTCTGTCAGGGTGCAAATAAAGCACATACTGTGAGATGAGGAATGCAGTTCTGCTTTATTCCCAGCATGGAGTTACCAGTTTTAGGGGAGAACACACCTACTTCCAAAGCCTCTGGTACTCCTCAGATTGGAAACAGAATATCCATAAATTGTTGACACTTGCTACATTAGAAGTTTATTTAAAAAGTAAAAAGAATGCAAGCGTGTTGGCTTGGTTGGGGAAGCTGGGGAAGGAGACAGAAATGTGTGTGCTGAGAGAGAGAGAGAGAAAGAGAGAGAACTGTCTTGTTAATGAGTGTGAAAGATGAAAAATAAAGCGTAAATGTTGCACTGAGATTTGCTAATGGCTCTAAGTCTGCTGCTTCTTCCAGAGAGCTACACATCTAAGAACTCTGAAGATGATGAATCCACAAAGGAGTCGAAGCGGTTGATTCGAAAACGTCGGCGAAGTACAGACGACTATTCTGAGGAAGAAGGAGAGGACGAGGAGGAAGAAGGGAAGCCTGTCCGCAAACGCCTGAATCGAATCGAGACCGACGAGGAAGATACCTGCGAAAACGCGAACGACGACGCAGAAACCCCCGCTCCCGCAGATAAGCTCCCAGCAGCACAAGCCCCCCAAGACAACCCCAAGAAGCACTGCTACCGGATAGAGAGCGATGACGAAGATGACTTTGATAATGTAGGGAAAGTAGAGAGCCCTTTGGACTACAGCCTGGTGGACTTGCCTTCCACCAACGGACAGAGCCCAGGGAAAACCATTGAGAACTTGATTGGCAAGCCAAGTGAGAAGACCCAGGCTCCCAAGGACAGCACAGCCAGCGCCAGCCTGGCGCCCAACGGGACAGGGAGTGGGCAGGAAGCAGTAGGGCCGGAGGAAGATGAAGATGAACTTTTGAGAGTGACTGACCTTGTTGATTACGTCTGTAACAGTGAACAGTTATAAAACTTCCATTTTTGTGCTAATTTATTCCACGGTAGCTCATACCAGCGGGCCAGTTATTAAAAGCTGTTTTATTTTTCCTAGAAAATTCTCCACTACAGTATCACTTTCTAGAAGCAAGAATTTCACCAGTCCTGCAGTCTTTCTGTGAAGTGACCAGTTTTGAACTTTGAATTGCTGTAAATTCCCTCTCTTACCCCCCCTTCTCCTTCCAAGTCCATGGTCCTGGGTAATTTCACTCACAAAAACCTTATAACAACAAGAGATTTGTATATTTTTGACTTTATATTTCCTGAGTGCATACAAATTTGTGGAAATGGGTGGCCTAAGAAAGCATTCCAAATCAGTCAGGGCCCAAACCGGAACTGGGGTGGGTTTGGCTCAAGGGGTGGGGGCACGGGAGGGGGGTGGTGCAGAAGCACTTGTGCTTTAGCTTTTTCATATGAGATATATATTATATTTAAATGTTCACAACTTAGATTACAACTTAACAGACAGTTAAAAGCAAAATTAATGTCTGTACTGTCGCATTTTGTGAGTTGTAGGTTAACATACCATAGCTCATTTTAGTAATCACCTTCATGGAAGCAGTTTGATTTTAATACTGGAGGCAAACAGAATTATTAGAGGCCAAGAAGGTACCATAAACAAGAACTCTGCTATCCATTATGACTTGCAGACTTTCCTAATAAACATCCTTTAAAGTGTTTGTACAGTGAAGTGTACTGTAATGAAGTTTTTGACAGTCGAAACACTCTAGCCATGAATTTCTGAAGCAATCTCATGCACAGTTCATCAGATGGCCTTCAATGCACAATGTCTAGTGGGAGGATGTATTGATGTCAAGTTAGTCTGTAAGCTGGATGTCAAGTAAGTCTGTAAGCACTGCAAACTTTTACAGACAAAAGAACCCTGCGGTCGCTGCCTGGCCACATGAGTTTCACCACCAGTTGGAGTATTCTGAACAAAATGTGTTTGTACAAACGACACTGACCACAGAATGACAGTGCATCAGAGGATGGAGGGATTTTCAAATAAACCATGACTGGTCCATTCATGCCCTTAATATCTACTTCAAATTGAAGTAAACAAATGGAACAGTTTTCCTTTTGGAGGTTTCCTGTTTGGGGTTTGTGTGTGTTTTTGTTTTGGTTTTACTTATCTGCCTGGATGTATTAGCAGGTTTTGAATGTAGTTGTTGGCCTTTGGCCATTAGAATTTTCTTAAAATACATTTTAATAACTGTCATGTGACCAACTGATTTCAAGAAGGCAGAGTTTGAGAGAAAACGCTTGACTCCAAGACATCTCATCAACTTTTGAGCAGGCATGAAGTGATATGTGCTTTTATTCAAGGGAAAAAAAAGACAATGGAAGAATAAAAACCCCACCAAATCAACATGGGGCACATCAAGAGCATTCAGTATTCTCTTTACTCTGATTAAGATGCAGGCTGTAGCATTTGTACATGTTATAGGACACAGACAGCTCAAACAGATCTGCCAAACATTGAAATCCAAAGAGGTCACATCAATTAATCCTTTTGCTCTGAGATGTGGATTTTTGACTGGTGTTTATGTCCATTGCCGGCAATGGATGCACCAAAACTGCTGCTGCCACTGAGGAGTGAGTTCTCCTTTCCTGCCCCACCTGATTCCCTTCCATTATATTGTATTTACTAGTCAGTCATTAAGCACTTCTGTTTTCTTGTAATAAAACCAGCATTAGGCCTTTACTAAATACCTCTCTAGAAAACCTAGACCCAAAATTTACTTACCTTCTGGCCTTTAAAGTCTTGGTTTTATTTCCCCACCTCTTTCTCCACAAGGTCTGTCAGAACCACTCCATGACTCTTACTTGTTTGGGTTCTAGCAGTGCACATATTATGCTATAAAATTAGGATCAGAAAGATGCAAAAAGATGAAACTTGCTCATTATCTGCTGTGCTAAGCAAGCTTGTGATTAAAAACAAAGAGAAATCATCCTCTACATGACAGTTTAATTTCATCAGAGATTAAATGTTTTCCTACCTTACTGATGTTAACAATTAACAGTTAAATGATTAAAACAGGGTAGTGACAAGCCAGAGAAGCTTAGAATGAGTTCTTTAAAGCATATGTAGCGTTTTAAGCTACTCTAGTGCTTTCTTTGCTTAGGTGATACATAAATGTAGTGCTTCTAAATTCTAATATACTTGTGTTTTAGAACAAGTAAGAACATAAGGCTTCCACTTGTCCATGGCAGTAGCTGCTGAGCGTTTTTAATACTTGCAGTGCAAACTGATTCACATGCAGCAACGCTGTGCAATGGATGGTTCCTCATTTGTTTTGGCGGTGCCGGGTTTTTCTTCACTGCCTGATGGAGCCTTTTAGTATCTGATCAAACATTCTTGCTTGTAGAGTCAACTTCAAATGCTAAATACTTAGTGGGCAGGTAATTGTGCATGTAAGAAAATACAAAAGAGTTAGAACTCTGGATATACCAATCAGGAAAAAAGTTTTAATACTGAGTTAGAGTGATGTAAAAGCAGGAAAGACCAGGAAGCAAAATAGGAGCATTGAAGCTTGCATCAGAAGTGTCATGTTTTAAAAATGGCCAGTTACCAAATTTTACTTTTTATGGGTCATTTCTCAAAAGCAACTTTTCTGTCTTCTTACTAAGGAGTCATCCTTGGTACCTGAGGTGGCTTCATCCCACAGGATCTAGAGTTCCTCCTTCGATCAGTGGGAATGGTGTGCAAGGAAAAACTGCAAAAAGTGCTCTGGAAAGTATTACCATTTTAAAACTTGGTATTTTTCTCATTTTTAAGGCTTCCCGCTTGGTGGAAAATGTTTAGTCTCCTATTTGGGAAGATGACATTTTCTGACAAGAGGCCAGCTATCACACAGGGTTCATGCTGTTACAGTACGTACATGTGATTCCAGAGTAAAAATGTCTTCCTGGTGTCCTTACAGTCTTGTGCCCTTCTGTGCTCAGTGTGAGATCAGAAGGTAGTTATCTTTGAATAGTCATCTTCAGGTGTAGCTTTGTGCTTAAAGCTCAAACTGTATGGGAAACAGGAAACAGGCCAGGGATTGCTTTTAATGAGAACAAGCAGCTACTGGCTGAACATGCAGAGCATTTATTGAGCAAACTCTTGTTTACTCCACACAGATTGTCACTAAAAGCTTTGTCTTTTTTTACCTGCAAGCTCTTCTGCGTAAAACTGACTGGGAGGAGAGCTGATTTCTATGTGTAGTCTTAAGTAGCACTGCTGGGAAGAAGAACATATAAACCAAGTGGAGTGGATTTTTTTGTGCCACCAAGATAAATGCTGGCTGTTTGCTTCCCTGTGTGGGGCTTCTGTGACTCAGCAACACAAAGCACACGAGCAGGGCCACTCTGCAGTAATGAATGGGGTGTGTTAATCTAAGCAGAAGGGGGATAGAATTAACAACTGGGTTGGTTTCACCACAGTTGCTGTCTTCTGTGTTGAGTCTGATAAACCTGAGCATATTCTTGATATAAAATGGAAAATGACGTCACATTTAACAACCCTTAGTTAGCAAGGCCAGTGCTGAACAATCAGCTCTTTGATACTTTCATTTTGAACATGTTGAATTACATTATAAAATCACTGCATCTTCCTGATTATTTTTTGAATGAAAAGATTGCTCTGGTCTGGCAGCACTTAAGAGAAACAAGAGACACTTTTTTTCTAAAAAGCTCATTTTTGAAGTGTCATCTTCAAGATTTTGTTGTATTAAAGTGTCTCGGTTACTCTCCATATTATGGGAGCTAATGACTTAGTTGGACTTGTTTTCTGTTCTCTTCTGTTTTCTAATTGCTGTGTCTGAACTCTTGGTGAGAGACCTTACATTAAGAAGCTCAAGGGGCAAAAAAAGCATGTTCACGAAAGAAAAATTGTATGGTAGTGGTACACTTGTTCTGATTTCTCTTCACATCTGTTATCTGAACTACACTGGTATCCAGATGCTGAAACTGTTTAATAATTTTAATCCTTCATTGTCAGGGGGTCCATTTTATTCCTCTGTTTTCAGGTGCTTATAACATGGTTTTCAGTTTTCTTCAGTAGGAAGCTCTAGTCTAAACCTTCCAATAATGATTTCAAATCACATATTTTTACAAACTTCTTTTATGAAAAGTAAACAAGGAATTTTAACGGCACCTGCTTTTTTAAATTCACTTTGTACACAGTGATTTAAATAAATCATGGAAGTAATGCTCACCCCCAGAACTGGTCTGACAAAGAGATTTGTATCATCTAATTCAAAAAGGCTTTATATAGGCCTTGAAAATTGGGTTTGATCCATGTGCAGTGACTACTATTCACAGACTTGTAATATGGTTCTGATGTGCAGTGTGCACCCTAGGTATGTATTTGCATTTGATGTATGCTTCTGATTTGGTGGGTATATAAAATCCTTAAATATATATAAATATATGTAGAAGATCAAGTATCTTCAAACAAAACAGTAACTTTGTGAAAGAATTTGTGTTGAATATGGTGTGGGAATCTCTAGAAATAATGGAGCAGAATTTTGCAATTCCTTAAGTGTTTAAAACTTCCATAGAAGAATTTAGGATAGTGTCTGAAGTAAGGATTTGCAGGATCAAGACCACATTTCCTGGTCATTTCTTCTTCCTCCCCTTCCCTAACAGTTAGCATAGGGACTAGATCTCACTTAAAATATTAGAAGGCAGAAAGTAAAAAAATCCAGCAGAAATTATCCATTTTGAGTTTTTTTTTTTTCTGGTATATCCTGATGTAAGAAAAATTCTATGACTAATTTTTGATGCTTTACCCAGTCTGAGACCTAACAGAGAGCTCTGGCTTCAGAAATATTTATCAGTTGGAAATTATTTCTGGACACCCAGCAGTTGGGGTATTGAGGGTTACTAGTCACTTTGGAAAGTCACATCACTTACCAAGCTCTTCTTTTATATTAGGTGTAACTAACTGAGATAGTTCCAAACAGCAAAAATGTGGGAATAATTGTCCCAACACTTCAGAGTAATTTAACTTACTTTGTATATTTCAAAAGATGTATATTGCTTAGTATAACACGTAAAAAAAAGATTGTGTAGAGCTTCTGGGGGGAAGAATAAAACACTCTAAAGTAGATAAGTTTTTATAGTTGAATCTGTGGTGTAAAGCCTCCCGATTCAACTGCAATTTAAAGCAAGTCTTACAACTTGGGTTTTTGACTATCATCTTGTAAATGCTGGTGCCCCACACCTGATCTGAGGAGCAGGAGAGGGGACGGCATTGCAGTTAGAGGGGCACATGTGCCTGCCAGTAGATCTGCTGTTGCTCCATACAACCCCAAAGGTTGCTGAGGAGAGCTGGGCGACGGCGGGGCTCCGGTTGTTCAGCTGGTTTACTTCGTGCACTTTGCAGCACTTTGTGTATAGTCAGTCTCACTGGTTCCCCAGGTGCAGACCGAGTCACTCGCTCCCGCTGTTTGGATGCTTGTTCCAATACCAGGGGGAGATGGGGAATGGATGGAGGGAAGTGGAATGGAGTAGTGTGTATGCAAACCCATGCCATTTGCAAGACAGGTCTTGGACAGGCCTAGAAACTACTTGTGACTTGCCCTTTAAAGGCTGGATTTCCAAAGGAAGGTCTCCATTTAGGAGAATCATCCCAATACCCTCCTTTTCTCATCCTGATTTTCAAAGTAACTGGAAAATGTACTGGATGTCTCCTTCCTTGAGGGAATAAATAATATCCCTCCATCAGTGCAATGTGGATGTGGAAAAGATTAGGATCAGTCTATAGAATATTATGACAATGTTTGTCTCTAGGGATGACAGTCAGAGTCCGCACAGTTTGCTTTCTTGTTTGTTCCTCTTGCTGTGTCCCACACAACTGAACTTGGATCAGTCTGTCAGAACTTAAGTGATTCTACAGGCATAAAGTCCTTCTGCAAAAACATATTATAGACCTCGTTACCAGTGCATCGTTTGTTAGTTAGAACAGATAAAAGTCCTTAATAGATACTAATCTGCTACTCAAGGTAGTCATAGAAAAGGAAATCAAATTATAAAGCTGTAAGCCTTGTTTAGTTTTCCATTTTGTACTCGTTATATGGACTCTAAAATCTTGTACAGTACCTTATTCCTATCCTATATTAATTCAAAGGATGCTCCTCCCCCTAACTGGCATTAAACCGCCGTGTTGCCAATGCAGTCGCTGGTTCCTGCCTGTGTTTCACAGCCCTCCTGCTGCAGCCAGGGGATGGATGCGACCGATCCAAATGCATCACGTCACCGTTCCTGGGTGCAGGGCAGTTCTCACGCAGGCACAGATCCTGTCCATGAGACAAACATCGGGGATTCTCAGTGTCCCGGGTGGATGCTACCCTCCAGTATTCTTTTGAGAACTGGATCAAATCTGCCACATAGGTCTCTTAAAATTTAAGATACGCTTACATGAAATACAGTTTTGTCTTGCTGCCGTGTGTTGTTTGTATGTTTGCAAAGACACCTTGAGTTCCTTAAAAACGGTCTCCACAGCTGGCCTCATCTTTTGTTTTCTTTCTCTAAAGAATTAACGCTAAAGTTCCACAAGCTGAACTCTTTATGTAGAGTTTAATCCTTGCATTTTTTGAGTCCTGAACCTTGGTTTTTTCAGTCTCTCTTCAATCATGACTTGCTACAATATCAAAGGGAAAGGACCGAGGGGACACACACTGTGTGTGTGGGAAGGGAGGGAGATACCTTGAAAAAACTGGAAGTGTTATTCTTGTTGCACATAAATTGGGTGGTGCTTTCACTGTCTTTTCCCTCCCACTGGTAATATCACGTGCATGTAAAACATGCTGCGTTAAAACTTTTTTAAATGGAAGTCATGGTGGCACAGTGCTCAAAGGGTTAACTGCAGTTTATTAACAGCTAATGTTTTTAGATTTGCAGTACACAACTGTTTAAATACTGTATTCCTTGTAAATGAAGTAAGAAAAAATGTTAAGGCTGGTGCCAATATTTTTGTTAATGAATTGTTCAGCGTTGTCTCTCACTACAGTCTGGTCAGAACTCTTTGTGTATAAGCTGGGCCTGAAGCCATTTTATAGCTTGTAGGCCTAATTGTGTAACTTTTCTTTCATAATGGTTTTGTTATAATATCTACTGTCATTTCTTTCATATAAATATGACATGTAAATTGTCATAATAAAAAAAATTGAAATAACTTGATGTACAAAGTATAATGTGTATTGCAGATACAAGTGCTTTTTAATGGGCATTGCACATGCACATATGTGTTTTAGTTTTAGAACAAGCACTGAGTAATGGCTGCTGTGTATTGTTCCAGCCCATGATGGTGCCACTGCCCGCCACAGGCAGGGGCAACTCCTGGTTTACATTGGTTTTGTTATGGCAGCTCCACTGACAGAGTCTTTCTTTCTTTGAGCAGCTCTGGCTGATGGTGGGGAAGACCTGATGGATTTGTTTTTGCAGTCACGATTTTCTGTGTGTGTTCCATCTTCGATACAATGTTTATGTCTCATCTCGTAGTGATGTTGCAGTCATTTCACAAAAACCAGTGTGCCTGCAGCCAGTGGCACTGTACCCAGCTAGGCTGTTCCAGCAGACAGCCATGAGGTGTCCACGTGCTCCTCCTGACAGAGGAGCCAGGTTCATTTATTTAGGCTGAGATGTGTAAAATCTGAAAAAAATGGGGGAGAAAATGGAAAAAAATGGAAGTCTGCAGAGATGCACTGAAGAAGCAGATGTTTTGACACGTGGCAATGGTAATGGACGTGGATGATGTTTCGGGTCTTTAACAGGAGAAAGTCAGGGAGAAAGAAACAAATCGAAGAAGATCGTGGCTTCTCTGTGTGAGCTGCTGAAGCTTGTCTATCTTTATTTTGAGTGTGTCTGTGGTTGCAGTCAAGCTGCTGTATGTTCCTGTAGGGATGAGAAATTGTTGTGAAATCCATCCTCTTGCTCCAAATCCACTGCCAAAACTTTACACTTCCATTTTTAACAGATTCTGGGTACCTAAGTCTGAACTGGCCACCTTATGGCAGGCAGTGGTGTGGAGAGAAACAAGCTCCCCTGGATAGTGAGTCCTGCCTTCTGTCCTAAGGTGACTCTTAACCCTGTGAAGGTACCTGCAGCTCTCCATTGCCTCTGAACACAGCCCCAGTTGACTAAATCACTGCTGGACATCCAGTGTTCAGACACTGGACATCAGTGTGGGGCTGGATCCTAACTCACTTCTTAAAGCTCTTACAGCTGAAGAAAAGAGTTTTCAGATAGTACCATTCTGTTTCATTCATAAACAGAGGAAATGTCTGCCTTCCCCCTCTAAGCTTCTGTTAGGTGCAGCACTCAGTACTCTGGTGTGAAGTGTCTGGATTGTGTAAACAAGGAAGATGTGGATTTCTCCTCCTCCTTTAATGCTTCATCCTCAAAACCAACTTCCTGCCTGAGCTTAAGCCATCCTTTTCCCCATTTTCTTTTGGAAGAGTGGTATGCCACAGAAGAAAGTCTCACATTTGCATGCAGGAGGAGAAATGAACTCTGTACTGCTCCACTACAGTGGCTCCAAGCTGCAGTAATTCTGCTCAAACCCCAGCCACTCAGAAATCTTGATTTATAATCACCTAAAGTTGTGTGATTTGGAGTTAACTACAAAGGTGGTGAGAACTCTCTGTGGCTGATATGACAGCCACATTAGGTAAGAGGGGGTGGACATGAACAGGAGCATTACTTTATAACCACTAAGTGTAGTGAATGGTGTTTCCATGTATTTGGATCTCTTCCCACCAGCTGTCACAGGCTGATCTGTGTTCATGGACAAACTGTACATTTTTGTTTCCAGATGACCACTTGTCTTGGTGTGGCAAACTTGAAGAGGTTGAGAAATTCCCCTTTCCTCATCTCCTGTTGCCTCTGTTGGTTTTTTTCAAGCTATTCCAGTGGCGTTTAAATATCACTTCATGGTGGATTTTGCTTTCATTTCGGTCTAGGTGATTATTTGTATAAGTAACAATTATTTGCATCATCAGAATCCAAAAGGGGTAGGCATGGTTGAGCAGCTTGCCAAAGCATTGTCAACAGCCCAGCCTAAGAGAACAATGTTATGTTCTGCTCTTTGCTGTCCAAGACCGTAGTAGCTAAGACAGTCCAGAGAAAGGGAAGATGAAGACCTAATTTGTTAATAATTGCTTCATGTTTGTGAGAACCTGCGTTTGCACACAGGTAGGTAAATGACTCCTAAAAAGTAAATTTAAACTGATAAAAGGGAAGATTAACATCCATGACAAGCTAACAACTTGCATGGGGTCTTGGTATGTTGCTATGGATGGAGCATTTGTCATCCTGAAAAGTCATGGAGAAGGGATGTTTCCAGTGATGCTGTCTCATTGATGATGGCGTTACCAGGAGCATGCCCTGGCAGAGATGTACTTCACTGATGCGTCAGTAATCTGTTTCTCACTGCAGTAGCGAGAGAAATGGTGTAAATCGGGGGGAAGAAGCAGGGCCAGTTCTCGTGAGGGGATGGCAGCCTTCCCATCCCTGGAATGTGCTGTCCTGAGACACCCCCAGCTCACCAGGTACTGCAATAGTGTCAGGCTCCTGACCCCAACTTCATCACTGCTGAGGGAAATCAACTGGATACCCTTTAAGCAATTCAGGTACTTGCGATTTTCTTTTTCTCCTCTGTGTGTATTTATGAGACACTGGGTACTGGTTACCCACCTAAAATTCCCTTTCCAGCATCCAATAACGGTAATTGAAAAGCCACTGTGTTTGTCTTTCCCTCTGTCACCTGTCCAGTCGAGACTTACAGGCTAAAATAGATACGGCAGAGATCAAGAAGCATTTGGACAATGCTCTCAAGCACATGGTGTGATTCTGGTGGTGTGCTGTGCAGGGCTGGGAGATGGACTCGATGATCATTGTGGGTCCCTTCCAATTCAGGATATTCAATGGTTCTATGCTCTCGGTACTATCAGTTATAGAATGTGAACGTTTTGGGTTGGAAGGGACATTAAAAACCTACTCCAACCAAACCCCTGCCATGGGCAGGGACACCTTCCACTAGATCAGGGTGCTCAAAGCCCTATTCAACCTGGCCTTGAACACTTCAGGATGGGGCATCCACAGCTTCTCTTGGTAGCCTCTGCCAGTGCCTCACCACCCTCACAGGGAAGAATTCCTTCCCAATATCTAATCTCACCCTGCTCTCTGTCAGTTTGAAGCCTTTTCCCCTTGTCCTATCCCTTCATGACCTTGTCCAAAGTCCCTGTCCGGCTCTCTTGTATCGCCCTTTAGGTACTGCAAGGGGCTGTAAGGTCTCCCCGGAGCCTTCCCTTCGGAGAACAGCTCTCAGCCTGTGCCCACAGCAGAGGTGCTCCAGCCCTCAGTGATCACCTCAGCGCTCCCCTTTGCTCCTCTATCCGACAAAGACAACTTAACTCGGACCCCGCCCGCAGCACTCGCGGCACCCAGACCGCAGCGCTCCGGCCTCGCGGAACGGGAGCGCGGCCGTGACATCGCGTCCCGGTCGGAAATGCATCACAGAGCGGCACGTTCCGCTTCCGGCGGCCGCGATGGTGGAGCAGGGAGGCGGCGGCGACGCCATGAGCTTCCTCAAGCGCTTCCCGCCGCCGGCCGACGGCGTCCGGCACCAGCAGCCGGACACGGAGGCGCTGCTGGCGGGGCGCAGCCTGGGCGCCGGCACCCTCTACATCGCCGAGAGGTGCGGGGGACGCGCGGGGCTGGCGCCCCTCGGGGGCTGCCCGGGACGGCCCTGAGGGGCCCGGGATGGCGGGTTCGGATGAAGGGGCCGTGAGGCTCTGCGGGGCGTCCCGCTGCTCCTGCTCGTTGTAAAGCAGGCAAGAGGGAGCAGCACGGCCAGGGACCCGGCTGGCTGGGGCATTCAGGGCCGGGCTGGATGGGACTTGGAGCAACCTGGTCTAGTGGGAGGTGTCCCTGCCCACGGCAAGGGCCTGGAACGAGATAGCTGTAAGGTTCCTTCCCACCCAAACCATTCTGTAAAACTCCGTATGGTAGAGAAATGTGCACTTGCAGCCCAGAAAACCAGATGTATACTGGGCCACAGCAAAAGCAGCGTGGCCAGCTGTGCATAGGAGGGGATTCTGCCCCTCTGCTTTTGTGAGACCCCACCTGGAGTGCTGCATCCAGCTCTGGGGTCCCCAGCATATGAAGGACCTGTAACTCTTGGAGCACGTCCAGCGGACACCACAAAGTTGATAAGGGGACTGGAGCACCTCTGCTACGAAGACAGGGTGAGAAAATTGGGGTTGTTCAGCCTGGAGAAGAGAAGGTTGTGTGGAGACCTCATGGCAACCTCCCAGTATCGGAAGGGACACACAGGGAAGCCAGAGGAAAGGCTTTGACAGGAACTGTAGTGATGGGGAAATGGCTTCAAACTGAAAAAGAGCATTAGATTATATATTAGGAAGAAATTCTTTACTGTAAGTGGGGTGAGACACTGGCACTGGTTGCCCAGAGAAGCTGTGGATGCCCCATCCCTGGAAGTGTTCAAGGCCAGGTTGGATGGGGCTCTGAGCATCCTGGTCTAGTGGAAGGTGTCCCTGCCCAAGGTAGAGGATTTGAACTAACATCTTTAAGGTGTTTTCCAACCCAAACCATTTTATCATTAAAACCTCTCGTCTTTTGACAGGAGTAGATGGGGCTGTTGGGTTTCTGCTGTTAATAACTACTGTGGTTCTGTGAAGTCTTTCATGTTGCATTAATCACATGGAGACTTTATGTTCTTACTAGGCAGAAATCAGTCTGGTTATTTTGGAAGATGTTATCTTAACTCTTTATGGTCTCCTTTCAATCCTCCCTGCATTGTATAGCTCAGGGAGACAGCCTGATGATTAAAACAACGTAATTTTCTTTAACCATGGAAAAGTACTCATAATATATTCTGCAGTTGAAGAGCATTGTTGGAACAAAAACATCATTTAAAATGTGCACTGAGGAGTGAATTGTCTTCTAAAAACCTCAGACTAGGAAATGTTTATGAAATGGCCAATATTGTTGGAGGAGCTTTTGCCCCACCCTGAGCTTGTTAGTGATGTGTTGGAGAGGAATCTCTCTGGAATTTTGTTTACTGGTTTATTTAGTGTGGTTACAGCTACCAGGACTTCTGTTCATAGGGTATCTGCTCTGAGGACGTGTAATGTTGAGTTTCCTTGTAAGCTGCTTTTGGTAGACTTTTGTGTGAGGCACCTACAGAGCTGTCAGCTTCGTCTCCACATGTTTGAGGTGCATCACAGAGCTTTCACCAGAGACACTTGCTGGGAATGAACAGAAAATGCCAGTGTTTGCGGGAGTGCCGTGGGAGAACGGGGCACCCAGGAGCACAGTGTGGCTCTTGATCTGTGTACTGACTCTCCACCACCAGCTGTAAACATTGAGGACTTGCCAGTTGAGGCTCGGAAATAAATTCCTTGCTCCCACTGCACTAGCTCTTGCTCTCAGCCAGATTTTCCGAGACAAGGAGTCTTCTGTGACCTTTCCTTTGGTTTTGTCCCACCACAAAGGCTTATGAATGCTGAGTTTTGCACATGGTGGAGATCTTGCTTTCTGGCCCTCAGTATTTCTGTTCATCAAGAAATGTTGATGAACACATTCTGTTCTGTGTGACATCACTGCTCCCAGGCACCCAAATCTAGTTTGATTTTGATTTCTCAGTGGCTAGAAGGATGTTGATTGTTCTGATACGAAGGAGGCACTGGCCTGGTGGTTACAACCTTTGCTGTCTCTTGCTGTGGTCAGGGATGGGAGTGGAAATGGGGGAAAGCAGAGGCTATAGCACATAAGTTGTGAGTGGAAGAATACCCATAACCTGGCTCTGCTGATCACAGAACTGGCTGATTTTCTACATACAGGCTATACCCACATCAGATCTATAATCCTGTAGGAATTGTGATACTGACTTGCCTTTCAGTGTTCTCTTTGTCTTGAAAAACCACATTTAATAGTTTGAGTTATAAATCACACTCTGGAACCTCTGTAGTTATCTTTGGAATGATAGATGTCTACAGGGAGGAGAAAATGAAGAGGTAGGGAGGGAAATTCAGCATTTAGTGCAAATGTGATAAAGCTGTGATGTGTTTAGGGTTCTTAGCTTCACATCGTCTAAGCAAAGGTGTCTTTTACCTCAGCCATCAGTTAATGCTGTTGCAAAGATCTGTTCAGGCAGGTCCAGGACCGTATGCCCGGAGAGTGGGCTAAGTACCTTGTCTACAATTACTCTTTTGGGGTTGGTTTTCTGCAGGCGCGAGTCAGCTACTGTGGATTCCTCTAGTTTCTAACTTGTCTCTTCTTTTTTGCCTCCCTTGTTAGTCGCCTGTCTTGGCTGGAAAACTCTGGAGTTGGCTTCTCCTTGGATTACCCCACCATAAGTTTACATGCTGTCTCCAGGGACCTGAGCGCCTACCCAAGGGAGCACTTGTATGTCATGGTGAACGCCAAGTTCGAAGGTATGCCTGGAGTGCTGCTTGCTGCTCCCACGCAGCCCTGAGCGACAGGGTTTCCTCCTCAGAAGGAGTAAATGTTGATTTGAAGTAATTTGAGTAATTCCTTGTGTTTTCTTTTTTATTTTCCTGAAGGATAGCTATTTTAGAAGCACAGCTTTGCATTTGTTTAGAGTCACTTCTTTACAGTTCAGTTTGAAAGGTGTGGCTGTGTACACTGAAGCTGCTGAGAATCAGTTCTCTGCCCTCTTACACTGTTTTAAACAATTTAGTTCCTTTGCCAGTCTCCCTATGATTCCATCTTGAGTATGGTTTTTTCTTTATTGAATTTATGTTAATGTTGCTGCCCTCGCCAGGCTTGATGAATTCCTGCTGTTTCACAGCCTGGAAACTTTTCATTCATTTTCCCCCACAGCTTGGTTAAAAACAAACAAGAAAAGGCAATAGGTCATGTTACCAGGCTTTAATCGATCTTTGTAGATTGCCCACAAAACCCCCCTCTTTGACCATTCTTGCTTTGGTATAGAGAAAGCAAGCTTTCTGTTTCATTGTTTTTATGAAGACTGTATATATATATATAAATATAAATATATATAAATATAAATATATATATATATTTATATTTTTCTTCTGGCAGACCTGTTAATATTTTAAGTGTGTCAAAATCTGCCATCTCAATTGAAGATTAATGAGTGTTAGGTCTTGAGCAGGTCTCATTTCCCCCTTCGTGCCTACTGGTCATCATAGCTAAAGGCTAAAATCTGGCATTTAGTTTTCTTTTTAACTTATCCAGAAAGTAATGACAAGACTCCGAGGAGGTGGAGAGGCTTTTAAGCTATTGATGTTCTTCATTATTTCCTTCTCTTATGTTACTAAAGTCCTCTGACAGTCTGTCACTACAAATAATAAGAGGACATTTGCATACACCTCTTGGTTCTTCTTCCTCATTTTCCTTTAACTGTGGTTATTTTGAAGTAAACAGAGCCTCATCTGAAGAAAGACACTGTTTCTAGCTTTTAATTCAATTTGAATTAAAAATTTGAAAATACAGATATCTTGTGAAAGCCCTTATCTAGAAATCCTTAATAGACTGATTTTTGTGGGTATTTTTTGTGTGTCTATTTTTTAGTATATTAACTATGCCTACAGTAAATCTTCCACAGCAAGTAGCTTTTACTTTTCAAAGTCTAGCCCTGGCCTGCAAGTTTAACTGCTGAATAGTGTTAAACCTTTCCGCTTAGTTGGCTGCAGGAGTCTTCATTCTCAGTTGTGCAGGGTACATTTTGTTCATCCTCTGAAAGTTTTGCGTGTGCTCTCTGCGTCTTTGTGCCTTGTCCTCACCCGTTTTTTAGAAAAAGGCACTCAGAGGTTGACTGCATTGAAAGCAAAGGGCTGGACTCAGCAGTAACAAGCTGTGCCTGCGGGTGTCAGTTGGAAAAGGACTGCGTTGCTTCCTTGCACATTTCATTTTTGGGGCAGCTGGCTGGCAGCTTCTTGGTGTCTTTGTATTCTTGGCGGTGCCAGTTTTGTATGTGATAAAAACCACTCAGTGGAACAGCCTCTTCTCCTGTAGAAAATTATTGTGCACTTTTGAGGCTGTCAATGCAGTGTCCCCCAGCCCCAAAGTGATGAACTGCAGCCATTTTTGTGGGGTTTTTATTCACAGAGAGTGAAACGCCACAGTGATGCTTATTTATTCATGTACATGGCCTGCAGAAGTCAGGAAGCACCGCAGTTGTTCCTGGCTCTGGGTGCACTTTGTACTTGTGACATCTTGCTGGCTGACTAGGAATGTTGGATACGGAGCAGAGATCCTCTGCACATGTCGGAGTCCCCTGTGAGGGGCCACACTGGAAGCTAGCTGATTTCGTGACAGTAATGTTAAGGATCCATAAAAAAATCCATGTGATTTTAAAAATGGTAACAATTGTGAATTGGGGGGTTTTGAGCACAGTTGTTTTTAATAAGAATCAGGCGATTTGCCTGAAATACATGAATACATTGTGTGACCAGTACAGAAATCTTAAGTCCTAAAGTTATAAACAGAGAAGTTTTCCTGTGTGTTGCAAGTGTTTTTGAGGTGCTATGAGAGGGCCTTATATATCCATGTAGGTCTTGGAGTCTCATGGGCTATTTAGGGAGAATGGAGTGGAGGTTTTGTGCCTCTCTCAGGTTGTTTCTGATTTGCTTATGTGTGTGTTCCTGAAAGAATAAACAAATGGCCCTTATTTTACTTTGTTTTTTTTTTACAAAATAAACATGTTTCTTCTAAATCTTTCAATTTCCTAAAGAGGAGACAAAAGAGGCTCCCATGACTGAAGGAGAGGAGGATGACAGCGATGATGACGTTGAACCGATTGCAGAATTCAGATTCATACCTAGCGACAAATCAGCCTGTAAGTGAGGAGGGGAACTGTGTTTTACTTTCAAGTCCTGGCTATATGTGGAAGACACTGGGGTGTAGAGATGTAAATACCAGTGTCTTTCTCTAATGACTTGGTTCTTGTGTGCTGAAACGAACAGTTTTATCTGGCTTGAAGATGGACTATTTCAAGCATCTGTTTCTCAAGTAAAATTCCAATGCTTTAAGATAGAAACTGTTGAGTATACACAACATGGATAATCTCACTTATACACATTTGAAGAGAACGTGTATAGGAAATGACTTTTTGATTACAAAAATTCAGTGATATTTGAGTCAGTGACAATTTCATTAGAAACATGCTAATGCCTTGACATGACCACTGGAAAGCTGTCATATCCTGTCCAGTGTGGAGCTTACAGTTGGATACAAGTTTTAGGAGTCTGATGGATGAGATGCTGCAAGGATTCCTGCAGTGGGTAACCACAGATAGAGTTGTCCAGAGATAAACCTTTATCATCAATGAAATAATGCAGAAGTGCTGTTAAGAGGCTAAAGCACCAGGCTGGATCTCTGAAACCTGATTTGTTTCTTGCATGGCTGCTGGCTTGTTGGATGATGTTTTCAAATACGAATTCAATTGTAGTTCTGCTAAAGGATTATTCTGAATCCCTTTGATCACTTGGAGTGGGGTTTCTTGCCTCTTGCTTTGGGGTGTTACTGGAGGTTTGTGTTCCCTTGTGTTCCTGCAGTGGAAGCCATGTTCTCAGCGATGTGTGAGTGCCAGGCCCTGCACCCAGACCCGGACGATGAGGACTCAGACAATGATTACGAAGGGGACGAGTACGATGTTGAGGCCCGCGGTTGGTAACAGTTGCTTCTTTTGAAATACCTGCCAGCACTTGGATACCTGGTATCTGTCGTAATTGTTTATTCATCTTGCCTAAATATCCCTTTTGTCACAGGCACTGTATAGAAATTCATAAATCTGCAGAAAACCTGTAGTTTAGCTGTCACAAATCACAGGAATTCAGCAAAAGCATTGTTCTGGCTTTCCAAAGCCCATAGACACAAAGAGCAGCCTTTCCTGTTCCCGTTGGCTGTGCTAGCCCAGGTTCAGTGCCTGTGCTGCTGTGTGGTCAGTTCACATCACTGTGTGTGTATTCTGATGTAAGCAGCTTTTTAATCTCAGTCAGTTAATCTGAGCATAATTTGCCCAGCTGCTCCCCTGTTCCTCCACCTCTGCATGTTTCTGGCTCCTAAACTTAGGGTCTGATAAACATAAACTTGTTTTTACAGAGCTGGAACAGGGTGACATCCCAAGCTTTTACACATACGAAGAGGGATTGTCACATTTAACTGCAGAAGGCCAGGCCACGCTGGAGAGGTTAGAAGGCATGTTAGCCCAGTCTGTCAGCACCCAGTACAACATGGCTGGAGTGAGAACAGAGGACTCGATAAGGGAATTTGAAGGTAAGACATGCTTTTGTTTTACTAAAGCGTATGTCTTTGTAAGTGGCATAGCCATTGGGATTGAGGGCACCCTCAGCAAGTTTGAAGTGACACCAAGCTGAGGGGTGTGGTTGATACTCCGAAGGATGGGGTGCCATCCAGAGGGTCCTGGACAAACCTGAAGAGTGGGTCCATGGGAACATCATGAGGTTCAACAAGGCCAAGTGCAAGGTGCTGCACCTGGGTTGGGGCAACCCCTGGTATCAACACAGGCTGGGAGATGAAGGGATTAAGAGCAGCCCTGCCAAAAAGGACTTGGGGGTGCTGGTGGATGAAAAATTGGACATAACCTGGCAATGTGAACTCACAGCCCAGAACACCAGTCATGTCCTAGGCTGTATCCAAAGCAGGTTGGCCAGCAGGGTGGGGGAGGGGATTCTGCCCCTCTGCTCCACTCTGGTGAGACCCCGCCTGGAGTGCTGCATCCAGCTCTGGGGTCCTCAGCGTAATAGGGTATGGACCTACTGGAGTGAGTCCAGAGGAGGTCATGAGGATGATCAGGAGTCTGGAGCACCTCTGCTATGGGAACAGGCTGAGAGAGTTGGGGTTGTTCAGCCTGGAAAAGGGAAGGCTCTGGGAAGACCTTACTGAGGCCTTTCAGTACTTAAAGATGGGGACAGACTTTTTTGTAAGGCCTGTTGCTGTAGGACAAGGGGGAATGGCTTCAAACCAAAGGAGGGGAGATTCAGACGATAAAAGGAGAGATTTGTTACCGTGGGGGTGGTAAGCCACTTGCCCAGAGAATCTGTGGATGCCCCATCCCTGAAAGCGATCAAGACCAGGCTGGATGGGGCTTTGAGCAGCCTGGTCTAGTGGGAGGTGTCCCTGCCCATGGCTGCAAGGTCCCTTCCAACCCAAACTATTCTATGGTTCTGTGATATGAAAGTGATGGTTCTCCCATGCAGCTGATCCGTAAACACCAGGACTGAGCAAGTGCGATGCTGTGGGTGATAACCTTGTGCAAAAGGTGAGGGATCACCCACAGGCCTGTGGCCCTATGGGCAGCATGTTGCCTGCTGGGGATTGAGGGCTGCTCTGTTAAAGAGTGAGCACTTCAGTGTTAAGAACGCTTGATTCTTCCTGGTATGATTTCCTGTAGGAGTGGTAAAGTGGAGTTGATTTAGGATTAAAAAAAAATTAAACTTTTAAGTCTACACCAGGATTAGGAAGCAGTTTCTGCTCTAAACGAGTTGTAGTTTTTCTTTGGGTTTTGGTTTTGTTTTTTTTTTTCTAATACTCTAAATTATAGGTTAGCAGTTCTCTTAACAGAGTTTGGGGTGAATTCTGAATCATTCAAACACACTGAAACAAATTCATTAAGAAAGGCCAATTTTTCTGGAGGGTGCTGTCTCTTAATTCTGTTGACTGTTCAAATGTGTATTTAAGGAGTAAAATGTCTTTTTTTGGGGGGAAAAACACCTGATTTCTCAGACTGTCTTTTCTGTGTTCGATTTTCACTAGAGCAATATATTATCTTAGAGAAGAACAGGGAAGCTTGTTAGTAGCATTGCTTCTTTTTTTAAATGTAAATTGCAGTGCTTTTTATATGCCCTCATGTTTTTGAAAGATGGAAAATGATGCAGCAGTTGTGGATTTCTACAGAATAATAACTAATTTGTTCTCTTCCACAGGGAGGAGCTTTTAATCTTACTTGCTTTGTCAGTTGTTTTAAAGTTCTCTTTGTTCTGCAGTTTTGAATAAATTTATGTAATGTAAAGACAGCCATATGTGATATGCTCCTGTTTCAGCAATGCCCTTTGTTTGAAATTTTAGTCAGGTTTCTGAATCCCAAAATTCCAGAAATGAATATAAATTGAACAGCAAGTATGTCACATGCCTCAGAGTCATCTTCATCAGTTTTGTTTACTTTCCTAATCTTACTTGCTACAGTACTGCCACTGGGCTTGCTGCAGTTACGAATATCCCCAGGGCTGCTCAGTTTCAGAGTTACATTATTTTTTGACATTGTAGCACAGGGCAATTGTTCTTTCTTTTCAGTGATTGCTTCAGAACAGGATACAGCCTCTTTCTGCTAGAATAAAGTTATTCAAAGTAATCATGCTTTGATTTGTTACACCATTTGTTACACATTGTTACACCAAAACTTCATTTAAAACATGAAATAGTTAAAATCCAGTGTTTAAATCGTTTAATAAGACAGGGTGAGATGAGGTTGTAGGAAGCGGTGACATCTTTAAGTGACTGACCGACAGTGCTGGAGCAAACGCAGAAACTTGTGAGCTCATCAGTGTTTCCTTAGGCTGCTTTCAGAAGTTCAGTGAAGGGGTTTTCTGTCCTGGCCACCTCTTGTCAGCAGAGGGCATCAGCTCTCTTTCCCGTGAATACGTCATCCCTCATCCACTTGTTTACGGAGCACTGGCTGTTTTTTTCAGATGGGATGGAGGTGGACGTAGCACCAGTAGTTGCTGGGCAGTTTGAAGATGCTGAAGTTGATCACTGAGGAGGACAGGTGCAGCTGTAAGTTCTTCTCACTTCTCACATCAATGCTTTTCAGTCCTGCAGAGCCTTCCCTCTCTGTAATTTGTGTAATGTACGTGATCCTACAGGAAGTGTCTCACAATATTGGGATGATGGTGATATAGAAGAAGGACAAGGAAGCTGTAGTTATCACAAATGTAGAAAGATGTTTAATGATCTGGGCCAAAAGGCCTATTGGCATAAACCATTACCCTGCAGAGGCAACCTGCATGGATGTGCCTGTCTGGAAGACAGGTCAGCCTTTTAGTTGATTTAAGAATTGTCTGATCTCAGAGGCTTTTAGATGGTGATATATGAATGCTGGAGTCATCCCTGGGAAGTTACTGTCTTTAGTGTCTGTTGTTTTGCCCTTAGTGTGCAGGATTTCCCAGGCCGTTCAAGGGGGCAGGACATTTGACAGCACTGCAAGTCCTTCTCTTCTTCACTATAAGCAGAGCAGGAACAGTTCCTGGTAAAGTTACTGAGCTATCTGGATGGGATTGCTGTCAGGATTGCACAGCTTAGAGCCTTCCATCACCTGTGCTGCTTTTCTCCTCTTAGTAGCGTTACAAGCTGTGCCAGTGTTTCCTCGCTGGTGCTGGGGTGGAGAGCGAGAACAGCTTTTTCTGGGACTTTCTGTAGAGATGCACTGGCACAGTGGGGTTGTGATCCCCCCCTTGCTTCAGCAGTGCTCACTAGTGCTCAGTCTGTATGTGCTGCTCAAGTGGTGCTCTGTTGTCCTGGTTCTTCTGCCTGTCTTGGAAGGGAGACTGACAGCTCTTACCTTAAAGTGAGTGTCCAACTCTCCCACTTGAAATGCCAGAGAGAGCAGCTGTGGAGCAGACAGCCAAAAGCTCAGGGGAAGAAGGAGGAAAGTGGCACAAAAAGGAGGTGACACACTGAAAGAAAAGTGGGGAAAATAGTTGATTAGGGATTAGCATGTCACTAGGAAAGAGGCTGCAGTCCCCGAGGGGGGCTGTTGTGGAGGGGTGCTGCACAGCTGTGTTCCCCCTCTGTTGCTCATTTTTCTTTGCTGCTGCAGTTCTGAAAGTCTCAAAATATCCTTGTGTTCTCTTACTGACCTCCACCCCTGCCACTGGTCCTGAATTGGTATTTATTGTCTGCTGTAAGAGCTCAAACTTCTGCAGTCGCATTTCTACCCTGGGAAGGACTTTGCAGAGCAGAGAGGAGTTCTTAAAAAAAAAAAAATCTAGATACTGATTGTCCTGCCATTGGATGGTCCTCCAGTTTGGTAAAGGACACACTTAAAAATTACAGAAAAGCCTTTAGCTGTAGATCAAGTGCCTCCTAGTGAGTGAATGGAAATTTAGGCGTTCTGATTAACTTCATCTCCAAGACTACTTTGGTCAATGGTTTATTAAAAAAAAAATCATGTTGTTGAAAAATTCAAACTTGACTGCTTTATTTATTATCCTGGTTAAACTTGAGCTGGATTAAAGAGAGTTAGTAGCTGATAGCAGATCTCTTAAGAAGCCTGAAAGTGCTGGTGGAAGTGTTGTAGACTGTTCTTCTAGCAAAGCACAAAATGCACCTGGTAAGGAGTAGTTTTGGTCAGTGGAATTCTTCCTGCTGCTTACTCTGTGCCTTCCGTGGTACGACATGTGGCTGTGGGAGATGAATGCTGTGAGAGGTGACTGGAGAGGATTTCCTGCTGTGCTTCTGCTTGTGCTGATCAGAGCTGAGGGGCTGATGGCTGTCAGAGCAGATCAAGTGACCGGCACCTGCAGTGTCAGGTGCTGCAGTGACATCACTCCAGGTAGCAGTGGGATGGCCTTTTTTAGAGTAACCGCTGGCCTGAGTGTGTGGATGTAATTTAAGGAAGTTCAGGAATCTAGGTCTAAGGCAGCAATAAGCAACTGAAGGTAGAAAGTGACAAGGACAGCTCTTGGAGGTCTGTGCTAATCACCCTGCTCAGAGGGTGGCTTGGCTCTACACTCAGTAAGCAGGGGTGGAGAAGGGAGCATGCTATGATCTTGTGGGTACTCCATGGAGCAGCTTGGCCCTTTTAACCTCCTGAACTGCAAAATGATCTGCAGGAACATCTTGTTGGTGATCCCTTAGAGAGCAGTGTGCTGCCCTGCCTCCAGAACAATGCCCTTGGGTGACGCTCATGTTGCATGCCACCCAAATGAGATGTGACAGTCTCCTGCTGAAGCTCCTGGAAGACTTGCTGATAGTTGGTGCAGGACATTTCCACTGTTCCTGCAATTAGTAGTGTTTTGTCTGTGCCATCACGAGGCTGCAGCAATTGTTCTGAAGCAACTGGTGTGTCTGCGTGTGGGTGCAGCTGGGTCTGCCAGGGCACCCTGGTGCCTGCTGTAAGCACATGCTGTCCTTAGCTGACCTGAGTTAGAGCTGCTGCCAAAGGCAAAAGATGCTCAGCCCTTCTGAAAATCCGTAGGCTTGTAGTAAAGTGCTGTCCTCTAACTGCAAACAACAGATAGCTACTACTCTGTGAAGGTTAACAACCTTTTATTTTAATGCCAATTATGTAAACTTGGGTGTCTTGTGTCTTTCAGATTCCTCTTGTGGCACTTCCAGAATAAGCTGTAAAACCGAAGGCATTGCAGTGACTATCGGAAGTTAACCTTTCTTTTAATGACCTAAGTTTAGACATCTAGGTCTATAAATGCTTGTAGAGATGTTTAAAACAGGGTTTGACATTTGTGACCACTATGGGGTTATTTAAAAAAATAAAATAAACAAAAACAATAAAACCTCTTGCATCTAACACTTGAATGGGGCTAATCAGGGGTCATTTCATAGAATCACAGAATTATTTGGGTTGGAACAGACCTTAAAGATCATCTGGTTCCAACCCCACCTGCTATGGGCAGGGATGCCATTCAGTAGATCAGGTTGCTCAGGATCCCATCCCAACCTGGCTGTGAACACTTCCAGGGATGGGGCAGCCACAGTCTCTCGGAGCAACCTCTCTGGCCTTTTAAAGAAGCCTTTGTAGGAATTCTGGGACTTCAGAAATAAAACTGTAAGTAGAACAGAATTTTAGATTGTCCTAGAATTTTCCATATTTTTTTACCTCTCATTGACTCTGTGGAGTAGAATGGAAATAGAAATGTTATGACTAAAAGGAAATAGGGTTGGCCAATGATTAAAAGAAAAACTAAATTAAAAGCCCCTCAAGTAACCAGCTTTATCATTTCAGTGCTACCCCTTTCATTTCTCTGAGAGCTGAGCTTGGGTGGTGGAGGAGATGGAATAAAGTCTGTAAGGTCCGGACAAAGAGAACTGTTTTGTGTCTTTGTATTAAATGTTAACATTGTTAAATAAACTAAGACTTTTGTATCTCACAACCAGCTCTGTGTTGCAGTTCTCCCTCCTTTACTTCAGCAAGCAGCTGGAGCCCTTGAGTTTCAGAACTCTCTTCTGTAACAAAAAAATCTTCAGTGAAGCCGAAGCCATTTTCACCATTTACCTGGATGTGAGGATAAAGGGGCAGGGCATTTGCAGAGTGTACCTGTGATAGAGTTAGTCGGACACATCCCAAACTTAGGAACCCAGCTTTAGATTGCCAAGATCTTGGTCCTGCTGGAGCTTTTCCTGTTTTATCTCTCTTCGGGGCGGCGATTTTGCCATTGGGAAATGTCAGCAAATTCAGGTTGTTCCTCTCTCCCCCCACTATTGAAATGAAAGTCTGGACCAAACTTTCTCCATTTTCTTTCGCTTTGAAGTTGACCTGTGATTTGTTTTGTGGGGGGGGGTGACATATTGCTATGTTGGTATATGAACAGTTTTCTTTACTGGCCCTACACTCTCTTACACCTTAGGTTGGGATTTGGTTCCCAGGTATGTGATAATTATAACCACTCTTTGTTGAATATTCATTAGGAATGCCAGTCAAATTAGGGATGTCTTACTAGTGCTGTGAACCATTGACATAGCTGAATAAATGAGGTATTCAGCATGTTATGCAACAAGACATTCCACAAGAATGTCTTTACCAGCCCCTTTGTATACGTACAAACATACTGTGTCTAGTGGGTGCATGTTTCTGTTAGGGATTCAACAAAGGAGGATACAGAGTGATGCTTTGATTTTTGCACTGGCATTTGGAGAATCTTGGCATGGTGAGATTTTGGGACAGGTAAAACTCTTACCGGCACCATAATTGAGGCAAAAGGCTCATTGAATTCTAAGTCACCATTCACTGTTACAGCAGACTTCTTAGTGTGTGTAAATCTGAGCTGGAATGTGGTGTTTCTGTTGTTGTCCACGTTAAACTGCAGCCTGTTCCGTACCCTGGCAGATGGGCAGAGTTAACCACAGGGCAGCCGGACTGTTCACAGCTCCTCTCAGCACTCTCACTACATCCAGAAGGAGAATTTGTGTTGTACTAATGTGGAGCTCCAGGAGCAGACATCTTGTGATGCTTCCAGTCAAATCAATGGAGCAGGATGGAGGTGAGGTGGAAACAAACCTGGATGAACCCTGGAGGTTGCGTTGAGAAGTGTCTTGTGTGAATTTACAAGTTTTATTTTCAATAGAACTTTGTATTTAGGCTATGTGTAAGTGTTCTGGACTTCACAAGCATTCATTACCTCAAATGTTAAACACTCCTTTTTGCCTGACCAACCAAAACCAATTAAATTCTTCAGTTCCTAGCTTAGGTTTATTTTTCTTTATTTCTGCTACTTTTGTTAGGTTTTTTTCTTTTGTTTTGCATTAATTTAGTTAATTAACACTGCAGCACCTGTCTAATTCTTAGTGATTTTTATTTTAATTTTATATTCTAGTGGCTATAAATACAGCAACTACTTGTTAATCACCCAGACTGGTACCAGTTTCTTTTAAACTATATGTTGTGCCAAAATAAACAAGGCAGACGTGAAGAAGTCAGATCTGATCTGACCTCTTCACTTTATGGGCTTTGCTTTTGCAGGCCGTCAAAAATGATGCAGAAGTAGGGCCTCTAATCTAACAAATCTTGGCTGCCCTGTAGGTTTGTGTATCTGCTTTCTCTTTTCTTTGTCTATTTTTATGCTCTTTGAGGTTTATTTTTGAGACCTTTGTCCTGTGGGCTCCATAGGCTTCGAGGAGACATCAAATCATGTAGATTTTGGAAGACTTGTTTCCGTAAGAAATGAGGTGAAAAAGTGGGGGAAAAAATCATTAGGTATGGATCACTTTAAAAATAGGTAAGAGAGAGAAAAAGCAGGAAAGCAAGAAAGGGAAGGTAGAAACCCCCAAAAGGATCCGTTTTAGAAGCAGAGCAAGGTATAAAAATACATATTTTTTCAGAGGATCACATCTATTCAGGCTCAGTGTGCTGGTGTGTGGTCCTTGACATGGAGAGTTCTAACAAGTTTCCTTTGGTAGAAGTACTCACACTAGGATTGAAGAGCTGCTGAATGATAACCCAGCAGTTCCAGTTCTCTTTGTTGTATTAAGAGGCTAATTTTTTTTTTTGTTATTAGTAACTGAATACAGGGTCATGGATAGGACTCTTGTATGTAAAGCACCTTCATACAGTTGATTTAATACTGCAATATAATCTTACAGGTACCTTGGAAAAATAAAATGAGAAAAGGTTTTATTGCAACAAGGAAGAATTATGTGGAAATATTTACTTCCCAAACTCTTGCAAAAAAGATAGCTGACAACAGTAGCTGTTAAAGACTTCATCAGTTTACTGTGAAAAGCCCCCCATCTGATTCCCTTTCTCCTAAAATATGGTGGTGACTGGGATGATGAGACGAAGCACACAATACTGAGATCTTTGTAGAATTTGTTAACCTTCTCTCCTTTCAAACCAAGTAACTATGAAATGAAAAACTGAATTTACTCTTAAATTTGAGAAATATATTTTGGCATATTTAAAAATTAAGCTGCAGCCAGAAGAAGAAACCTCATGCTAGGAACAGAGCTTCAGAGGGTGCTACCCATCAATGGTGTTTGCCTCAGCTGAAGCTATAAAGGGCATGCTTGTGCCTGTTTGTGTAGGTAGCTTTCCTGTAGTTTTTATCTCTGTTATTTATTCTCCTACATTGCAGATTCATTTGTTTTTTAAAGAAGTTGATAAGAGCTACATAAAATCAAGGACAAATTGAGTACTGCATGATACTGTGTCTATGTGAAGAGGCAACAGTAACTGCTGATAACAAGTAGAGGGTTTTGCCTAAAATGCCATTTGATGTGCGTGTCTACAGAATTTTATGGTACTTTATTACTGCTTTTTCCAACCAAGGTAAACATTCAGCAGTCTCCAGTGGGACAGGATGGGGCAGAGCCTGCCTGGAAGGAAGCAAGGGGTTACTTACCTGCACACAGGTATTATTAAAACAATGTTGGTCATACAGACTTTTAATTTTGGTGTAGGGTGCCTCTAGAACAGAGCTGTGGAGACTCTTCTAGGGAGAAATGTAGCCTTTCTTCCTCTCAGAGGTAGGTATATGGCAAGTAGGAATATGGTGATGTCAGTATAAGAAATCTTCAGCTCCCTTTTTGCAGGTGCCTTCAATGGGAAGAAATCCAATAAAATGAAACCTTGAAAGGATGGGGTATTTCTCTAAAATTAGTTTTGCATGCTAATAAAGGTCAGCAAATGGCACTTATGGCTAAAGTGACAAAGTTTGTGTTTTAACAGTCCTTCACATTCATATGGCTTAACTGAAAATGGTGGCAGATATTCCCAAAATCCCAATACGCATTTACAAAATTATTATTTGAATACAAAGTGGTAAGTCAAATATTTCAAACATGAAATCTGAAAATACAACTGAAAGGTGGCACGGACGTCTGTCAGCAGTTATCTGAAAGCTTTATGTCTGCAGATGTTGAAAATATTTTTTAATGTAGTGCCGCCAAATTTCAGGATTTGATGTCTCAAGATATCCGAGGAAAGAGTTCGTCCCATATAAAGGCCACAAGTATTGTACCTGAAATGAGAAGTTACAGAAAGGACCTTTATTTAAATGCATTTGAGAAGGACACAGTACTGGTATGGAAAATTAACATTATATTCAAGTATTTGAGTGTCTAACACAATATGGCAGGGACTGCATCAGTACTTTTTGCAAAGGAAGCTTCAACAGGCCATGAAAGTGGTCTCTGTGAGTTAAAAATCTTGTTTTCCTTAGGATGGTTAATGCTTTGATCCGTGTAAGCCAAGCCAAAGGCCGGGAGTTTGACCAGGTGAATCCAACATGGGCACCTTCCTGTTCCTGATCAGGGCTCCCTTCTTTGTAGCTGGATGTATAAATGACTGAACCAGCAGCTTAGCCTCCATCCCTCACCTGAGTTTGTTAGCTGTGTCTCTTTTGACAACCACATCATTTTTAGGTGCTGCCAAGTGGGTATGGGACAGTGGGTTTTCTTTGAAGATCTTTCTGATTTAGGGTTTATACTGAAGCTGAAAAAATGGTAAAGTTAGTGTACGATTCTCATGAAGAAACTTCTATCTCAAGTTGGAAGGGACCCATNCTAGAGATAGTGTACAGACCCATAAATCCAAAGGGCATCCAAATACAGTTTTTTATGATCTTTTTTTACAGCAGGAAAATCAGTTTATTCTTTCAGATATGAAGGATCCTGCTTGATGGTGTTGCCCACACATAAGCTTGTATTTATGAAACTTCTTAGATCACAAGGAAGCTCACTGGAAGGGATTCTGTTTAGTCCAGTCTCCCATTCAGTGCAGGATTTTGCCTATGCTAGATGAGTCAGTGAGACTTTCCCTGGCTGAGTCCCAAAAAACCTCCATGCTGGAGACTGTAGCATTTCTCCAAGAAACTAATTTCAGTGTTGCTGCACCCTTCCTCCTGAATGTTTTCCTGGAGTCTAAGCTGAACTTCCCATGCCCCAATTTGTGGCCTTGCTGTTACTTCTTGCTAAAAAGAATGGTAATTTCTGTTATCCTTGTAACTACTCTTGAAATGATGCTTGACTGTACTTAAAATACACTTCTTATTTTTGCAGCCTAAACAAGTCCGGTTCCCTCAGTCTACCCTCTCAAATCAGGTACTCCAGGCCCTTCATCATCTTTGTAGCCCTCCACTGCCTGGATCCTGTTTTTTGACGCGTTGCTTTTGAACTAAGGGACTCCAAACCACCCGTATTCCAGATACCACCTCACATGCATTGAGTAGAAGGAGGCAATAATCACAGAATCAATTTGTTTGGAAAAGCCCTGTGAAATCGTGGTCACATCAACCTGTGACCGAACACCACTATGTCAATAGACCATGGCACTGAGTGCCACGTCCAGTCTTTCCTTAAGCACCTCTAGGGATGGTGATGCCACCACCTCCCTGGGCAGCCCATTCCAATGTCTAGTCACTCCTTCTGTGAAGAAATTCTTCCTAATGTCCAACCTGAACCTCCCCTAGCACAGCTTATGACTATGTCTTCTCATCCCATTGCTGGCTTCCTGGGAGAAGAGACCGACCTCCTCCCAGCTACTCCCTCCTTTCAGAGGCTGTTGTAGAGAGCGATGAGGTCCCCCCTTCGCCTCCTCCAGGTCAGACATCCCCAGCTCCTTCAGCCGCTCTGCATAGGACATACACTCCAGACCCTTCAGCAGCTCCACTGCCCTTCTCTGGACATACTCCAGCATCTCCATGTCCTTCCTGAACTGAGGGGCCCAGAACTGGACGCAGCACTTGAGGAGTAGCCTCACCAGTGCCAAGCACAGGGAAAGCATCACTGCCCTGGTCCTGCTGGCCACACTATTGTTGATACATGCCAGGTGCCACTGACCTTCTTGGCCACCTGGGTACACATTGGCTCATGTTCAGCTGCTGTTCACCAGCACCCCCAGGTCCTTTTCTGCTGGGCCACTTTCCAACCACTATACCCCCAGCCTGTAGCCCTGCTGCATGGGGTTGTTGTGGCCAAAGCTTAGGACCCAGCACATGGTCTTGTTGAATTTCATGTTCTTGGTCTCAGCCCACCTCTCCAGCCTGTGGAGATCCCTCTGCAGAGGTGCTGATCCCAAACTGCTGAATCACGTGCTTTGTCTTGCAGAGAGACCTAACTGTTGTGAACAAACTTTCACAACAGGTCTCTGTTCATTCAGGTCACTGTTAAATTCAGGTCACTGTTAAACATACTGGGGAATATGAACGCCCAGTATTGACACCAGCGTACTCTGCATGGTGTTGGCCACCAGCCAGGTGTCAACCCATTGATTGTGACAGTTTGAGGTCAGTGGTTGAGCCAATCTTTATTGCATCTAACAGTCTTTTTGAGTGACCCCACTTTGAACCAAGAATGCTGTGGGAGGTGGTATCAAAAGCCTTACTAAAGTGAAGGTACACTAAATCCCTGCTCCCCCCTCATTCCCACATGCATTCATCACAGAAGGCAACCAAGCTGGTCAAGCATGGATTACCCTCACTAAATCTGTGCTGACTGTTCCTGTGATTATCTTTGTGTTGTTTACATGGTTGGAAATGGATTCCAAGACTAGATACTCCATCATTTGCCAATGACTGAAGTGAGACCAACTAGCTTATAGTTCCCTGGGTTCTCTCTCCTCCTTCTCAAAAGCAGGCATAGTATTAGCACATTTCCCATTGGCAGGAACCTCTTCCAACTGCTGTAACTTCTCATAAATGAAGGACAATTCCAACACTGGCCAACTCTACCTTCATTTCTAGGTGAATTCCACTAGAGTCAATGGATTCACAAATACATATGTTGTTTCTATACTGTTGCTCCCTATTTTTTGCTTCCTTTCCAAAACCTTACTGATTTACAGAGGTTTGGGAGCAAATTTTGCTTGGGAAGACTGAGTGGTACCTCAGCCTTTTCCATGCCATCCATCACTAGGTTGTCTCCCCCATCCACAGATGGAACTGCGTTTTCTCTGGACTTTTTTTGTGATTAGTATATTTGTAACTCTGCATGTCCCTGCTCTTAGTTCCAGCTGAGTTCTAACCTTCCTAATTTTGTTTCCAAGTGCCTGTGCAAAGCTATTATACTCCTCCTTTGCTGCCTGTCCCACTTTCAACTTCTTACATGCTCTCCTTTGTTGTAGGGAAGCTCTTTGTCTAGCCAGCAGGGAAAGGCTTTCTGTCCAAATTCCCAGTCTAACTATGTGACAGATTCCTTCTGCACATCTCAATCTATTACTGAGCTCTCATGAGCTTTTTTTTTAAAAATCACCCTTGTAAGGTATACTTTTCTCATTTATAGCAGCTTCCAAGGGGATTACTACTGACTTAGCAATTCCCTAAATAAGCAGAATTTTGTTTTGAAGTCCAAAGTCTGGATAGCTCTGCTATTTACCTTCCCAGTCTTCCTCTGGACCCTGAACTCTTGTGAGAACTACAACCCAAGTGGCCACATTCACCACTCATTCTTCTCTGTAAGCAGGTCAAGTTCAGGATTAACCACTCACTGGCCCTTCAGTATTTGAATTAGATGTAATTACTGGTAGTTTCCAGGAACTTCATGGATTGCATTCACTCACTGCATAAGAGTTTTTGCTCCGTCACATGATGTCTGTGGAGCTGAAAACCCCTAGGAGGACCAGGGTCTGGGAACAGGAGTAGTTTGTTTTCTAGTTGTTTGTTGAAAACTTCCTTTGCTTCCAAGACCCTGAGATACTGAATACACATGGACTTGGAATTCTTGTTTCTTTGCTTAAGTGTTCTGCACTTGCTGGCAGCCTCTGAATAGCCTCTCCTCTGAGCAGAAAGGTCAAAGTCTCACCTGTTGCCTTCTCCCTTGCTTACCTCTTCCATTTACATCTACTGCTAAGTGACTTTTGTGGCTCTTATTTTCTAAGGAATAGTATTACTCTTTCTAGTAACACTGATTTAAAGAAGGGGGCCTTGATTCTGGTTTTATAGTGTTAGAAACCTAGCAGGAGGCTAGGCCAGGTTGGATGGGGCTTTGAGTATCTCGGTCTAGTGGAAGGTGTCCCTATCCCTGGGCACGGGGATTAGAACTGGATGGTCTCTAACATCCCTCACTCTACAATACAATTCTATGATATGCTAAGCTGGCACCTGTCCAGGAAAGAGCATTTCTTTTTTCATTGATTGACCTCATGACTATCTTGTCACCAACTTTTCCATTCATAGCTGCCATCTCTCTGGTACTGAAAGAGCAGCATTAGCTCAGTCCCCATCATTACTGACTGTATAATCATGCCAGGACAACTAACATGAATTCCTTTGGCAGTAAAACAGGAACCATCTTTGTTCCACTGGTACTTACTGAGTCTGTGTTCACAGTGTAGAACTTAGGCCTGCCTGTGCTAAGTTATGAACACTTGCTGGCATCTACGTTTATTGCAGGAATCAGGAGTTTATGGCTGCTGGAGAATCATCTTCACCAAAACATTAGTGAAGCCATTTTGAAAACTGAATAATTAACTACCATTTCAAGATTAAATTCCTGAAAGACCATAAACCACCAGTAGATTTGTTTATCCTAAAAGAAAACTTCCATTTCATCCTCGTCTTGTGAAAGTGATAATCAATCTTCCTCTTGTTCCAAGTGTCCTTTCTAGGAACATTGTTTACAATGTGCTTACAGCCAGATCAGGATTCAGTTACATACTGAACACTCTCCATCTCCTTGTCCTCATGGATTTTTGCTACGGCCATAAATGAGAATGTATTGCGCTTTGCACTGGCAATTTTAAGTTTCATGATATGTTAGTCCATGGTTCTACTGTGTGGTAATTATTACAGCAAAACACAAGAAAACCCTTCGGAAAGAATTTCCCGAAGTAGGAACAAAGTAATTTAACCATCTAAGATGCTGATGCTGGAAGAAGTAAGACATCTTATCAGCCTATCATTGTGACTCTGCCAGTTTCTAGGAAGTCTGAAACAGCATTTCTGCTGACATGTGGATTCTGAAAGTAATTTTTACAATTGAATTTAAAATATTCCTTCCCTCATCATCTACTTTCATGATTCTGCTTAGAGGTTCTTTTCACAAGAATTTATCATCATAACAGGTCATTTTCCTAGATGCCTCATCATTTGGTCCAATTGTGGAAGAAAAAATTCTATTCCTATTATTTTCTTATTTTCAAAAAGTGTCAGAAAAAATTCACTTTATGTTAAGATTGTAGATCTGCACTCCTGTGTTGTATTTGAAAACTGAATTGATGAATAATCTCCTCTATACTTCCACCTCAGACACTACATTTGTTTAGAACTCTTGATTTATAAGGTCTCTTAAAGGTATCCATGAAACATCCTTGTTTTGTAATGAGATATTTTTATCACCAATAGATTACTCGGTCCTTCAGGTGATCCACAGACCTGAGATTTGTCACTAAATGTTGGCTACAGTAGTGACAGTGTGCAAGAAGTGATCTGTCCTGAGTATTCACATCTTGACAACTGCTGGAGTTCCTTTCCCTCATAAATCAAGAGACAGCATTCAATGTATTCTGTATGTATATTCTAGATACTAACTAATGACAAACCACTCTTTATGAATTTTCATAGAAATGTAACATTGCTCCCTTCACATTCTAGAATCACATTCTAAGATTTTCAAGTCATGGGTCCATTTCAGTTAACATCTGTTGATTTTCTTATGCCAAAAAACAACTGGAGGTTTTCTGCAGAGCTGTTCTGCAGGACACATCTTGGCACGTAAGTAGAACATGGGGTTTCAGAATGCCTCCCGTTTCTTTAAATCACTTGCCAAAAGATTAAATCTCAAATACTTAGAACCCGGAAAATCTTTAAATGGTTATGAGGTTGAAATCAGTTAATGAAAGCTTAAGCTGAATTGTGAGAAATATTATGTGGTCTGTCAGGACCCGAGCGATGCTGATCAGCTTTGCCTATAACATGTCATTAATTTCTCACTGAACAGTTATCAAGCTTACTCTATTGGTTCAGTCATCCTGTTTGGAGATCGAATTTAACAAGATTATATTAAAGTGAATTTTAGTTACGTTTAAACTTCTATCTTCTCTTTTTGGCTGACTGAGAGTCAAGGCAAGTAGAACATGGACAGACTTGAACTCAAGAAAAGGAAGTGTTTGTTCATAAAAGGAGCCCTTTCCAGTATTTCCTGTGTCTATTTTACATCCTGTTGTGCCTTCATCACCGTAGTACCTTTTAATAGGATTAACAGTCATGAAAGAACTCGGGATTAGCAGACTGCTTCTTTATATACCCTAAGCAGAAAGCTCAAGGTTTGTAGGGACCAACTGTAAACAAAAACCAGCATGAAGTATCGCATGGAGCATTTTCATCTGCACACAGCTAGAAGTCAAAATCAATAGCTTCCAAATTAAAACCATAATTTAAGTTAGAAAAGACCTATCTGCTAACACTTCTTATTCTTAAACTAAGAGCAGACTGTGTCCAGCAGTGACTGGGGGAAAAACACAGAATGGGAACTGCAAAGTTTAGACACTATGGGGATAAAAAAGATTTGATATAATAAAAAGTGGTAATTGAGAAAGCATATTTAAGGCACTTATCCCAATACCTGTGTGTAGGGTTGTTTTTAAATTTATCATCCCCATGTGTTTGTAAACTGTCAGAAAACAAGACAGACACTGCGTGGTAACCAGGATGTTTCTCTTTTTGAAGTTAATCAGGCTGATTCTACTTTCAGGTTAGGACCACATGATCTTTAAAGGTCCTTCCCAATCCAAATAATTCTATAAGTCACAAAACAGTGCTGCAGGCACTCTACATAGAGCATTAAAAAAGTTTAAAATACACAGCCTGCATTTGCAAAATGAAACCATGATTCTGAATGACTTCAACACATACATTATAATTTACTATTTTCTGGCTTTATTTAATGCAAAAATCAAGCACACTCTCAAATAAAGAACACCTATTTCCTGATTTATGAACCATGTACTAAATAACACTTTCTCAAATACATAAAGTATTAAGAACTTACCTAATGATGGTGCTATCCAATACACTAGTGAGTAACTCAAAAATTTGTCATAGAAACAATCTGCATGTAATGAAAATGCCAGTGCTGGGTTAAATATTGCTCCTGTGAGATTTCCACCTGCAATAAGATGTAAACAGCATGAAATCAAACCATCTTTCTTAATATTTACTTTACATTCAAATGCGCATACACCATACTACAAGAAATCTATACCCTGCAATAAAATGAATAGGCAGAAACAGTTTGAGCAGATAAAACTCTTCCGAAGTTATTCACCTGATGACATAGTAAACAGTTCAACTGTTTTCTCAAAGGCTTTAAAACATGTGAAGGGTAAGCTATAACTTCCTTTATCTCTTTCTAGCAAATATTCTTTAAAGAGATAGGTCTGGCTAATGCGGAATGTTTCTATTGATAAAGCTAGCAGCTATTTCTGTTCATGATTTTAGAGGAGACAGAAATTACTTAAGTCATTACATTACAGCCTTGTGTCACACGAAACACATACGCAAGATGAAAGAAAAAAACTGCCAAGTAGTGTTCTTGCTAAGCTGACCTCTATACTTTCTTATAAGAAAACTAATATTATCATATCAATGTACAGAACATTAAGATTTTCAGATGGTATAAGAACTGTGGGAAAATTCTATATGTTGTTCAAAGAAAATAAAAGCAAATGCCACTCCACTGTCTTGTAGAAGGAAGCCAAGCATCTTTCCTTGCCTCTGACTTGAGATGGAAATGAAGTTGCCTAAACATTTTCTAAATAACGAGATCCAAACACATCACACTGGGGACTAAACTGTAGTTACACTGCAGATGAACCTGGAGCTAAGTATGTTTAATTCTGACATATGTTGTTCCTCTCATTGCAGTCCTGCAGAAAAGGCATTACTCATAGCTAAATTATCTGTATTCCTGTACTGTTAGTTACTAACCACCCCATACCTGTTTTATCTATTAACCTATTCCCATAAAATATTCTATAATTGCATCTATATAATTCCTTACAGCTTATTCTTGACTTCTCCCCAAATAAGCTTGTATGAACTTTGAACTCACCCTTTGTACAAATACCCTACTGCTGTAATCCTCATTTGCTATGACTGTGCAATCATTTACGCAAAGTTTTAGTGAGGTCCTTGTCATTCTCTTCTTCTGTATTTCTCCTTCTATATTCTCCTTATTATTTCTTTTACTGTTATTACAGTTCAGGAAGATTTTAATAGTTGTTTGCCTACTCAGTTTACTGTGGTTTTACACTTGTTCTCAAGAACAAGTCAGATTTACTGTGCAGTCTTGTTTTTCTGCACACTGACATATTAGCAATGTCCACGGTTGCCAGGAAGCTCAGCTACAATAATTTACTTTGCTTTAATCTGTTTATGACTCCACTGCTTCTACTTTTATATCCACAAACATACAGTTGAAAGCAGAATTTCACTCTCAGGATGCAGCTGATGAACATTAAACATTAGACAGGGTTTTAACCGGTGCATTTCTTCAATATTCGTTACTAATAACTACTGGAATATCAACCATAGGCCAGGGGCACTACTATAATCTTACTTAAAATTATTTATTTAACACCTCAGTCTGTGTACCAGAAAAGACAAATTATTTTATGGCAGAAGAAGTGTAATCTCTTTGATGTGGTATGCATAAAAAGTTTAAAAGGGGAAGTAATGCCACATAGTGCATGAGAAAGTAATTTTACCTTTTTGCCTCTACTAAAGGCAAAGCTAAAATTAGGAAGAAACTCAGAATTAAAAATATGTATGTCATTTGTACCTTGATATGTTAGGCTCAGAAAAATCTAACTAATTTCATATGATTCTGACTTAACTGTAATGCTGCCTGTAAATATAAAAGCCCTCAAAAGTGTATTTTTTTAACCCCTAAATAAGTACTTTCCCAAAAGAATTACACAAAAATATCCTTTACCATCTTGTATATGGTCTTCATCCTTAGCTAATGAATCATTCCCTTAATATGTAAAGACAATGTTCTTTTTTATTTTCTTTATTTTGTAGAAAAAAGAGAGTGAAGCAATATTGGAGCTTTTGTGTACAGTATGTACTACTATAAAAATTTGGTTTGTCTAGGACTAAATGTAAAAAAAATCCAAATATTTTAAGTATGAAGAAGTATAAGAAAAACTTAAAGAACAGCTTGTAATTTTGGTAATACTGTATAATCTGATGTTATCTGTTAGTGTAAGGTACATGGCAGACCTAAGTACCTTTCATCAGGACGCACAACGCTGACCTACCAAGATGTGTTTTTTCCAACAGCTTCATTTAGCCACCCATAAAAATACAATTGGACGTTTTTGAGCCTTGTCTGTGCATCAATACTTTCAGACAGGTGTAAGCCACGGGGATGTGGCTGTCCTTCAGAATTTTACCCACACCAAACTGGAATGAGAGGTGTTCCTTCTTACAGTCCCTGTTTAGACAGCAATCATTCACCTTAGAGGATATGAGCTTTCAAACTCACAGCAGAGCATAATTCATGGAACGAAATACAATACGCTATGTATGAGGTGTTTTTTCTGTAATTTCTAATTCACTCCTAACTGTAACAAACACGAGTCCTGAAGGCACAATTGATTTAGTTTTTTGAGATGAGAGTATAAAAAAGAAATCATTATCATGAATTTTATTTTGTAAATTTAATGCACCTGAGTTCCTAGCTAGAACACTGTATTTACCAAATAAAGTTTAAAAAAATTACTATTCAGACAATACTCTAAACTATTCAATACTTTTGTACAAAAAAGTGAGAGCGTGTAGGAGTAAGTTTGCCTTAATTTGGGCTGGTTGCTTGACCCTTTGGTACTGGGTGTGCAAGGAAGAGCTTTTCCTCTTAGAGAAGCACTCAAGTTTCTTATAAACAGTAAACAAAGAGGTGCAGAAGATTTCCTGAGAATGATCCAGCCCAGCTAAATTATGCATCTGTCTGTCTTCACAGCCTGCAGATGAGAACTCGTCCTGCTGGAGGCCACTATTAGTGACACCTGATTTGTAAGTCACTCTCCCTACTGCGTGTAAGAAGCAGAGGTAGGACGGACATGGTTAGGGCTATGCCACGAGACCCACAGGGTATACGGGATATGTGCAGCAGACAATGTCCATGGGCCATTGTCCAGGCCCCTTGTTATTGCCTCAGCTATGACAGGATCTGAATACACATATATTTTTATAGTAGCCTAGTAGATTCTAGTTTAAAAGAAGTGCAAAGAAAAATGTCCAGGTAGCACAGGGTGTTGTGCACATGAGGCAAAAGAGGCCTGGGCACAGCAGGTCTGAGGTTTCCTAGAAGTACGTGCAGATCGATTGCACCGGATAGTCCCAACAAGCCCAAGTTTATGGCACAGAAGGGCACTCGGCACACTCAGCCTTCACGTGGCACACTTAGCCTTGTCCTGCTAGAAAAAGATAGGAACCTGGCCAATGACACTGGGAGTGAATTCTTTGTATGAATTAGCTAAAAGAAAGGCAATGTGACACGTATTATTTTATATGACTTGTTTGCTAAGCAGGAGAAAAATGTTAGGAATCAGGAATCCAGATTTCTATGCTTGTAGAAGAGGGAGGAGGATATTTAGCTACACTTTCACTGAGTAACTCAGAAATATATTTCATGTCCTCAAATGCACTGACACCTTGCTTCTGCTTTTAGAAAGTAGTTCAAATTGCCAAGTTAATTCTCAAAACTCCCCATCGACTTTTATCTTTTAGGTATTAGCTAATTTCAACTAAAAATAATGAGTAAAGATTTTTACATTACTACATCTGAAAATGTGACTGTACATTGTTCTAGATGCTATTATGTTAAATAGCATTAATGCAGCTAAACTTTTAGGACTAGGCATCAGTGACATCCCGGATGATTGCAGATCAGAGAAGTGATCTCCCTCTCTCAAAGACATTTGGTAATTCCCTAGATGACTTTTTCTGTGGTGGGGGCAGCAGCACAAGCAAGGAGTTCGGTAATCATCTCTTTCACCTCTCCAAGCTACACCAGTAGCTACACCAGATCTCCTTGCCAGTAGGAGAAGGACTCCTGCAGGGCAGTCCTCAAGTGACCTAACAACTCTTGTCACTTCGGTAGGGACAAGACGGAACATCAGCAGTCAGACTGACTCCCCTCACCTTTCCCTTCCCATTGGTCCAGAGAAGATGGACAGGTGACAGCGTCCCAGCTCTGGGAAGCACGAGGTGACAATCAGGTAGAGGCGGGGATATGGACACACATGGCGTTACAGACAAGGAAGGCTCTAATAAAACAGGGTTTTTTTCCTTTTTTTTTACATTTGGTCTCATGAGGTATTATTTCTGTATGCATTCCACAAATAACCATTCCCGCTTCTGATTTAAGAAAGTGATTTAAGTAGTTAAATAAACTGCACTGATATGAATTATGATTATGCATTATTTAAATGCAGAGTTTGTACATTACCAGTCCATACCCTGCTGTTGCCCAATCAGCACTTTTTCCTGATGCAGCCAGCGGTGCTCTCCCAATGTCACTTAGTAATCAGAGCACATAGTATGAAATCTCTCACGCTGTATAAATAGTTGGATTATGAAACAATCCTTCACTGAGATATTTTAACACTTAACCATATGTACTTGCAGACCTGACATCATTTTAAATGCGTAACTCATTTCATTCTTAACCCAATACCTGCCTGGAATGCAACCAGGCAAACTTTTATATAAACGCCAAATGAACACTGCATATGTAGGACGATACAAAAAGAAATCATCAGCGAAAGTGTAATCTAAGAAAAAGCATTTTGCATCTCAACACTTCTAAGAAAACAGTAAGAACCCCTTCCATTACAACTTTATTGCAGGAACAGAAGAAAAAAAACAGAAAAAAAAAGACTAACCTGCATACACGAGCATGGTGATGAGAAGAGCAATCAAATGGACTCTGTATTTGGGATTAACACTTTCGGCTCGCAGGACGGCCAGCTGGAAAACGACAGAAAAGAGCAGTTCTATGCAGAACGCCTGCACCTCTGTAGTCTGCATGGGGCTGCTGCAGCCCTGTGAGAGTGCTCCCAAATGTGGCTCTGCCATCTCCAGACTCCAGATAAAGTGCATGAACGCTCTGGCGAGCACTGCAGCCACGAACTGAGCGGCGATCTTGAGTCCCCCCATCCTGAGCGATGTCCCGCCGCCCCACATGGGCTGCAGGGTCCCGCAGGGATTGCATGTGCTGCCGGCGAGGGTCAGGCCGTGCAGGACGGTGAAGCCGTAGGTGAGGGTGAGGGCGGTGTGCGGCTTTGGCTCCACGTTGCCGAGCAGGCTGAGCTCGTTCGTGCAGGCGCAAATCTGGAAGGTGCTGAACATCTCCACAAGGAAAGCGAAGAGGTGCGGGCGGGAGCGCAGCCGGCGCCGGGCCAGCCTCCGGCACAGCCCCACGGTCACCACGACGCCGGACATCAGCAGCAGGGAGCTCCCGACCGCACCGACAGCCATGCCCGGAGCTTCACAGGCCCGAGGGCTCGCGGAAGGTCCAGCCCCACCACCTGCGGGGAGAAAGCAAGCAGGAGCGGGAGGGAAAATGCCCCCGCCTTTCCCTTGGAGGTAGGAGCCAGCTTCTGTTCCCACCTGCGAGGCGCCTGACTCACCCTCCGCTTGGCGGAGCAAAGGGCAGGGGTGAGGGCAGGGGGATCCCGCTTCCTGTCAGGGCACGGGTTAGGACAGGGAAGCTCTCTCCCCGCGGTTGAAAAGCACGGGGAGGGGAGCGGGGAGAAGGGGGCTCTGCTGCCCCCCCAGCCCCTCCGCCGCAGGACGGACCGAGCTCCCCTGTTCCCGCAGCCTGCCGGAGCAGAGGGAGGGGAGGGAGGGCCTCCGCTCCCGGCCGCGGGGGAACGGGAGGGGAGCCGATTTCCCGGCGGGATCGGCGTTGCGGTGTGCCCGCGGCTACAGGAACGGTTCCAGCCCCAGCACGGAGCCGGGCGCGGGCTCGGCCGCGCCGCCCCCTCCGGCGGGCGCTGCGGCACCGCGCATGCGGGCGGGGCGNGCGGGCTGGCACCGCCACCGCCGCCGGACACGGCCCCGGCCCCGGCCCCGGCTCCCCGCCGAGATCAGATCCCTCGCCCCGCGGCTTGCAACAAGCTCGAGAGAGAGACATTGGTTATTTATTTAGAGTTGCGCAAGCCTGGGTGCTCGGTGGTGTTCAGCAAAAGGAGCACGCCAGCTATCAGAACTTTTTTTACTTTTTCTACGTTGTAGCACACACAGGCATTACAGAACCACAGAATCAGTTAGGTTAGAGAAGACCTCTAACATGACATAAAGTCCAACCTGTGACCGAACACCACCATGGCAATAGACCATGGAACCGAGTGCCACATCAGTCTTTTCCTTAAACACCTCCAGGAACGGTGACTCCACCACCTTCTTGCACAGCCCATTCCAAAGTCTAATCACCCCTTCGGTGAAGAAATTCTTCCAAATGTCCAGCCTAAATCTCCCTTGACACAGCTAAAGCCTATGCCCTCTCATCCTCTCACTTGTTACCTGGAAGAAGAGACTGACCCCCACCTGGCTACAGCCTCCTTTCAGGGAGTTGTAGAGAGACAAGGTCCCCCCTGAACCTCTTCTTCTCCAGACTAAGCACCTCCAGCTCCTTCAGCCNAAGGAGCACGCCAGCTATCAGAACTTTTTTTACTTTTTCTACGTTGTAGCACACACAGGCATTACAGAACCACAGAATCAGTTAGGTTAGAGAAGACCTCTAACATGACATAAAGTCCAACCTGTGACCGAACACCACCATGGCAATAGACCATGGAACCGAGTGCCACATCAGTCTTTTCCTTAAACACCTCCAGGAACGGTGACTCCACCACCTTCTTGCACAGCCCATTCCAAAGTCTAATCACCCCTTCGGTGAAGAAATTCTTCCAAATGTCCAGCCTAAATCTCCCTTGACACAGCTAAAGCCTATGCCCTCTCATCCTCTCACTTGTTACCTGGAAGAACAGACTGACCCCCACCTGGCTACAGCCTCCTTTCAGGGAGTTGTAGAGAGACAAGGTCCCCCCTGAACCTCTTCTTCTCCAGACTAAGCACCTCCAGCTCCTTCAGCCACTCCTCATAAGATTTGTGCATTGACTACAAGTTACACAGTTCTCTTATTGATTAGTACTCTATCTTCCATTGGTTAATGATTCTCTCACTTCTCATGCTAATTCGCCTGCACACTCAGTGTTTATCTTTTTTGAGTCGTGGGTTTCTTGGGTCAGTGGTGCGTGAGTTGGTGGTCAGGATCTCCCCCTGCCAGAATTACCTTTTACCCAGTTGGAGCTGATTCAGCACAGTTGCTGAGCTGTCTTTATTAGTTTCTTCCTTATCTTGTGAGTTCTGCCAAATGTCCTTGTGGCCTGTAAATTCTGTGTTGTGTCTACTATCAGCGGTACATCTTCTTCCCAAGCTTTGTTATCCTCCCCCTAGGTTTGAGGTCATTGAAACAGGTTGAGCCCTAAACCTTAACAAGGCAATTCTACTGACAATTTGTTTTTCTAACACCTGGACATCACTTAGAGCTCCTTAGCTGCTCTGTTGCATGGATTAAACCTCCTTTCGTATTGATTAGGCTTGAAATATACAAAGATCAAATATTAGAGAACATCCTTTCTTAAGAAAATGCTTACATGTACCACATTTTGTAACAAGACAGGTTTCTTTCCCATGGTTCTGGGAACCTGGTGGTGCAAAACGCAGGTGTGCAGATTGAGTCAGCCTCCTCCTCCCACGTGCTTGCTGGGAGAAGGGTGTTTGACAGAGCGCCTGGAGGAAGCAGGTGGTGATTCTTGGGCTTCTCCAGTGAAAGCAATGCTAAAAATAGGGATGGGCCTCATTCTGCTGAATGTGGTAACAGTGGCATTCATGGCAGGGCCCAAATGGCATCGGGACTGTCCTGGGAAAGTAGGCAAGGCTCCTTTAAGATAATTCTTTGGGCCTGGTAACTGAGAAGAGTGAGCCCAGCGTGAGGTAATCGGGAAATGCTTCCTGCCCTGTTAGGCTGGGGCTGAGTTTTCCTTCAGTCTCCCCCTGCTGTGCTATTTTGCAGTGTTTGGAATGGGTAGTACCTCTTGCCAGAGTGTTTTTCTGGTGGGAAAAGAGAAAGAAATGTCCGAGCTCTGAGCATCCAAATGGTTGTGCCATGTGTCATTGGGTGTACCGATTTAGTTTTCACCCTAATAAAACAAAAATAAATGTGTTCTGTGGTGCTTTTTCCTACTTTTCCTCCTCTCTGTCACTGACTGGCAATACGTTTTTAGGAGTGTCCAAATTACTGATTTTATGAACTCTAAAACTGAAGTGCTGCGAGCAGCAGTAACCACTGTGCTGCAATTCAATGCTCCTGCAAGGAGGGGCAAATGCTGAATGTTTTTCCAGAATTCCGGTGTCCAGTAGTTTTGCCACAAGGTGGCATCAATGACAGTTTATCAGACCTCGCAGGAATGACTTTTGCCCGATCAAGGTCCGCACAGTGTGTTTCTTCCAAGGAGGCAGTACACAGATGTATTGCTTCCAAGCAACAACAGCAAACTTTTAGTTGAAGGTCAGCCTGCCATAAAGATCGAAGTTGAAACATACAGAATTGTTTCTCTAGAAGGGAGTGACATGACAGCCTCTTGCTCATTTCCAGAAATGTAGGACCATTGAGACACCTGGGCTTAAGAAGTCTGGGGATAAAAGAGTATTTGGAAGGTGCGTTTGGCTTTGAGAAATAAGGTTGTTTTTAACAGGAGAGGGGGAAAAAACAGCAGTTGAACAGTGATGATATAAAGAGAGGAAAGGAGAAAAGGACAGAGCAGTTAATATTTGGCTTTTTCTGTTTGTACAAGATTAGATGTCAAAAAACGTGAGTGAGGCAAGGCAGGAGATGTGGCTGTGTTAAGTCACTACCTAAGTCTCAAAGCACCTCCATGAAAACTATGCATTGAAGCAACTGCTTTTCCCAGCAATGATGCTCTGTAGATGTAACGTGGAAGAAAAAAACCCCCGATCTCTTTCAGAGCCTTGGACAGTTACTTGTGTGTATGACCAGTCATGAATTTGTCATTTTAAAACAGACTAATAAGGTAGATGTTTGATTCAACAGCACGGTCTCGAGGTGGATTACTGGAGTGTGGGTTGGAAGAGATTGCATCTTCAAGGTATCTGTACGGCCAGCTGTGAGAGTATTTTACTTCTTGGTGTACTTATAATTGTACTATTTGACCACTAGAGGGTAGTGTCATTCCAAACAATTGCTTTTGGTGTGCTCCTATAGGAGCTTTATTTTGTGTTTTGCCACAGCGAGGTGAGAATAATAAATCTTCTAGGTACAAGTTCAAGCCCTTAATTTTGTAATTTGTAAAAGCGAGTGTTCAAGCCTGAAATGTCTCTTAAAATTCACTTTACAACATACAGTTTTTTGGTACTGAATTAGGCTCATCAGTTTCTTCTTCATGGCATTGCTGGCTCTGTCTCATTCCAGGTTGTCCTTGTGTATGCTCTCTCCTCCCTGAATAGGATTCCCCCATGCTCCTGCCCGCTCTATACCAGGATGTATACAGTTTTCCTTTTGTCTGATTTGTCCCATTTTCTTTTCTCCTCATTTCAGAATCCCTCCACATCCTTTTCTCCCATCTCCCCTTCCATGCAAATCACTCTGTATTTTCCTTCCTATTTGTGTATATTCCTACGTTCTTTTCGTTCAAGCCCTTGTATTTCCTGCTTTTTCCGCATGCAGTTAACTGTTCTTAGCTGTGCGTATGGTTTCAGCCCCTTTCCTTCTCAAAATTCCCTCATCTACTTCCTTTTTATATGGCAGGCTGAGTCACTGGGAGGGTATCAACATGCCAAGAATTCTTGGATGGGTTTTGCAGGGGTGAAATTGGGCATTATCACTCTGGAAAATGCTGGTGAATGCTTCCATCCACATTAATGAATAATTGCAGAGGAGCTGAATCTGTAGTTCGGGTAACAATATACCAGGGAATCTGTGTGCCCTGTTTTCTCTGTTGTGGTTCAGTTGGTTTCCCCCAAAATTAGTAGATTTCCACTGACATTTAAAGCTGCATTGGAAATACAGAAAGTAAAAGTAGTCATAGTGCCTCCAAACAGAAAATCCCTGTTGAGCAGGCCCTGGCAAGCTCAGGCACAGCTTCAGCACAGCTTTTCTTAGCAAGCGGCTGCGGAGGTTTGGGACATTTCCCCTTTCTGGCTGCGTTTCACAGCGCTTGGATGCCGGTGCCAGGATTTGCACCAGAGGGCAGCCGGAAGCTCTGCTGTACTGTGCAGAGAGAGATCGCGGTGCACGGGCAGTAGGGAAGAGCCAGGGATCATACCATCAGGGGAATGGATCAGTACACAGGAGTCTGAGCTCTTAGACAATACACCCGGGAGCCTTTGATTTCAGGGCAAGAAATGCCGCTGCCTGTGAGGGTTCTTGCCACAAGGACCTGGTGAGGGCACTGGCACAGATCAAAGTGTGGAAAGCGTACGGACTCTTTAAAGCTCTGCCGATACCAGCAAATTAAACAGGGTCAGGGATGTCCCTGAGCACCGGAACTCAGTTGTTTCTACTGATTCTCATAATCCTTACATGGTTTTAGCCTGGGCCAATGAGCAGTATCCCAAAATATTCCAGGGTGTGAGTTAGGGGATACATCCTGCTGTTACAAATAGGCAGACTGTGCTTTCACGGACTTTTTGAGGCTTTCATAGACTGGACATTGGATGCCCTGTGCCAGCTGGCCTCAGGGGCAGAGACTGGTCCCAGACTTGTTTAATTTACTAATGTGAGTGTAATCACAGTGACTGGGCCCAGCCACTGGACTGAAAATCTGTTTTTGCAAACCCTGTTTGGTTTAGACACCAGGAACTGAAGGGACGTTGCTTCCATCTGTTCCCCTACTCTGCCTCCAAAGGTTACTGCCTCTTACAAGAGGGCCAGAAGGTTTATTTTGCTCTTCAGTCATGACTGGCCACCTTGCACCCCTAGCACCGAGTTAGACCACTGATTTTGTTTCCTGATCATGCTGTTGGCTTTGATGGGAAGGCAGGTTTTTTTTTTTCCTAGAAATGTAACAAGCAATGTTATTTTATGAGGTGAATCACAGACGAAGGAAATCTCTAAACCACCTGATGTTCATAATCTCTGAGGTAACAGGACACATACAAATTAATATAGGTAAAACCACTATTCCCTAATAATAGACACAGTTTCAATGTTGTTTCTACCAGATATTTTGCTGTAGAAACCTACCTGTTATTATTGCAGTAGTGGGTGTAGAATTAGGATTCTAAATAAAAGTTTTCATACAACTGGAGCAAAACTAGATTAATTTTAAGTTAATGATGATTGGAAGGCAGGTCCTGTTGGCAAAAGACCCTTGCATTAACTGATGCTTGCTTTGTTTATGAGCACTACAGTATTTCTCTTTTTCCCTGTAGATCAAGATCCAGAATTAAAGTGAATCTGTTGGTTTTGATTTAAAACCAGAAGGATCTGCCTGTCTCCATAGCAGACGTGCTCCAGCCCTTTGATCATCTTCATGGCCTCCTCTGGACTCGCTCCTGTAGGTCCATGTCCTTCTCGTGTTGGGGCCCCAGAGCTGGATGCAGCACTGCAGGGGTGGTCTCACCAGAGCAGAGGGGGAAAATCCTCTCCCTTGCCCTGCTGCCCGCGCTGCTTTGGATGCAGCCCGGGACACAATTGGCGTTCTGGGCTGTGAGTGCACATTGACGGGTCACGTTGAGCTTCTTGCCAACCAATACCTCCAACTCCTCCCCCTCAGGGTAGCTCTCAATCTCTTCATCCCCCAGCCTTTATTTGTTCTTGGGAATGCCCTGACTCATGCAGGACATTGAACTTGGCTTTGTTGCACTTCATGAGGTTTACATGGGCCCACCAAATCCACCCTAATCAAAAAGGATAAAAGTTTAAAAAGCTAAAGGCAGAGAAGAAACTTCACATTTTTTAGAGGCTCTTGTTTTTCAAGGCCATTTATCTTTTTTTTGTTGGTTTTTTTCCCCTCTCTTCTGGATTATGTAATACAAAATAATCCTTAGCTTTGCCTTTCTGAAGTGTTGCTGTTAGCTGCCACAGCCCCATTCATGATAGTAAAGTGACACTTGCTAACAAAAATTGCACAGTGTGCACTCCTTCATCTTTTGTTCCCATCGTGTTGCTTTCCATCTGTTTGAAGCTTGTTCCAGAATCAAACTGCTTGCCTTTAAACATGATCCTGTATTTAACAGGGAGTCCGTGAAGTGAATGCTTATTGTTTCAATATATCTGCTACACCCAACTTTCAAAAGAATTTTTAAATTGCTTATGAACATACTTTGCTTGATTATATGAGGTAACATAGAACCATATTCTAAGAATTGTAAATGCTGAAAAAACAGTAGAAGGCCCTGAGCTGAAATGATTCATTTTCAAGTACATTTTGGACAACAATCTCCAAAACAACCAGCTGAGTTCTCTGCTTCTGTTTATTATGCATAGTGTCATAGATCAAGAAAAATTATCATTGCTTTGTTTTTTTTTTAACCTGTGATTGTTTCCAGGAGAAAGAAACGTGTAAGTGCAAACCACAATATTCTGCTGAACTTGTTAAGAAAGATGCATTACTGAATTCTGGTTGCTCTCACTGATAATTAGCTTTCTCTCTATGAAGTACCGTGGAATAAACCCAACAAATAAATTACCATTGTGATTTAGAGTAGCTCCAATGAATATTTTTGTAGAAATACAGTTTTTAGGAACTGTATTGCCTCATGTAGCACTAAAATATATTTAGTATGTCTTTGTGTTTTGCAAGGCTGAGTTAGAGCCTTGGAATCCAGCAGTCTTTTTAGCATACTGTTTTTACACTCTGTAAAAGCTTTTCAACCTGGTTCACACTCAGTTTTGTCTTTCTCCTTTACATATCTGGGTTGTGAGTGGCATTCACTGTACTGTGTGAGCAGGAGGGCTTGTGCTAGTAGTGCTCCCTTTTGCAGTTGTTACCAAAGCAGTTTGGTTTTGGCCCAGGCAAAGCAGTTCTTGAATTCGAGTTTGATTGTAGGTAAACTGTGCATTCAAGTGTAAATCATTTCTCTGTATGATGTTGGTGCACACCTGCCAAGTGTCCTTCTGAACCAGTTATCAGACATCACATTCCCTTGACATGTATGAAAGCATTTACCAAAAATAGTGCGTTAGCAAGGGTGCCAGAAACTTCTTTGTGGGAAAGAAGTGAGTTCTTTTGTTCTCCCTCTCTCAGTTGTTACTGATAATGACTCATGTGTTGCTTACAGCCTCGAAAGTACAATAGCAGTAGTTCAGACAGCAAAAAGGAGCTCTGCTTTTCTTTATGAACAGGTGGTGAAAGATTTTGAGAGAAGGAGGCAGCCCATCTTAGAAGGGCTTGAATCAGACAGCTGCAGCAGCAAGCTTGACCAAAGGTGAGTGGAGAACCAGATATAAAGGGAACGATCACAACTTTTAGTTGGCTCTGATGTTGTCTGCCTCTGGTGCCAAAGGAAAGATTGTGGAACTATGGAAAAAGAGCATGACTCTGATTTATGCTTGTTTTTATGTTTGCACCTTCACCTTGAGCTGTACCATGCTCGTGTCCATTGTGGTTTCCTTCAGAGAGAGCATTTTGTAAGCTTGTCTTTGCTGGAATCGCTGTTGATAAGGTGCATTTGCTCACTGTCTGTCCTGATGCCATGAAGCTGAAGCAAAGGAGAACTTCAGTGTCAGACAGGAAGACACTCACTGTGGGTGAGTGACTCCCTGTGGCAGAAGTTTATGTTAGTGAAGTTGTTGCTTCTTGTTGCTTCTAGTACTAGGAAATATCTCATGCCTGTTTATCATTGCATTCACATAATTGCTTTGAAAGTTTAATAAGATTAAAGCTTTATTAACACAACTGGGTTTCTTTCATTTCACTCAAGCAGATACAGTACTTTTTCTATGGGGGATTATTTTGTTTGCTTATATTTTATGTTTCAATACATGTATTTTTTTGCAGCGTAAGGAGAAGCGTTGAGTGGTTGATTCCTTCCATAAAGAAATCATAATTCATTTGTGAGAGATGAGGTAATCTGGTAGAAAAGCATGCATGCTAGTCAAGAGAGGTGCAGTCTAATCCTTATTGCATAACCATGTGTTGTGGACTTGTTTTGGTTCCAGCTCAGCCTGTCTGCAGCCTTCTACTTGTCAACTGGCAGTGTCAGCACCTGGGTGTATGGATCATCATTGCTGAGTGGCACGCAGTCACAATCTCAGATGGGATCTCTAAACCTCGTGTAATACAATTAATTAGAAATAACGACATTGGAACATTACATGAGCATTAAAAAGTATGTTTCACAGCACTGTTACAAGATGCAGTAAAACATTGCTCATTTTACTGGGCCATAAATTAACAGATTGTTCTGTGCCTTGTCTGAGATGACAGGAAGGCTGTGGATTATGTGGAGCCTCTTGACTCCCAGGTTTTATCCTTGATCACAAAATCAAAGTATCGGCACCCTCAACAGATACTCCCTCAGCTACCCCAAGTTATTGGTAAACCCGAGAACTGTGACACCTGAAAGCGTCACAGAGTTCCTGTGTGTAGAGCACATGATCTGTGCTCAGGGGACTGGCTATGATTCTGTCAGGTTTTCTTTTTCTTCGGCTCCTCCTACTCAGATGTTCTGGGCCTAAAAAGTGAGCAATGGGTTTGCTTTTTCCTGTGGACATGCTGGGCCCAAGCTGAATCACCTGGAGCTTTGAAAGTTTTCATGAGGGTGAGATGAGGGCACTGAGCATCAAGAGACTCTTTTTCCTCAGTAAGATGTTAGGCATCATACTTCAAGACAGATAATAAGCGGTAACTTGAAGGATAACATTGAGATACCAGACCTTAGAAACAAGTACTGTGTCAAGCCTCCTGTTTCTCAGTTATTCTGTTTCTAGCTTTCTATGAGTTTTAACCTGTTGAAGGGTGCCACATTGAAGTCTCTCAGGCCTGAACTTCCATGTCATCTTTAAAATAAAATTGTTTAAGGTCAGATTCAGCCAGTGCATAACCACAGATGACTGCTAATTTTCTGTAATGCCACTGGTTTCCCAGAATTGAAGCTTTTGTTATAAACACTCATTTTCTCCCACCTTCTTTGATTTTTAGCCTGCAGGATTTCAAAAAACAATTCAGTATGTGACTGAAATGAGTTTTCGGAATTCTTTGGGAAAAATAGTCCTGAGAAACATGAACGGATGCCTTTCTTCTCAGTGGGTAATATTTCTGAACTTAACAAATGAAATAGTTTCATTTTAGTTACCATATTATTGAGGAATTGGACTAAAGTGCCATCACAATTTCCGAGTCTACCTAGGGGCCAAGTAACCATGAAAAATGACACTTTTAAAGTTGATAGAAAAAGTAATAACTGTGCTAACTGCTTAGATAACCACTTAGACCTAATAAAAAGAAATGTGTTTATAGGCATGTCAAGAGAACAGCGATACAATACAAACAAAAACCTATGAAAGCCATAAATGAACAACATCTTCAGGGCTGATTTTCAGGCAAGAGAAAATTTGCTAATTAAATTTAGCAATGGCATAAAATTGGAAGACGAAATCAAAACAAAGAAGAAGTGGAACATCATATAGGAATCACTGCATAACCTTAAGGACTGGGGTAATAGAAGTCACATAGTCATGTACTGGGGACTAAGGAAAAAGATTTGATAGAAGAGAGGAGATTTGCAGAAAGAGTAGAGGTAAAACATCTGGATTCAGTTGCCAGCTGCCAGTGCACTGTGGACCAGCTGTAAGATGTGCCTAGATGAAGGCAAGTGAAATCTTGAAATGTCTCTTTGTAAGATGTGCCTAGATGAAGGCAAGTGAAATCTTGAAATGTCTCTTTGTTGCTGTTTCAGAATACATGGAATGAAGCTAAAGCTCCACAGAGAGATGACCTGTCCACTGTAAAACACAATATTGACACAAGAACAAATGGAAAGATGTAAGTGTGACATGTGAAGCAGGCGAACATTGCTAAGCCAGAAACCAAACACATTTGTTTTCAGCTTGGATTCCCATGCTTCTAGTAGCAAAGAACACAAATTCATGATTCAAGGTTTCCTTTCCAGTTCCAGTCTTGTTATCAGTTATGTTCCTGGAATCACAGCTGAAAAATGTGCGGGCTCATTTACTGTCAGTAATACTTTTCCTTGGTCATGTACAACAACCTCCAAGAAACCTGGGAAGTAATCCTAAAGAAAAGCCAAAGTCAAGTTACCAATTATATCACGGTTCATTAGGCTGTGCCAGAGCACCATTGACCCTGCATAGTTTGTCTAAACAATAAATATAAACAGAAAGAGGGATTTTAATTAAGCTGAGGATCAAGCAGAGGATTTCAGTAATGCAATGTCTCTCCCAGTCTGCTCTCAGCAGAAGCTTCGGCCCAATATCTGAAAAGTGAAATTGGACCCAAATAGGACAGGGGAAAAATGACTTGCATATAAGAGCCAAACCAAAGCTGAAGGTCAGGAAAGTGACAAAGACATATGTTTACTTTCAGAAGTAAATATGCCTTAAAAAGACAGAGCCTGAGCCTTTTTTTATGAGTTAAGGTTTAAAAGAAATCTTGGTTATGTAGGATTCTGCATCAGTGTTTGCAAATGTGCTCACTCCAGACCAGTTTTGTAATCTCCTACTGGTAAACCACCAATAACAAGGATAATAATGCTTAAGATTTCAAGACTTATAATGAACAGACTTATAATGAATCAGGGAACTAGACTTGGTAATACTACATGGAAATTGAATCCTACTGGTTCTAATGAAAAGGGAGTATGGAGAAAAAAAGATAAAAATGGTAGCCTTTTGTAAGCTAAAGGATGTAATGCATTTAAAACATACTTAAAACATATTCAAAACATAATCATTAGCTGCATGGATCCCTTTGGGTGAAATATAATTAATAAGAATGTGCGAAAACCTAATTCCCTCAGTGTTTACAATCTGAGATAAATCTAATGAACTGATGTTAAAGAGTCAGTAGACCCTAACTTCACAAATTCCTTCAGAAATGTGACCGATATCTTACCAGGGTAATCACAGCTCATATGGAGACCACAAAAAGCATAACTTGCAATAAAAATTATCAATTTCCTTTAATGACTTGTAATGGGGCCTCTGTTTGAGACTACCTATTTAGTTTTAATTAACTCTGATGCTTTTCAGCCAGGGGTCTGTTTTGGGCTGACTCATCCCTACTTCCCCCTGAAATTTCAGCCAGAGATGTTTAGTCATTTCCCGGTATGAAAAGAGAAGAATAAGTTGTTTTTCAGTGTTAAAATATTTTAGAAGCTCAAATGCTTTTGTGGTGTGGTTTTTTTGTTGTTTGATTTTTTAAAAAAATGTTTTTTTTTTTTGGCAAGAGGATGGGCTACGTGTCAGGTCTGCGCCTCTTGTGCCTGTGAAAATTGACCTAAATTTGGCCAAGTCAGGAGGCTTTAAAAAAGACTCTCACTTCTCATGTTCTGGGGAGATGTGCTGAACTTCAACAGTAAAATAAAACAGTGGGTGGGAGAATGACAGAGGCAGGATGAGAAGATGATGGGAGAGAGGGGACATAAACAGGAAACTAGGACTGGCCTTATGAAGGTGTTGAATTGGCTGTGGGGGAGTAGAGAAAGATTTACCTAAACGGTTTGGTGTGCGTGGGGACAAATATATTGGACAAACAAAACAGAAATGACAGGATGTATGGGAAGTGAGAAACTGAGACTGAGCAACAGATGTTCCCTATAGGACTGGAGAGATTAACTCCTCCACCTTCTGGGTTATTACAAAAATAAGAAAGAAATGCTGAGGTTCTATCATGATGAAAATCATAGAATATAGAATGAACTAGTATTTTCTGTATCCAGGTTTGGCCAGCTTACAATGAATATGACTTTGGAACATGCAAGAAATTACGAGTTAATAAAGGAATTGAGCTGCTGATGCTTTAAAAGGTGGATTGCTGACATATCCACGAGATATCTAAATTATAGTTTTGTAAGTTCATCGTGGTAAACTATATTTCAAAAGGAGACTCAGTTTACTTAAGACTCAGATTGCATACACTTGGTGCATAAAGACAAATGACATCAATCTCCTCTTGAGTGAGTGTTGTTCTTTTTGTGAACCAAATGAGGAAGCAGGGACCTATGGAAAAACAGCACCAACTGAGGTAATTAAAATCCACCATATACAAAGGGCAATAATTAAGGTGGTGCAGCTGACATTCACTTTGGCATTTTGCAGCCTTCAAATGCTTAGATTTGCAAATTTCATTAGTGTTCTTTCAGCCTCCTTTTTGTGCATTTAATTAACATTGTGTATTGTTTGTTTAGAGGTAGAGCCTGGAAGCCCTAGGCAAGGATTCTAAGGCTTTGCAGTCACAACACGGAATAGCTGTCAGAAGCCCAGATTTTTCAGTTACTACTGACTTGGACTACATTTGAAAAACTGAGATCTATGAGCTTTGTCTGGGAACACGAATAGCAGTGTGTAGTCCCTGATTTGTCTACTTAGACTGTGTGCTTTTTCGAACTGGAGGCATGTTCTCTGCACAATTTCTGCTGTCCTTTGTTACCACCTTAGAACTCTAAATTCTGTGCTGATAAAGATGGTTAGTAATAATTTGTTATATAAAACCTTTTAAAATCCTTAAACCTTGCTTCTGCATGTCAGAACTCCCCAGCTGGATGTTGCAGGCTGAGTGCTGTTAACAAACAATAGAGACTGTAATTTTGTTTTGTTGAAAGTGCTTGTGGTTTTGAAGACATCCATTCTTCTTCTTCCCACAGAGCTCAAAGTGACTTGGGCATGCAGTAGTGACTGTGAAAGTTTCTGGCTTCTATGCATTTCTTACAGTATTAGGTAAGCTGCTTGGTTTTGTAACACTTGAACCAGGTAGAATTGTCTTCCCTGAAAATGCTTCAGTGAGTGTCACTCATTGCCTCAGGCAGGCAGGCAGGCAGGCGGTCAGGGACAGTGTGTCTGTCTTGTTCTTCATCCACCAGCCCCCTCCGACTGAGCTGTGGGAATCGGGCTTTCTCAGGTCAGAGAACTCGTCTGAGGAGCTCACTCCCCGAGGATGCCAGCCATCGTTCTGCTCCAGCTTTTTTCAGGTCTCCTGGTGCAGATCTTGGAAGTCAGTGCATGCTTTGGCAGCTGCATCTCACCCTTCTTCTTTAAACTTATTTGGTATGTTTAATATAGGGAGGTTGTGTGATACACTTTGGTTTCTGCAGCATCCTAGAAGCCTAAGGATAAAACATTTAGTGAAAAGAAAAAAATAGGCAACAGTGGGCTGAATATGTCGTGATTTGATTGCATGGAAGTCTGTAGACTTACACCTGGAAGGACTCTGGTCTAATGTGTGTGGCAAACTTCTGACTGACAGGAGAATTTGGCTCAGATTTCAGGCATGTGGATCAGCTGCAGGATCAAAACTTTCCATTCCAATTGGAATAACAAGAAAAGTCATCTCACGCGCTCAGACAAACTTCGGTTTCATCAGCTGCCTTCTTTTGATGTGCAGTAAGTACCAGTGATCACACTTTAAAGGATCACTTCGTTAGACAAGGGAGAAGTGCTGGTGTAGATGTTCCTAATGACGTCCCTCTCTGCCACAGAAGGTGACACCACAGCAAACAAAAATAGTGGGCATAGCTAACAAAACAGTTCCCTTGCAATCAAAGTGTAAATAACACTTTGACATTATGACTTCATTGCTATATAATGCTTTCTTTGGAATTGCATTGCAAGCAGAAAGGCAAATTACTTTAAAAAACCCCCAAATCTCTGTGGAGCAGAGGTCTCAAGAGTGCTATTTCTTTGTTGGTCATCCTGCAGAGCAACCAGCAGACTGCAGCTTAGCCCGTAAGCCTCTCAGGAGAACTAATCTGGCCTTGATGGAAGCAGAGGCTTTACAACAAATCTGGAGAATTTAGAAACAAATGGAGATCAGGTAAGAAGTAAAAGGAGTTAACCAAAATAGATAGTATCACAGCAGGGGTGTAAGTTTATTTTGTGAAATAATTGATTTTGACAAGGAAAATGGGATCTCTCAGTGAAGTAGTTGGTGTGTTGCCACAGAGAAAACTGAGCTAAACAGGCGAAAGTGAGGATTAGGGCAAGAAGGGTGACATAAACAGGTGAGGTCAAAGTTCCCTGCTTACTTGGGATTTTGCATGATTGCATCCTGTGAGCCCATTAAGCTGGTTGTTTTGAGCCATGTTGTCTATGTTGAACTAACAGGTCCTGAAGGAAAGACTCATGGAAAACATGCAGGTAAACAGCAAAAGGGGCGAACCCTACTCTGGTTTTGCCAAGCTCTGTCTGGGTTGACAACTACCAGATGTCAGGGTGTTGTCACTGCATGCGTGTAGGCTGTGCACGGGGTTTTTGGGTTATTTGGATATGCAAAATTGTCTGTGAGGAGACTGTGTGTTGACATGGTCTGCTGGTAAGTGCAAATTCTGCTCTGTATGCTGTCTGTGAACCTACAAAAATCTTTTTTCTTGTATTTTATGAAGTAGACCAAGACTTAATTAACTAGTTTTGGAAGTAGTTTGCAGAGTGGGCTTAAAAGGGAAGTCTCTCATTCCTCACACCATGCAAAGCAATAATTTCAGCTGCATTTCTGCTCACCCTGAATACCTTCAAATAATTGTGCTGTTAAAAAGAATCCCAAAACAGACCGAGAAGGTTGAAGAGGGGGAACACTTTGGAAATAGAGAACTTTCTATACAGGTTTTGAGGATCTGGGTTGCTTGCTGAGCTGACTTATTTTTTAAAAGCACTTAAGGTAATGCATTTCAATTTATTTTCCCTTACTAAGTGAGCCTTGTAACTTGCTGCTTTTGTGATCTTCTCAGTCATCACATTATCTTCCAGGGTTTGGGGAAGAAAACCAGGAAAAGATACAGGCACAGGCAATCACTGGTTGGAATTTGCTTAATAATAGCAGCCTGCTTACTTCTTTTTCATGTTTCAACACGTATCTAATGTTCTACATTTACTTATTAAGCCTGAGGACCATCTGCTGAAGGAAATTTAGCTCCTGTAGTAGGAAGGAACCACATGCAATTCCTACCTAGGATAACAAAAGCTTAAGTGGCCTTACCAGTGATTTGAATATAGTAGCATATAAGATGAAGATAATTTTTTTTTAATAGCTCTAATTTGTGTATGTGCAGAACATGTACGTGGTGCAGAACAAAACAGAGGTGATGAACTCTTGTTGTCCTACTCCCTGGCATAGCATAAATGGCTATCAAGGATACTGAGCAGAGGAGGATCGGGCCCACTAGGCTTATTAGGTTGTTTTCCTGGGTATATTTTCGGTGCCTGTTTGTTACAGGGATTAGTCGTATATCTGCAATGTTGGATGGTTTTCCTCCATTTTCTACAATAGGATGTGCTACTCCCAGTGGAAATAGATAAATAAGCACAGCAGCTCCTGCTTTTTGCAGTACCAGTGGGTGGTTTGGATGTGTGTGTGTGTGTGTCATGCTGGAGCTGTGAGTTCAGGCTTGGCAAACTATTACCGCATCATTTAGGTTAGGAATTATTACTCATAATTAGTGTTACGGTGGTGCCTACAAGCCATGGCCTTGCCATTGTGGGTACTGATAAAAACATCAGATGGAAGCCTTGATCTTGGTCCATATAAGACATGTGGTCCAGGTATGATTTTCATGTATGGGCATTTAATGGGATTTTAATGACTGTACGGCCTAGGCTGGGTGCATGTTTTGTCTGCTGAGTTTTTAAAACTGAAATGCATCAGCCAAAGACTGTGGCATCTCTGCTGACTCTGCAGGTTATACACAGGCTAAGAGCAGATAGCTGTTTCCTGTCTTTTTCTGTTCATGAGGAAAGACAACACAATGAAAAACTAGGATGATTAATAAAACAAGCAGCATTTCTGGCATACCAATTGCTTCTTTGTGGCTGAGCATGATGGCACCATCCTTAGCTTAAATTTTATTACGGAGGCTGCAGTGCTATTCTTACGGATTTTGTGTAGTTCTTCTTGCCAAAGGAAAGCATGGGAGAAAGCATGCCTGTGCCTGAGGGAGTTCCAGCCTGATGAATAGCAGATGATACCTGGTGGACTGTGTGCCCCTGTTGCTCCAGATGCACCATTATGCCCTGCCCAAGGGCATTCAGTGAAGCTGGAGATGCTGCAGCTCCTAGAGAGAAATTTCTTTGATCCATTTGAACAAGAAAATGTGAGCACCATCCCACAGATATCATCTTTCTGTGACTGTCACTTACGGAATTTGTTTATTCCAGTGGTGTTCTCTGGCAGGAATATCGAAGGATCGAAATTTTAATTTTTGAGCATTCTATTGGAGTTTAGGTGTGTAGGTTCACAAACACTGTCCTTCAAAATCACCAGCCCAAGTGATTTCTTTCTGGCTGGCAAAGTTTCTTGCTTTCTGCATTTTTCTTGGGAAGCAGTTCAGCTCCCGTGTTGCTCTTAATTCTACCCATGATCCTCAGAGTAGGCACTCCTTTGTCTGCATCCACTGAGAGCTGTGGTCTGGAAGCTGTGCCCCAGGCACACCTGCCTCACAGGGGACAGCACTGACCTGAACACACATCACAGCACTCACACTCACATCAGGAGACAAGTAAATAAATAACCACAGCACTGCAGTTAAGTAGTCAAGTTAGCTTGGACCAAGACTAGATGTCCCTTTTTCCATGGGGTGTGTTCTAACCCTTATGCTCCTTCTTTTTGGCATAGGAATTTCTAAACAGTTTGTTGCACTGTGACAAAATTCCTCTAGCAGTTTTTCTTGTGATTATTTCCTTAGGCACTTCCACGCTTTTTCGCAATTTTACTTCCATCTTCTCTTCAGGCACTGCTGGGTACCCTGGTGAGTATTGCTGTGGCAGTTTAAGATGTGGCTGCTTGTTCTGCCCCTCTGGTGTAGGTTACTGCTTCACATCAGAGCTGTCAGAATGAACCAGTGCTGAGGCTTCTACCTGACGACAAAACCAAACTCGTAGATACTTGATAAAGATGTATCTGAGTTAAGACACTTGGTTTTGGAGACGAGCAGGCAAAATGCAGGCATGCATTTCCTTCTGCTGACTTTGCTGGAGGGATGAGTGCACCCTCAGCAAGTTTGCAGGTGACACAAGAATGTGTGGTGCAGCTGATGTGCCTGGAGGATGGGATGCCATCCAGAGGGACCTGGACAAGCTTGAGAAGTGGGCCTGTGGGAACTTCATGAGGTTCAACAAGGCCAAGTGCAAGATAATGTGAATTGGGGCAACTCCTGGTATCAATACAGACTGGAAATGAATGGATTGATTGCAGCCCTGAGAAAAAGACTTGGGAGTGCTGGTGGATGAGAGGCTGGACATGAGCTGTCAGTGTGCTCTCGCAGCCCAAATGTGTCCTGGGCTGTATCCAAAGCAGCGCAGGCAGCAGGGCAAGGGAGGGGATTCTGCCCCTCTGCTCTTGTGAAACTCCACCTGGAGTATTGAATCCAGCTCTGGGGCCCTAAGCACAGAGAAGACATGGATCTGACTAGTGCTGCAAAAATTATCAGGAGGCTGGAGCACCTCTGCTGTGGAGACAGGCTGAGAGGGTTGGGGTTGTTCAGCCTGGAGAAGAGAAGGCTCTGGGAAGACCTTCCAGTCTTCTGGAGGGGCACCTTCCAGTGCCTGAAGGGGCTACAAGAGAGCTGGCGAGGAATTTTTGACAAGGGCATGGAGTCAGAGGACAAGAGATAATGGCTTTAAGCTGAAAGAGGGTACATTTAGGTTAGATACCAGGAAGAAATTCTTCCCTGTGAGGGTGGTGAGGCACAATCTCGCATTGCCCAGGGAAGCTGTGGCTTCCCCGTTCCTGGAAGTGTTCAAAGCGAGGTTGGATGGGACTTTGAGCAACTTGGTCTGGTAGAAGGTGTCGCTGCCCATGGCAGGGTGGCTGGAATGATATGGGCTTTAAGGTCACTTCCAGTTCAAACCGTTGTATGATTCTATGGGAGATCCAGCCTGAGGTAACAGCTAACAGCTGCAGAATGGAAACGTCTTAAACTGATGCAGCTGTTGCTAAGTGACTGAGCCAAATATAGCACTTTAATTTAGCAAATTTCACACATTAATATAGCATACAGGTGTTAATTTATTACATTAGCTATAAATATGTTTATGTTCTTTTTTTCCACTTTGCATTTGAGACTAGCAATAATGGGAGGAAATAAATTCAAAATTAATTTGTCTGGTTTCACCATTTTTTCTTAGTTGATCTTGTGGTGTGGTTTGCATCTTGCCTTCTCATTCCTTAATTGCAGTTTGCAGTTGAGAAAACCATATAATACTTGAATTGCAAGCTAGCCTCAGTTAGAAGCAAATTAAATAATTATTTGGGAAACCAATCAGGAAGCATTCAAATCTTCCTTGGTGACGTGCCTCCTTTAGTTGTACAGCTTGCTTCCTTCTGGATGGCAAACATCAGCATTAAGATTAGCCTGGCATTGTGAAAGCGCTTACTTGGCATTTCATCACCAGAGCGAGCACTGCTGGGTTTGTGGTGCTGCTCCTCTGCCAACGTCAAACGGATTTAGGCACAGCAGCCCTCACATGTTCATGCTGAAACCTGGTCGGCTCCGAAACAGCGTGTTAAAACAAGAGCCAGCAGTTTGATGCACAGCTGAGAACTCAGAGACTGATACAGATACCTTGCAACTGGATACCCATGAGAATGAAAGAGCTGAACTGAAAGAGATTAAACAGCTCTTTGTACATTCTCCCCTGCGAAGTGTAAAGAACTGAGAGCTTCATTGTTTTGTAACCACTTAAAAACTAAAGGAGAAAAACAATTACTTCAGCATGGGCTTCTTGAATATGGTTTTATGGAAAGTGCTCTTCCCAGAAATCTAGGCATACAGGCAAAATAAGAAATCCTCAGTACACAGATTTCACAACAGAGCATTGTCCATCCTGAAACTTAAATGTTCCCAAACCCAGTTTCCCGTCAGCAAGCAGCTTTCCCCTCCTGTTTCAAACACAGTCCGCATACATCAGCAATTGACTCACTTTCTGCACTGTTTTTTGAAAATCATTTACCTTGGGCCTCTAGGCTCTTTTTCTCTAAACAGCCATTTGTGCCTTCATCTCTGTGTGTGAAAAAGGCCACTGTCACCAGAGAATCAGTCTCGGCATCACAGTTTCCTGCAGGGCTGCTCTCTGCCAACGCAAAGCTTGTGGACAGAGGCTGCCAATTGCAAATGGCAATACAAAATGTTTCTTGCCTATAGTTCACCTGCCTGCTGAAGATTAGTTCTCTGTATGACTGCAGGCCCAGGTCTCTTCCACAAGGTTTATGTTTGCTGCAATTGGAAGCTTTCAGAGGCAGCTTAAAGGATTGATTTAGTCTGAAAGCAGAAATGGGAAGTAGGAACTCCTGAATTCAAAAAACATTATTGCAGTAGTTTTGCTGCAGAGCCTGAGGCTATGGATTGAGCTCTTACCTCATTTTCCCCATCTGCGATACAGCTCCTAGGATGGTTTGGTGATTAACTTATGTTGATGAAATTAATTACTTGGTAAGAATGTAATAATTTGATAAGAACCTCTACATATCCCAGAAAATGTGGCAAAAAGAAAGGCAAAATAGCCATCCCTAAAACTGTTAATTAACAAACTGAGACAAGATGGTGAGATTCAGGATAGAAAAAACTCATCAGAAATATTATGGCCAATTACAGCCAGTGCAACTTGACATTCCTCTGATTGCAGAGGCAACTTGACAGGAATACAAGGTTAGAGGTTGGCACGTTCCTGAAACCTGTTTTATCCTGGCAGTTTTGCGAGACCTATGTGGTATGCTAAGGCAGCCAGTGAAAAAGGTCAGGGGGTTGTATGTTGTTATTTAGCAGTTCCTGCATGTATATACAAGGAATCAATAGGAAAGGATTATGCAATAAAAATAATTTATTAAGATTTCCTGTGTCCTGCAGAACAATCCGTGACTCATCAGCGATTTGGACGGCACTGAGATGTACATCATATCAAAGGAATTCTGCGGGGCCAGCTCTCTTGGCAGGCTTGTTGTGATCTATATCTCTAGTGTAACTCTGGTTATAGTGTGACTAACCAGTATAATTAAATTATCAGTGTCACTGTCCTCAGCCAAATTGCCCCTGAGCTTGTATAGCTCCGTCTATTGGGTTAACTACCAGAGTCTCTCTCTACCCTGCAAAATGGGTATTTCATCTCTCCAGCCTTTTGATGAGTTAATAACTTGAATTATCTTGCTGTTTCTATGATACATTGTCTGCTCAAGGTCAGTTCAGATTACGTTGCTGAAGACCTTTACTTTGCACTTTAATAAAATTGTACTGCGCTGATGTTTGAAGCTGCCATGAAATCTCTCAAATTCAATGCAGTTTTTCCAAAACATTTTAAGTCAGCTACTCTGTAATCTTTTTGTTATGATCCACTTAGGCCCTCTTGGACACAATGCGAATAGGTAGAAGTGAAGGACAGAGGTTTCACATTTTCACAGCTTGCTTGTGAAACGTCCGAAATGCCCACAGACACCATGTCTGTCAGTGCTCTGCAGTTTTTGGTTGCTATTCATGTAACCCAGTGAGGCAGAAGAACAGAGATAAGGGAAAGAACAGGGAAAGATTTCTCTCTGCAGTTTATTCTCCAGGGTTTTATTCAGTCCAGTTTTAAATGGCTCAAGCTACTGAAGTGATTCAAACTATGACATTTTGGCAGGGTGTGAAACAAAATCTGGCAGAGGTGCTATGACTGAAGGGCTGGTTTTGTACTCTGAAATGTGTGGCAAATCTTTCACTGGCTTCAGTTAAAACAGGATCAGGTCTTCAGAGTCATTCAGTTTGAATAAGCTCAGCAAAACCAGCAAAAGAATCTACTGTTGTGGTGCCATTGCGCTGTTACAGTCTCTCTCAGCCTCACCCTCATCTGTTTACAGTGTCCTCCCGTGCAACTAAGACTTTCTGTGTAGAAAAATGAGCTGCTTTTGTTAGGTTTTGAGTAATAAATAGCCCTGGATTAGTAGTATCTGTCTGATGTCTCATTCAGACTGTCTCTTGCATTACCTAGCTATGTTTTTAAGCCGATACTGGAAATGAAAGTTCTCCAGAGGCATTCTTTAAAAAATCAATAAAGAGAGGAAAAGCTAATTGATTTTTAAATTATTTTTATTATTATTTTCTTTATACCATAGCCCATTAAACCTGGGGAGTCCCTAATGAAAGGTAAGTTTAGTGCACTCTTCTTTTTCACACTTCCGGAGTTGTCTCCCCTTGATGTTATGCTTTCTTTTTTATTTCTCCCCACTTACAGGTAAAAGGAAATTTTAAAAAATAACATCGTTCAGAATAATTTGGATTTATTTCACTTTCAGTAATGTTATTCTGGTTTTCTTACTGGTTCAGCAGGAGTTGAGCCCAAGAAACACGTAAATCTATTTCTACTGTGTTCTTCCACATTCTCACAGAGGAAGATTTATCTTATCCTAGGTCTACAGTGAACCACAATAAAATGAATGGAAAAGTGATTCTGGGTGTCTGTTATAAAACCATTGTGACTCTGTAAGCTGAATCCTGGAAGGAAAACCTGTTCTAGGTAGCAAATTTACATTGTGGGCAGTATTGAGTTATTTTTTTCCAACTTCTTTATATTGAGGAGAGAAAATTAGAGTCAGGGTTCTGGGACAGTGCAGAGAACCAGTTCACCAGAGAACCAGTGAGGCCAGGACAGTCACCCAAACAGTTCTATGAAGGCTGTGCCACACAATAACACAGGCCAGGATCTCGTACTGGTGGCTGAACATGAGCCAGCAACCATGGGTTGTTCTGTGGTTTCTGCAGGTATTTTGTCACGTGGGAGACAGACTTTCATGTGCTTGAGATGTTTGCCTGCCTGCCATTACTATGCTACTTTCCACACTTCCTTCACTGGCAGCAATTCCTTCATGCTCCAAAGGCCCAAGTGAATAAGCAGTGTTTACGGCCTCCTCCTTCCCTCCCCTCCCCCTCAGCAGTGCCCCTCTTGCTCTCCCTGGGTGCCTCGTTCTTTGTCTGCTGCTGCCTGTGTTTTTTAAAGCAGACCTGCTGCCATGATTCTTCACAACAAAAGTGGTGAAGCACTGGAATGGGATGCCCAGAGAAGCTGTGGATGCCCCATCCCTTGGAAGTGTTTGAGGCCAGGCTGGATGTGGCTCTGAGCAACCTGGTCTAGTGGAAGGTGTCCCTGCCCATGGCAGGGGAGTTGGAACGAGACGGTCTTTGAGGTCCTTTCCCACCCTAACCATTCTGTGAAAATTTCCGGTCAGATGGAAGATGGATCACTAAAAGAGTGTCTAGACCGTATTCACATCCTTGCCTTAGGTTAGCTGGTGAGATCAGGGAGGAAAGGGACTTTCAAAGTGAGGTGAATGATTAAATAAGGCTGGGAAGTGGAAGGAAGGGGAAAGGAAAGGAAGTAGGAATGAGCAGGTGTTTCTTGAAACAACTGGAGAAGAATAGGGGCAGGCAAGGATAGAGGTTTTTTGGACGGCAGGCAGAGGGAAGTTTGATGTAGGGAACTATAGCTATGACTGCAGTTGGGAAATTGAAAGACGAAATTCTGAACCTAATTCCTGTTTTTGGAGCACATCAGTACTGTTTTTAATAGCTGAAAACAGGCTCTTCTGTTATGGCACTCATCTCCACAGATTCTTGCACAATGTAGAATTTACATACAAATGGTCAGCCTGTGGTGTGACTTCTTATAGCTTCAGTGACTGACCCAATGTGTTTGAATTTATACCTCCAACCACAAAAAAGAGCTTATGACATTTAAATATGTATTTTACCTAAGATTACTAGTGCTTAGTAATATTTTGCCAAAAAACAAACTATTTAGCTCATTGAGAGAACATACAAAATCTAAGCCAAAGCCAGGATTCTGTACAGCTCCAAAGAAACTCACAGTGCAGGGTAGAACTCCCCCCTTGCTTTTAAGCTTGAATTAGCAGCACGCCTCAAAACTCAGATATATGTGCTTAAATTCAGCTGTTAGCTAATGAATCAAAGACTGACCTCACTGTTAAGCCATTGCCCATCTGTATTTTATGACTTCCAGAGATACACAAGGCTTCCAGAATCAAACAGTCATTTGTGGCTTCCCTAGTATTCCCTGACTTGCTGACTGCTCACCAAAGCACTGCGCACTCTTAGCTGTCTCTGTGCAATTTCCTGGCTAAAGGAGATCTGGAATGTAAAAGTGTATTCATCACCAGAGGTTTTGCAAGATTCCAGGACTTCAGTGAAGCGATAAGAGATTATTTAAAATTGGAATGGCATGAAGGTTCCTCTGAGTTTTCAACCAACTATAGGGTAACTTAACCAACAAGTAAGTAACCCTTAAGAACCAGAATTATTTGGGATTTAAGCATCAAAAAAAATGTACCAAGTTGTAATTACTGTTATAACCGTACCAGACAGATCCTGACCCTTTACTGTGAGCTTCTCAGTACAGAAATAGAGGACTAAGTGGCAAGTGGGAACGTGCACAGTATGACGCTCTAACCATTTATCCGGAATGAAACAACTGCATATAGTCAAATACTGAGAAATGTTCGTGCATAAGCTGGATTTTCGGCTTGAGTGCTAAGATCAAAAAAGTGTAACCCAGAGCCAGCTTTGCCAGGATGGTGACCCTGGTTCTTACTCCTGTATTTGAACTCATTCTAGGCAGAGAAATCTTAGCAAACCTTTCTCCAGGATGGTAGGAGGTGCATGTCCATGTTTAATATGCATCAGATGTAATGTGCTATTTGTATACATTTTGGAAGTGATTTTGTGATGGGTATTACACACTATCTAACATCAGGATATATAAGATAGGAACCAGATGCTGCTCTGTGCTAGTCAGGTGTTCTGGCCCTTTTGTTATTTTTACATTGCTTTTCTGGCATTAAAACACCCTAAAACTTACTGAGGAAATGAAAGATTGTTGCTGTCGTGCTTTTGTGTGTTTGTTTAGCAAAAACATTTGTGCATCATAGATTTGTGTCCAGAAACACATTCCTCACTGCTTTAGTGTACTGTATTATCTGGACAAAATGAAAAGGAAATAGTTGTGATTTGAAAGTGTTTTACATACATTTTGCTGTACAAACTTATATGATATGTAGGGCAGTGATGAATCATAGTCTGCCTTCTTCTTCACTTCACACCACTATAACAACATTACTTTGCTGGATTGACTTCTGATTTACTGGGTGAGAAACCTCTAAGCAGTACTGTGCTGACCCACCATCACCTTCAGTTTTGCTTGCTGGTGCTTGCTGTTTCTGCATTTTCACAGTGAGATCTTTGGCTGAGGAACTTTGTAATTGTGTGTTGTATAACTATAGGGCTCCAATTTTTCTTTTTGTCTTTTTCCTTTCCCTGCTACTAAGACCTAGAGACTTGTAATTAGTTTTCAAGTCATTCATGAACTCTGGTTTCTTCCATGTAGGCTGAGTCCAATTTGTCTCTGTTTGCTTGAGCAGATTAAATGAGTGGACAGGTTAATACAGATGACTAAGTGGGCATATCCTAACAAGTTACTGTCCTCAGCTAAGCTTCAGCTTCCGTGATTTCCCATGCTCTTGTGTTCCTCCTGCATCGTGTCCACCAAAATATTTGGGGATTTGATCTGGCTAAAACACCTAGGAAAACTCCTAGGTGGACCAGTTCTTTGATCCCTTCCATTACATAGCTGCACAAATAGCTGTGCTGGCACAGTGCAGGGAGTAGCTCAGGAACAGAGATGCACAGCAGAGTAAGAACTATTGACACTGGTGCTGCTGACAAAGAAGAAATCATCGGGCTGTGCCCTACGGCAGCTGTACTGCTCATTCTGCTGTGGGTCTGAAGGGGGGGGAAATGCAGTTCTTATGTGATCACTGTAAAATCGATTGTTCAACAGAACTGGTCTTTGAGGCTGGGGTCTGGTGCCAGGTTTCTTGCCACAGAGAGACCCTTTTGAGGTGTAAGAAATCCCCTTTTTCCTCCATACTTGAAAAGGGCCGTCTGACTTCAACCTGAGTACAAGGCAAGATGGATCCTTTCCCTGAAAACCCCTGAACACTTAGCTCTGAGTGCTTAGAAATGCAAATAAAATGATTCACATTTCACTCATTCCTTTCTCAAGTACCAAATTCTGGTTTGCAGTGGTAGCTTTCTATCCTATTCTTACGCTGTTCATGGACATCTTCCTCCTTTTGTTCACAAACTCCCTCTGAAATATCCAGCAACAGTTTCAGACAAAGGAGTCTTGAACTTTGGGTAAAGTCAGAAAAGTCTAATTATCTTAATTCCTGGATCTCCCTGCAGGATATCTCATTAGTATTCCACATTACTACAGCGTAGGAAAATAGCAAAATATAAGCATTCTGAAAGTTCTGGTGAGATCCTTTGGCAGCAAATATACAAAGGTTTAATTGAAATACCTTCTGAACTGAGTTAGTTCCCCTCTCACTTGTCTCTTCTCAAGGCTGAACAGGCCCAGCTCCCTCAAGCCTTTCCTTGAAAGAGAGATGCTCCAGTCCCCTAATCATATTTGTGGCTCTTTGTGGACTCACTCCAGAAGCTCCATGTCTCTCTTGGACTGAGGAGCCCGGACCTGGTCACAGCACTCCAGATGCACCTCACCAGGGCTGAGTGGAGTGCAGTATACCAGGTGTATATAGACCAGGCCTTAGGTCAATCACTGCAATTACCTTACTCATCCATTATCTGTGTGGTTGAATGAATGTATTTGGCAAAATGTCCTGTCAAACAGGGCATGCTTATGGAGTATTTTGGGCTGATCTCCTGCCTGGCTTCAAAATTTATTTTTTAAAAATTATCAGGGTGCATCCACGTTTCTGAAAAGGCTTTGGGATTTCAAGCATGGTACAAAAGGATGTCACTCTTCAGCTCTCAGTTCAGGGCTGAAGGATAACTGTTGGATTTTAACTCCAGCTTTGATGGAGTCCCCTTTATGGATCCAGCACTTTAAGCTGAGCTGCACGGTTTTTGCCTCAGTCCCCCCCAGCAGCAATCCTGTAAGCTGCCGTGTATCTGGGATTCTTGACACAGTCTGATCCTGTCTTTGAAGTGAAGTGATTGCTACAGATTACCCTGAACTACACAAAACCCTTTATGTTGCAACCAGACTACGGCCAGACGGTGCTTGAGGGAGCTCATGCAATCTGCCTGTGTGCGTGGATTTGAATCCAATGCTAAATGTATACGACAGAGGGAAGTGCTTCGAAGTGTGCAATTCCACAGCAGGTTCAGCTGACTGAAATCAGCTCTGTGGCAGTCCCACTCTCCCGATCAGTCCCAGTCTTGCATTCTCACTTCCTCCATTTGTTTACTTTTGGGATGTTAATTTTCTGCTGGTTTAGCTCCCGAACAAACTTATCACGGGAACTGATAAATGTTGGTTCAAGGGGGAAGGGGGAGACTGTGGCAGCGCTGTCTTAATATAGACTGTCGTGTCTAGGGGCATGCTGTCTCGGTATAAAGTTTGTCTCTCTTTTGCCTGTATCTACGTGCTTCACTTAGACATTTCACCTTCGTACCTCTAGAGAGCACGTCCCAAGAACACCTCAGCATGCCCGTGCTCTCTTCTCGAGAGCCCTGCGCTGTACGTGCAATCAAACCCCTCCTCTTTTTCTCTCCAAGCAGAGCACAAGCGCTGAGCCGAAAACTCCTGTTAACTAGGGTGACAAGTTTCCAGCAAGCTTTGGATCACGGGGAGAGGGAACACCCGGATCCCGGCAATATAAGGTATAGACGCCTCGGCTTGTGCAACACAGCAGCGGGGCAGAGCCCATTTTTTTTCTTGCCTTTTTTGGATCTGCACGCACACGGTCCTCAGCACAATGGAGCCGGCTCCGCGATAGCGCAGCGCGATACGAGCAGCAGAAATAAAGTCACTACAGCGCTGCTCGCCAAGGGTGCAGTTGCCGGCGATCCACTCCCCGCGTGGCAGCTCCGCTGATGGCGTGATCACCGAAGACTTCTACGTCCCAGGCAGGCCAGCGCCGCTCCCGCCCTCTGCCCTGCGGAGCTGCGGGGCTCCGGGAGCCGCCTGCAGCCGCAGCACGGCCGGAGCGCAGCCCGCGGCTTCCCGAGGCAGCTCCGAAGCGCACCGCGCTCCGGGGTCCCGCTCTGCTGCGCCGGGAAGGTACCACCCCCCTCCCAAAAAAACTTTCCACAGCGGGCCACTCGGCTGCGATGCCGCGCCCCGGCCGCCGCCGAGCGAAGCGGGAAGGACCTGCCCCCTGCCCGTTCCCCGCTCCCTTCCCCGCCCCGGCGGGCCCGGCTGCCCACCTTGGCGGCAGGGGGGCTGCGGGGCGGGCCCCCCGGAGCCAATGGCCGCGGCAAGGCGGGCAGGGTGCGGGGGGCGGCGCCGGGCCGACAATAGGGGCGGTGTGGGCAGCGNTTTGCGCAGGGGTTGAGCGGACGGGTTCGTTCTTCTTCAGCCCCTCTCTTACCTCCTTCTTTTTAAATTTTCTTTCAGAAGGGGGTACTGAGCCTGCCTTCCCCCTCCTGACTTCCCCCTCCTGTCTCCCTGCTCCTGCCTCCCCGGCTCATTCATTTAACAAACGGAGTTGTTCTCAGCCCCCGGGCTTTGCGAGCGGGGAGCCCTTCGGGGCCGCAAGCTTGGGGTGGAATCGGGACTCAGCCCACGGTTTCTGCCAAGCACCCCGTCGTGGCTTCGGCTGGAGGGGCGGGCGCTTTGGGCAAACACAAAGAATTAAGGAGCTGGACCCATGCTGGGCGATGGGGTGATGAAGCCTCGGGCTTTGTGTGGCTGGTGAAGGAGGGATGGAGAGGTGGGAGTTTGTCTTTTAACCCCTCCGCCGACGTGTATGTACGAAGCCGTGGCTTTTCGCTAGTAAAGTACTTAAAAGCAAAGCTGAACTTTGGGATCGTGGCATAATTCAGATTGAAGGAGACGTCAGGTGGTCTCTAATCCAGCCTCCTTCAAAGCAGCGGCTTCTGCCTGGGGAGTGAGTGGGTAGAAGTGAGGGACATCGGAGATGTGTGGCACCTCTGGGTGCTCTTGGATGCTCCTGGGAGCCCGAAGGAGGAGGCAGCACCAGCAGGACGAGTCTTCAGAGGCAGTAGCGCTTCTGTCTGCTGCTGTGCATGGAAATGCCCCAATCCACAGCTCTCCCGTGCCTGCAATCCCTGGTCTTGCTGCTTTTGTTATCTAGAGGGCTTGAAATTCATGATTGTTGGGAATAGCTGGCTCCATCCGTATGTGTGTCACGGTGCATCTGCTCCTGCTGAGCATTACTTGATCCTTATTCCGACATTGCCTCCAGGAGTTTTTTCTTCAGGAGCAAGATTTATAAATAGGTGTCAAAACCTGGCTCTTTGCTTGGAACTGGCTGTAAGGCGTGTACTTTATGTGGTAATTGTGTGTGAGATATGTATATGTGTGTGTGTGTGTGTGTGAGAACAACCATAAAAACTGTTCAGTTAGTCAAGCTTTCCATTTTCAAAGTGAAAGCAGGTATTGTAGTTGGGAGAAATGGCTGTGTCGGGCACAGACGGAAGAATGTTTGTTTTCTTTGCTCGCAATTACTCTTTGCACTGTGGCTCACGGATGCCTTTCACTGAACCACCTCCCCCTTCTCCATACCTGGAGTTTCCTGGTGCTGCGCACATTGCCTGGCCAAGCAGGGAGCATCTTCCTGTCTGCTGCTCNGCCGGGGAAGGGGATTTCCTCGCTTGTTTTGTAACCGGGAAGTTTGCGCAGGGGCTGAGCGGACGGGTTCGTTCTTCTTCAGCCCCTCTCTTACCCCCTTCTTTTTAAATTTTCTTTCAGAAGGGGGTACTGAGCCTGCCTTCCCCCTCCTGACTTCCCCCTCCTGTCTCCCTGCTCCTGCCTCCCCGGCTCATTCATTTAACAAACGGAGTTGTTCTCAGCCCCCGGGCTTTGCGAGCGGGGAGCCCTTCGGGGCCGCAAGCTTGGGGTGGAATCGGGACTCAGCCCACGGTTTCTGCCAAGCACCCCGTCGTGGCTTCGGCTGGAGGGGCGGGCGCTTTGGGCAAACACAAAGAATTGAGGAGCTGGACCCATGCTGGGCGATGGGGTGATGAAGCCTCGGGCTTTGTGTGGCTGGTGAAGGAGGGATGGAGAGGTGGGAGTTTGTCTTTTAACCCCTCCGCCGACGTGTATGTACGAAGCCGTGGCTTTTCGCTAGTAAAGTACTTAAAAGCAAAGCTGAACTTTGGGATCGTGGCATAATTCAGATTGAAGGAGACGTCAGGTGGTCTCTAATCCAGCCTCCTTCAAAGCAGCGGCTTCTGCCTGGGGAGTGAGTGGGTAGAAGTGAGGGACATCGGAGATGTGTGGCACCTCTGGGTGCTCTTGGATGCTCCTGGGAGCCCGAAGGAGGAGGCAGCACCAGCAGGACGAGTCTTCAGAGGCAGTAGCGCTTCTGTCTGCTGCTGTGCATGGAAATGCCCCAATCCACAGCTCTCCCGTGCCTGCAATCCCTGGTCTTGCTGCTTTTGTTATCTAGAGGGCTTGAAATTCATGATTGTTGGGAATAGCTGGCTCCATCCGTATGTGTGTCACGGTGCATCTGCTCCTGCTGAGCATTACTTGATCCTTATTCCGACATTGCCTCCAGGAGTTTTTTCTTCAGGAGCAAGATTTATAAATAGGTGTCAAAACCTGGCTCTTTGCTTGGAACTGGCTGTAAGGCGTGTACTTTATGTGGTAATTGTGTGTGAGATATGTATATGTGTGTGTGTGTGTGTGTGAGAACAACCATAAAAACTGTTCAGTTAGTCAAGCTTTCCATTTTCAAAGTGAAAGCAGGTATTGTAGTTGGGAGAAATGGCTGTGTCGGGCACAGACGGAAGAATGTTTGTTTTCTTTGCTCGCAATTACTCTTTGCACTGTGGCTCACGGATGCCTTTCACTGAACCACCTCCCCCTTCTCCATACCTGGAGTTTCCTGGTGCTGCGCACATTGCCTGGCCAAGCAGGGAGCATCTTCCTGTCTGCTGCTCCAGTATCTCTTAGTGTGGGTGTGCTGATCTTGCTCTCAGCTTTATAGGGTAAGGCTGGAAAAACTCCTCCTTGTGGAACAGTTTGTGTGTGTTATCCCCTGGATGCTTGGAGATTGCTTTTCCCTGTGCATTTTTTTGTGGGCAAGTCAGAGTAGTGAAGCTCATCTCTGCACAGAGAACAGAAGGTATGGTGGGAATTTAAATATGTCTAAATACCGGTTCTGTTTAACTCTGGATTGCCTGTCTTGTGCCACAGAACAGAATTTGTTCTCAGCTGTACTGTATAACAAAGCTGGAGTCTAAGACTGGACAATGATGAACCAGGTGATTTTTTAGCCCTTTTTAAGTCCTGTGGGGAAGGACCAGCATGTTTAAATGGGATGATATAACTACCGTTCTTTGATTTGGAAATGAAAGCCAAAAATAAACTTGAAGAGGAAAATGCTCTCGTAGCATGACAGCAAGAATGCTTTTACTGGTTTTTGGGGAATACTCTGTGCTCTGGATGTTGCTCAGAAAAAAAAGAATAGGGAAAAGTGAGGCTTTTAGTTCATGCTTTTCTGTGCATTATGGGGATATTGGGAGAAATATGTGACAAGTCCAATATAACTGCCACAAGTGAAAATATACTGCTTGTTTATTGTGTTTCTGATTGCCTTGCTTGCACTGGATTGAAAACTGATGCTACCTCTCTTTGCTTGAGAGGTCAAAGAACTGCTTTGTTATCCTTTTTCAGGTCTGTGAAGGGAGACCTTTTCTCTCAGCTTCTATTCCAATGCATGAATTTCACCTGGTTTGCTAACTGGTGTTTTGTTTTTCTATAAATGTAATTGAGCTGCAGTATGGCTTCTTTCCTTCTTTTTCTCTTTTATGCACCTGTCTCACTTCCTCAGTGTGGGAAGTTTTGTAATTTCAAAAGCTTGTTGCTATGGTCCAATTTCCTTATATGCTTAAGAGTGTACAGAACAACCTAGAGCTGAAATAAACTTCTCTTGGTTGAAAAATACAGAAATGACCCAGAGCTCCACCCTCAAAGTGCTCTGGTTTTTACAGTTCATCCTGTCAACAGATAACAGAAGCAAATAGACTTTGTAAAGGAACTGACCAGTCTTGGTGAGGAGGTGCAAGACACAGACCGAAACCAGACAATGAAAAATGAGTCATATTTCTTAAAAGCATAGTCAGCCATTAGCCCTCTGACAGGTACAAGAATGCCTACTGTTGGCTTTTTACCTCTATGGGAAGGCAAAATAATACTGTGTGCCAGAATTGTATTGTGTGAGTGTTTTTCTATACTTGGCAATGAGCTGAACTAATTTTCTCAGCCTGATGCCTTGGCTTGTATAGGAATTGGGGATGATGTAAGCATGTTCTGCTTGATGCTGAGGGCTTGCTCTTATGGAGAAAATAGTCCAGTGTGTGACTCTTCTTATGCACGTGCACAGCTCTCACCTGGGAGGAGCTGCTTTGCACCCCTGTTCCCAGAGATGGGAATGGCTGGGTCCATTCCCCTTGGTGGCAGCAGAACTGGGACTGTCAGCCAGTGCTCACTGATGTGGCACAGAAGTCACACTGATAAGTTCTTCCCATCTGAGATTAAGGCATATGGTGCTCTTTGGGAATGAACAGGTTAAAAGTGCCTGTTGCTGCTTGTACTAATCAGGTTTTTATGCAAACTGAAGTTCAAGTTTGAAATTCCTGCACTTGGGTGCAGCTGTGCACAGCATGTACAAATGTGGATGTCGTGACTGTGAGGGGTAACGCTCAGTGCTTCAGTGGTAATGACTGCTCCTGGCTTTGTGCAGGAAGGGGAGCTGACTTTTGTCCCATCCCACCTCAGGCACATCCTCAGAGCTGTGGATGTCTTTGGGTCCTTCCATGGTCTGTCTTCTTTTTGGCACATGACAGTGGGGCGCATGTCACAATTTCAGGGCCCTTCATGGGGTCCATTTGATGTAAATATGGATGATCCAAGCTCAAAACATGCTTGCTCTGAGCTGAACATGTCTCCCAGGCTCCCAGTATGATCTTCAGAGAGAAAAAGGGTCTTTTAGGATGTGCCTTGTATCATCCTCCTGCAGGTGTTTTTAAAATAGGTCAGAGTTGCACTCTAAAAATGCTGATTCTTCTTGTAGTCTTCTTTGTTTCCTCTGTCTCCCATGTGTTGTTTTGTATATTGGAGCAGCTGAGAGGAGTCTCACCTGCTCCTCTCACTGTGGGGATGCAGGCAGGCAGCATTGCTAACAAATCCATCAGCAAAAGCACTGTGGTAGCGTGGATTTCACCCTTTCTCTTCATTTTAGCACTTGTTTGTTGGGATGGAGGAAGAGGAAATAAACAAAAAAAAGCCATCTGAGAAGTGGATTTCCAGGGGAATTAGAAGTCCAAGTATTCAGTTGTGGTGTGTGTACTAATACACTCTTTCAGCCTGGCAATCCAAGTGTTCCGGCTTCTACTCGCACGCTATCAGTCTCTTGTGAGTAGTCTGAGATGCAGGTTAAACAATAACTTTCCCTCCGTAGTTTCTTTCCTTCTTGCAATCTGTACTCTTTGGACCTGCCATATAGCTAGTTTGATTTACTCTTAAGCTGGCATAACTGCCTTCAAGCCAGCCTATTTCTTACTTCCTGTCAGAAGTGGTGCTGAATCAGGCAACCTTGTATCATCTTAGGTTTAAAAAAAGGAAGAGAGAAAATGTTACTGGTGTACAATAAAACCCCTGATTTGTGGAAATTGGGCCACATCATATGACTGCAGAAGTAGTAACCAAATGTACTTTCTGGAAAGAAATAATTTCTACCAAAGTAGCCCTTTGTGATCCCAATTACCTTTTGAGAGACAGTGCACGAAATATATTGTGACTGCCTGGAAGCATGTGGCATCTGGCTGCCGAGAGTTCCTTGATCTGGGTGGGCCTTTAGGTGTGGGACTGTGAGGAAGTCAAGTGGCGAGTATGTGCTGCATCCAGTTTGGGCATAAAGACTTGTGCTTTGCCTTTTTTTTTCTTCTTTTTCCATAAAGTCTGTCTACCCGTAATCTAAAAGGAAAACGGGGGAGGAAAATAATTGCTATTCATATTGTGAGTGTTTTGGGAATGGACGAGTCATCCAAGTTTACCTTAAGGCCTTGTCTCCTGCCCGTGTGAGCTTGATGCGTGTAGTTACGGTGCCTGTCCATGGTTTACGGCTGATGGCATTTGATGTCTTTCCAGATGGCAGCAGAGAGAAGGAAATCAAATACGGAAGGTTAGGACACAGTTTAACAGACTGGCTGGGAAGGTCACAGCACCACTTTGAGTTACTTTCTCTAAGCATCAGTAGGGCTTTGAACTTTCACCTTTCTTAATGACTGTAGTGGCACACAAGTATTTTAGATGATGCTTCCCTTACGAGGCAAAACCCATTTCTCAAGGCTGATGTTCTATTCCTGAAGTAAGAGCTGGAGGGAGAAATATTTTTATTTGAACCAGTGGCTTGCATCATGTGGTTTTTTTCCTCTTTTGCATATAGGATAATGCAGAATACCGTGTCACTTATTTAGCATAAAGAAATTACAAGAATAGATTATTATTTGTACCTACATATTCCCAAATGCACATTCTCTGGTGATCCTAAAATATGAGTGGCTTGGCCTCTTAACCCAGACTCTTCTGTGGAAAGAGTAGAGAAGTGATTCCTTTTGTAAAACTTGTATTTAATTTCCCCAGCTGTCTGTACGTAAACACTATGCAGTTTTGCCAACAAGTTGAACTTGGGAGGCTTTGTGCCAGGATGATTCTACGATTTGCCTTTAGTAGGTATTTCAAGAATGTCTTATTTCAATCATGCTTTGAGAGGCTAGAAGTCACAGCTGAGTGTGGAATTCATAGACTTCCAGAGTTCAGACTTTTCTGGGGTGAAGGAAAAGCCGATTTCCTTCAGCAGCAGAAGGGAGGGATATTCCAACCCCTCTTTCCCAATTCTCTGTATACTACTGAAGCTGTTAGATTCATTCAGCTCAAGGCCCTCTGCTCACCTCTGTGTGAGGTGTTCGCGGCTGTTACTGAGCTCTCTAATGCCAGCGTGCGTTGGGGTAGAGGAGAAAAAAAAATATGAGGCCAGGCTCATAATGTATCCTCTGCTTTTCTCGCTCTTTAAACTGGTCACCTGAGCCTGAACTCCCGTGGCCCTTCGCAACAGAAGGTGGATTTGTCAGGTAACAGCTGCAAAGACCAGGGCATGCACAGCACAAAGAGGGATTAGCAGCAAACGGACATACCAGGATTCGAAATGCAATATTGATTAGCTCATTAAAATTAACAAGACACTCAATTATAAAAGTCCCATTACATTTTGCAGTTCTTCTGGAAATAGAACAATTTATATGTCCTTATCCTTTCAGGAATAGCTCACACGACAAATTTTAGTGTCATTTTCGTCTGCAAACCACAGAATGTGTTAACTTTTAATAGAGCCCAAGTTCATCAGTGTTTCATTCAGTAAAACATTGTATTTGGTAGGGCACTGTTTTTAATAGACTAGAAGACGTAGGTGTAGTATTATGTACTAAAAAAAAAGTTTCTTTCACTGAGAGTGATCTAAATCAGTGTATAATTGGACTAATATTGTTCTAGGTAGGGTCAAAAATTAAATGGTGGATATTCACATACTGGCCAACTTAGCAAATCAGACAAATCTGTTTCAAAATACAGCACACAGAGGGGAAACCCTTTGATTCAAGCTCAGGAACTCAAGTAACAAGTATGTGAAAGGGCATGTTGTTCCTAAAAGGGAAAAGAGTCAAATTTTTCCCAATAATTCAGAAATATGTATATGGCCTCCACAGTACATAAATGCAATTTTTCAGGCTACAGATCTAATTGCCTTATGAACTTTCATGACTTAGAACTGGATTTCCAGTGTGAGTTTCTATGCTTTACTAAGGTTTTTTTTTTGATGGCTTGTTTATTTGTTTGTTTTCTTTCTTTCTTTTTTTTTTTTTTAATAATATCTTTAATAAAGGCTTTGCTTGAGAGGGTTTGAGCCACCTGACTCGTGGCAATTCTTGCTGAAACGAGCAATTGCTCTAGAAGTACTCAGTTTCCATGCAAGAGAGAGGCTGGAGGAAGATGAAGTCGTAAAACTAAGATCCTGGAATGACTGTTAAGTGGATGGCACTTCTCATGGTTGTGGTCACTGCTATTTCTTTTTCCCACAGCAGTTTGATTGAATTTTTTTGCCATATTGCCCAGGAGAGCTAACTTTCCTGTTTAACCACAAGCTTATAGTTCACATCCCTGTTTCGCCCTGCCATTGTGCTCATCTTCAGTCCCACTTTGGAATAAGCCGTGTGTTCAATTTCAGTGTTGCTTCTCTGGCTCGTGATCACAGCAGATCACAGGTGATAACGAAAAAGCTTTGGGAGCTGAACTCAAAAGGAGAGGCCCAGAAATGAAATGGTGATAACACCACATAGCCCTTCATCAGAACCATCCCTTTTCTGATAATCAGAGTCATTGGTAAGGTTCTTTGGTAAAATGTATGCACGTTGTGGGTGTGTGTTAAGGTGTTTGATGCTTTCTGTTAAGCTCCAAGATTCTGGAGATGTGAAAGCTATGCAAAAATATGTGTCATATAAAAGAGACTTCTCCCACTCCTATCTGTAGAGAGAAATGACAGAATTTGATCCAAATGTGTCTTGAAGACTTAAATAAAGAGATTTAAGCACACAGAGGCTTTGGTTTGAGCCTCCTAATTTTGGGTGAGGAAGTGACGGTATCTACTACCTCTTAACAGTGAAGTACTAGCATTATAACTTAATTCTCCAAAATCACTTAAGTCTTCAATAAGTAACGTTACAGAAAGCCAGAGAAGTTGCAAGGGAAGGAAGGAGAGGAAACTGAGGCACCAGCAACAAGTATTGTCTCACTGTTATCTTAATCTAATATAAAAATCTGCATTTTAGTTTCTGGCTCATCAAATTTCTTATTGTTGCATCAGCCTATATGTCTTGGTAATAAGGTGTCTGGGAAAAATTGCAGTATCTTACATTTGTATGTGCTATAAATTCTTCTGAGCAATTTTGACTCCCTTGGTAGCAGAGAGAATGAGTAAAAAGGCTGTACCATATTCACAGAAATCAGCAGGAGTTTCATCCGCTACCAGGCCACTGCCAAAAGACTCTGAAGAAGTGAGACTGGAAGTACTTTTCCAGGCCTCCTTTAATTCCTTTGCATATGTTCCTAAGCCAGATTTTAAATAGAATGAATAAAATTAAACTGACATTTTATCTGGAGCTGTAACCTCAGTGTCAGACTAGTGTCTCTCTTGCCATTTCTGGGAGCCCTGACAGCAATACTGAACTTAACTTGCAGTGTGTATGGGGGAACTAACTTCTGTATTCTTCCTGTTTGGTTTCTTTTCTCTGCTTCCATTCCTTGATCATATCTCTTAAAGCACTGTTTGTTAGTTTGCTGGTTTTCCTTTTGCCTTTCTACAGAAACCTTGTTCATCTCTTGCCTATCTTTACTTTCCCCAGCCACTCCTAAGACTGATGAGAAACAGATTCCTCATACTTCTGTGATCCTGAAGATACTGGGCAAGCACAAATGAGCAGCAGGGAGGTAAAATATTTTGTCCTCCACCCCAGTAAGAAGCATCTTCTTCGGGGCTTGGGAGGGGGATGAAGACTGGATAGGGGAAGAAACCCACTCTCTTCCTCTATCAAGCAGGTAGTTTTGGTGATGAGATGTCTGGAAGTATTTAAATCTGTAGATTTCATTAGAAAGGCTGAGGAGGTAAGGGTAGGGCTGGGAATGACAAAAGCAGGACTTGTTTCAAGAAGAGAAAGCAAACAACTCGAGATTCCTTCAGGGCTCTCCTGCAAGACAGAAAATAGGCAACAGTGTATTTCTCTGTGTAGGCTGTCTTTAAATGGAGGCAGACGGTCACAGGCGGTGTTTGGATTCCAGGTTCAATAAAGGCACATCCTTCAGTTAGAGGAGGCTAAACAGTGTCACTTGCTAGAATTCAAAATCCCTCTCTAAATGCCTCAGTGACTTGTCATCAAGTGACTCACTGCACTGTCATAGTAGGGCTTCTGGCTTTCACATCAAAGTTATACTTGCTGAAACAGTGTGCTGCCAGCTCATATTAACAGTCCCCCCCTCCCAAACTTGTTTCCAGTTTACTCACGGCGAAGAGGGGATTTGGGGGTGTCAGGGCAGGAGAAGGCTGCAAGGGCAGGTCAGAAATCTCACTGTCTTGTAGGCTTCAGAGTGCCAGGTTTTCATTTGTTCTGTGTGTCTCTGAAACAAGTCCTTCAGCTGCAAAAGAAAAATGCTCAGAAGTGATGAGCTGTAAAAAATTGTAAGAATTTAGTCATTTACTTTGTCCAACCAAAAATGTCTTTTCTTGTGGGCAATGGCTTCTTTTAAAGTTATTTGCTACTTTGGAAAAATGCTGATGTCGAAATGATCTCAGCTTGATTTCCTTTATCTCCTGCAGTTGATAATCAGGATCTTTTTTGTTTGTTTGTTGAATTCACATAATCAATTTTATTCTAGGTGACCTTTTTTTTTTTTTAAGAGCCAATTCTTTCTAACACTAGGTACATCCTGCAGGAGCCCTTCCTGCCTTCTGATCCAATACTTATTCATCCTGGGACCTAGTCCAAATGCCACCAATGGTGTTTGTGTGGGCTTTTTTTGTTTGTTTCAAAAACATTTCATCACATGCTGACATGTGGCAGCATTAAATGTGTAAATGTGCAGTTTAGGATGTAATGGTCATGGAGATGAAAAGAATCTCACCTGAGCAGCAAGTGCCTTTCTGCTTTTTACATCATACCTGCTTTAAATTTAGTATTACAGTGGATGCTTTGTGTTTCTGATGATGTTGCTCTTTGAATCCCATCCTGTTACTTTGGCTCAGTATCGAGGAGCAGTGACTTCAACAAGGTGATCTCATCCACTGTGTGGTGTAGCTGTGTTTGTTTTTGAAGGCTTGAGATGCCGTTCCATCTGCACTTCCTCTAGCTATAGGTAAATCATGTGAAATCCAAGATGATGAGCATGCCTGATCTCTGTGCTCTGTCTCTCCCTTCTCATGAATTCATGTTCTTCCCTTCTGTGGTGGGGCTCTTGTGAGCGTCACTTTTCTTTTCACTGGGGTGTGGAGGGTGTGAGCAGGGAAAGGGTTCTCTATGAAGCTAGTTTCAGCATAAAAACTCTCTCTGTGAGAGCTCTAAATTCCTAATGAACTAACTACAAATTTTGGAGGAGAGTCTGTGGTTGACTTAACTTTCTTCTCGACTAGCATATGAGAAGCTTGTGTTTTGCTTTTTTTCTCAAAACTAGCTTGCACTCCCCTCCTCCCCCAAACTATAAAGCAAGGATGTGGCCGTTGGCAGCTGTCTTCCTTTTGATGTGGTCAGCTCAAAATTAACATTAAAAGTATAATTCTGAACTTGCATTTTCTTGGAGACTGACTGCATGATGAAAGGACAGGAGGGATCTTTCTCCACCTGCTGGGAGTGTGCTCTTCGCTTGAGTTGCTTAGGAGCTGAGATCGGAGGATGAAGCTTGACACAGCTGAGCTCATCGTGGCACGCAGCCATCCAAAGGCAAGGGTGCTTTTCCCTTTCAGCACTTGGCTGTGAGCTGACCTGGCAGGAAGCTTTGCAAAGCAGTATGAGTGACTGTAGCTGTGGTGTAGTATTAAAGATCACGGAGCTGCCTGCAGGTCTGAAAGCTGGAGGTGAGGTCTGTTAGACATACGGTGAGATTTAGTGGCTCCTCAGAACTGACGCTCAAGTAAGTGCCTTTTTACTCTGTCATTGTGGTACCTGCTGTATACAGCTTTTTATTTTGCTTGTTTTGTACTTATATCCCTCTGTCCCCAAGCTCTCTGGACCTCTAGCACCTGCCCAGTCAGCTCCTGTGGGACCTGCTTATGCTGCAGATCTGAAAGCCCTCAGTGCAGAATGGATTTTATAGAATCATAGAATGGCTTGGGTTGGAATGATCTTAAACATCATCTAGTTTCAACCCCCCTGCCATGGGTAAGGAACCTTCTACTAGACCAGGTTACTCAAAACCCCATCCAGCCTGGTCTTGAACACTTCCAGGGATGGGGCATCCACAGCTTCTCTGGGCAACCTCTGCCAGTGCCTCACCACTTTTATAGTAAAGAAGTTCTTCCTAATATCAAACCTAAACCTACCCTCCTTCATCTTAAGACCACCCCCCCTTGCCCTGTCACTCTATGCCCTTGTCAAAAGTCCCTCTCCAGCCTTCCTGTAGCCCCCTTTAGGTACTGGAAGGGGCTCTAAGCTGTTTCTGGAGCTTTCTCTTCTCCAGGCTGAACAGCCCAACTTTCTCAGCCTTTTGTTTTTGACACTTCTCTAGCTGGTTCTATCTTTAGTAAATGTATTTGTGAGAAAGACCCTGACAAAAAAAAATCACAACTGGATCGTGTATTTCTCCCCATGGTGTTGTTCTGTTGATCTGAATCCTGCTTTGATTCTGTATGGAGGAATAATGCTTGTAATCCCTGCCATGCTGTAGGGACTTCCCGTGCTTTGCCTAGTGGGTTCATTTGTTAGTGTAGCAGAGCACTTTTGGGATTTTCCCATCACCGACCTGCATAATGTCTTGTGTTGTGTAAGCGTTACATGTATTCTTGAGAAATTTTTCTGAATTGAAAGAATGATTATAAGCTGGGCCCAAACTTCTTACTGGTGTCCAGCTGGAAATATATTTTTACTCCAAGACAGAATTAAGTTGCTAATGCTGCTGCCAGTCACACAAAATTAAACAATCCTTCTGTTTTGCTGTTCCTCTTCAACCTTGCAGTCCTCCACTTCATAGCCAAAGTGCTATAGTGTAGGAGTTGTACAAATGTTTGATGGCTTTTTCGTGGAGGTGCTGTGATTCCTTGTCACCTTCCACCTAAACACTGCCAGTAAAGGCTCATGGTGAGCATAAAACACAACTATGCTGGAGAAATAATATGCTTAGTTCTGTCATATAGGTGTAAAGGGCAAACAGAGAAGCAGCAGGCACAGGAGGAGTAGGAAAACACATTTTTGATATAGCATAATGTCATTTTGTCTCTGAATACCCTGCAATATGTACAGAAAGACTTCAGCAACATCTGTGCCTCAGAATTCATAGCCAAGATGAAAACAAAGCTTTCATCTGGCAGGAACTGTGCAGCAGGTATTTGGTAAGATCTGCCTGGCATGAAAGAACAAAAACCAAAAGTTGTGGAGGGTTTTTTCTTTCTGTTTTTTTCTTTTACTCTTCTTTTTCCCCCTTCTTTTTATTTTCCTTTTTTTTCTTTTTCTTCTCCCTAACCAGGAGACATAACTCTGTCAGTAGCCTGTGTGTTTCAGTGGGAACATTCAGGGACTGTCTGAGCAGCACTTGAGAGCCTAACCTTGAGAACAAAAGTAGTGTTTCATGTGGTTACGTACTGAAAGATGTGGGTAGGCATCTAGTGGGAATCCAGAAAGTGCGTGGGCGCTTGATTCCCTCGGAAACTGTTGGGATTTGGCACCTAAGCTGGTAAAGTATTTTAAAAAACTCTTAAATATCTTTCTGAAAATTGGGTCTGATGTTGCTAATCAGTGTGAAGGGTGGGGGGATTTTTTTATTGTGATGTAATGGTGCCTTTGATCTTTGTTACTTTCTAGTAGATAAACAGAAGGAAGTTGAAGGAAAGCAACAGAAGTGACTTTGGGGTTGGAGGGATTGACGCAAGAGGAAGATAAAAGCTATATACTTGTGTAGTTCTTATAAAATGAGTAGGAGGGCAGGACTGCTATGGGCTTCTGAAGGGTATAAATGCCAAGGAATGGAGGGTGTGGAAGAAGGAAACTGAGTCTCTACTCTGTGAGTGCCTGTGCTGGCAGGTAGTTTCACACACAGCCTCATCCAAAAGGAGCATTTTCATTGAACTTTGTGAGTGTTACAGGGACGTGCTGGTGAGGAACAGAAACGCTTTTTGTGGCAGCAAGGAAGGTACCTGCTTTAGTACTTCAGTCAGGGTAAACCACTAAAATCTGCAGTTGTTTGCACCTCAGATTGGCTGGCATCTATAAATGTCATCACATCACATAAAAGCTACTTTCCATTTGTGCTGGCGTTCCTGGACAGGATCTTTAGAAAACTTCACTTTAGGCCTCGATAGCTCCAAAACTCGGATTGTGAGTGCTTGGATCTCCACCGTGCCTCACAGCTGGCTGCCATGGTGACACAGTTAATCTCACTGATCTCTTGTGGTATCCGAAACTTTCATCGGGAGGGAAAAGCGGGGTGACAGCTGCTCCAGGGCACAGGTTGGTAGGAGGGGGACAGCAGGCAGGTAAACAGTCTGTCTTGGGACTGCTCTCCTGAGATGTTAGGGCATCGCTTATTATATCCACTAGGACATAAACATTATATATGTGAGGATGTAATCCAATAAGATCTGGGTATCTTGGGGAGTGCTTGATGTCAAAGGTGTAAACCAGCTACTTGAAGATGATAAAGCATTAGCAGAGAATACGGAGTCCTAGCTGCTGGAGGTGTTGGGGATGTTCCCATGTCAAGTGCTCTTCTTGTAGCCAATAGATCGATAAACTAATTTGAGATAATTACAACAGGAAAAATTAGACCAAATAGATAAATGTTAATAAGTCACCAGACCTGGATGGCATTCAAGAGTCCTGAGGAGCTTGAATGTGAAACTGCAGCACTGCTGGCCAAGCTGTATAATTTATCACTACAGACGGCCGCTGTGCCAGAGGACTGGGGAGCTGCCAGTGTGATTCCCAACTATAAAAAGGGATCTAGAGGGGATCCTGGGAACAGCACAACAGAGAGTCATGCTACCAGGAATGGAAAGGCTCTCTGAATATATAGAGAAATGTTAACTGCTGGGAAAGTCAGTGTGGCTTCTGAAAATGAAAATCCTCCTGTCCAACCTCATGAGGTTCTGTGGGGTGTCAATAAGAAAGGGCTAAATTGGTTATAATATGTTTGGATTTTCTGAAAACTTCTGTCAACATCTTAAGTTCCTATAAGTTTGGAGGAAAGGCTTTTTTATGGTTTGAAGGCCACATGAATAATAGGAAGTAAAAGATTTGGGACAATTTCACATTTTATGATGGAGAGGGAAAGATCACTGCAGCAGCAACCAAAAAAGCCACTATCCTCATTGGGGAAGTAATGAACGACACCATTTGGCTTTGGCATAAATGCTTGGTGCACCCATATCTTGTGGGTGATGTGCAGTTCTGTCTCCACATCTCTTGCAGAGCACAGTGGCATTGCAGAAAGGCAGCTGGAAGGGCAAAGAAATGGGCTACCTTCCAAGAAGAAGCTAAAGTAGTTGAGACTATTCCATATGGGAAGAAGGGAAGGAACACAGGTTGAAATCATAAAGTCAGCAGGTAAAGATAATATGAACTATCAGCTCTCATGCTTTTACAGCCAGGGAACTTTTGATTAAACACAATGGGCTTTGATCTTTAAAACAGGTGAAAGACCATACTAGTGCAGTGGAAAATTGGTGACTGTAGCCTGAGAATAGGTAGAATTTGGTGACAGGCTTTCAGGCACTCACCTGTGCAGGGCAAATCCCACTTGTACTTTGCAAGACTCTTGCCTTTCCAAGAGTCTCTGCATGACCCTTCCTTTCCGCAGGGCTCTCCTCTGCAGTTTTTCATAGGAAGCAATTATCCAGGTGGCTGGCAAGTGTTCGACACTCCCATGTGTGCACAATGAGGTTTTTTTTTTTAATTATAAATGACTTATTCCTCATAGAAGTAATTTTTTTTTTAATGCTGCCTTCAGCAGGGTGTGCATGTGAACTTTATTTTAATTAAGGGTGAGGAATCTGTTTTACATAACTATATCCCAGATTCTCATGAGAGAGTGAAAACAGCCCTGAGGGATTGATGAAAAGGCCACTGAAATCGGTTGCCTCACTGATGGGAGGCCTGATTCCAATCTCTTTAGGTTTTCTCTACCTGTGGGACTTGCTCCAAGCTGGTTGACAGCCAGAGGAATTGAACAAATGCAGAGGCACTGGCTCCTCACAGCTTTATTTTGGGCTGCTAATTTGTGGTTCTGGGCAGATACTGGGGTGGCTGTTGCAGCTCTGCCTGAGGTTGTTGTCCCTGTAGTGGGAGTGGCCAAATGGGATGTGAATCTACTTCCAAGCCCTTTGAGCCATGTCGTGGTGCTGGCTCAGACAACTTCTGCCACTGTGCCTGTTGCCAGGGTATTGTATTGCAACACTTGCTTCATCCATCTCCTTGGAACAGGGGTGCCTGTTGTGATCAAAATGTGGTCCCCACCAGCCAGCTGAGTTGCTAATTAAATAGCAGTATTAATGGGACTGGGTCAAGGTGGTTCTCTGAATCTTTGAGAAAGAAAACAAATGGCACTGGAAGTCACAAACAAATGCTGTTGGCTAAAATTTGTTTTGAGTTGTAAAACCTGAAAGAGACAGGGAGCAGATGACTAAAATGTTTCTGTACCATTAAGGAGGGGAAAATCCAGGGTGTGTGTATGGCCTTTTGTTTGTTTTCCTGTTAAGAAAACAGAAATGATAAAGGTGTTAAAACTCAGCTGTTGCTGGAACTGTACTGGAAGTGGGGCATACAAATAAAAGAGGACTTCTTTCACTCTGCACAAAGAGAAATATGAAAAACAAACCACAAACTCTGTAAAGAGGCTAATGAAGTTTATGAGTCAAACCTGGCACGTTGTTAGCACCTGCTGCTTGTTTGTGGTGACTGAAGCAAGCATCCCTTTCAGAAAGCCTCTCATACTGAAGATAGTTTTACTATCCTGTTATCAGAACCTTGGTGTAGTTGAAGAAGCTGAACTGCTGATAAACTGCACAGCTGAGACCTTCAGCTTAATTCCTGCTGAATCTGGTGGTAGCTGGCAATTTTTTGTGATACCAAAAGCCTAGAGAGATTTGGCATGATGCCACTGCATGAGGACAACGTTGGTTTTGTTCTATTTCTGCTTCTGCCCCAAGAGCTGTCTCTAGAGAGTGTCTAGAGATTTGGCTTCTCTTATCAGAATCTTACATGAATCAAAGGAGGGTTTTGATGCTCAGCTCTAAATGTTTTATTGAAGTGGCAGTTCATGCCATTGATCTGAAAAGTGTTTAGGAGTTAAAACTGATGGGAAGTAACTGGTGATGCTGGGGCTTTGCAGCCCCAGGTGGGCATCTGCCACCCGTCTCCTGGGGAAGGAGGAAACAGATGAGCAAAGAGGTGGGACAAAGATAAGCCTGTGGGAATAGATGTCCTTCAGCTGTTCAGCAGAACAACATAAATGAGTGCACTTTAGAGAGAAAAGAATGTGATGGTTGTGTCACAACTTGGATGTGCTTTGCTTTGGGGTGATTTCATAGGTTGGAGCACGTGCTTTGAGTGGACGTCAACAGATTCAGCCTGGTGTGAGGTGAGGGAAGTGGGGAACAAGGTCAATGTCAGTCTGAGGGGATGTGCTGAGGGCTTTAAGCACCTCAGAGTGCAGAAGCTGTAGAGAAATGTCTGATGGTGAAAGGTTTTTCCAGAGAAAAAGGCCTGAACATGTCCTTCATCTTAACAGAACAAGAGGAAATGGCCCCAAGAGGAGGTTTAGATTAGATATTAGGAACTTTTTTTTAACATGAACGTTGTAAATCATTGGAACAGACTGCCTAAGGAAGCAGTGGAGTCACCATCCCTGGAAGTGTTCAGAACATGTGCAGACATGGCACTTGAGGACATGGTTTAATGGTGAATGTGGTGGGGGTGCTGGGTTGATGGTTGGACTTGATGATCATAAAGGTCTTTTCCAACCTTAATGATGCTATGATTCTGTGACATGAAAATACCATTCCTGGCATAGGTGGTCGGAACAAAAACACTGTAAGCTGTGCTGGGAGCAGTGATCCAAATCTCTGCTTTAGGCACCCTGTGCCCTATAGGGAGTAGGGTAAAGTGTTGTAATCCCGTCATAGTTTAAACCAGGAACAAATCTGTGAGGCTCATTCAGGTGGAAAGGCAAAAGAGAGTGAGCAGTGCCAGTGTCTTTGATTGGGAAAGTTGCAAAGAAGATGGATAAGGATGGCAGACTGCTGCCAGTTCCTCCTGCTCTCTGAGCTGTTTCCATTCTGAGTGTGGTACCAGCCCCAGCAGCTTCTGCCTGGCAGCCTGTTCCAGCACCAGATCCCCGCTTCATGCCTTACTCCAGAGTCGCTTGCAAAATTAGCAGAGGGTTGGAGAGTTGCAGGTGCAGAACCAGAACAGGATGGAAGCCTGGAAGATGTGTTTTTTCTCTGCTGTAAACTTGTGTGACCTTTCTCATCTCACTTCAGCTGTGTCCTCAGTTTATAGAAGGGTAGTGGAGCTACTGTGTACTGTCAGGTATTCTGTATTACCTGGCAGAAGTCGTTCTTTCACCTACGTTAGTAACATTTTATCACTGAGTAGTGTTTTATGCATTAATGGTTTTCTGTGCAGTGCCTAAAATTTAGAAAAGGGTCCTGAAATTTTATGAGCCTCTTGTATAGGCAGAGTTGGCCAAGGGGGTGGGGGAAGGAGGAGTTGTATCCTTTTCTGCAGAAACTCTTGTGCATTTTCTCTTCGAAAATAATTTCAGGCTATTTATTTATATCAAACCTTTGTTAATTCATTGTCCAGTGAAACAGCAGATAGAAGGTTCTTTTGGAAAGCTATGCAGATTAGAAGATGCTCCAATACATACACCCTAAGCAAGGAAATGAGAACACCCTAAGGAGTAATATGAAGTGTGATGCTTTCTGAGCCTGCTACACAGCTGCAAAGCAATGGGTGAAGTCAGATTTTGCCCACACAGCTCTCCTAAGCCTCAGTACTTTGAGTTTTACTTTGCTTGCTTTGGCTTCTGAGACAGCCGGTGTCTGGAGCTGAGGCACTCCAGTACTTTGCTTAGTGTCCCCAAAAGACCTGCAAACTTAGCCAAGCTTTTGGGCTTGAAAGAGATGAGCTGCATAGCTTGAATTGCAACTGGGTGCCTCTAGTTCTGGGAGGCTGCAATGACTGCGACCTTTTGAAATCTTGTTCAAACTGTTTTTGTTGCGCTCAGACAGGAATGTTATGTTCTTTGTTCTGTCTCCTAAAAGGCAAACTTTTCTGTATAGGCCGCCTGTGGCTTTTAGAGTTTGATATATATGGGTCAGGGGAGGAAGCAGGCATAGACTGTTAGATGTTTTCAAGCTGCTGAAAAAGTCCTTCTGAGTGCATGAAGTGGGTTTTAAGATCCCAGCTGAATTTTTGCTAATAACCTCTGTCTTGATTAGGAACAGAAATAAGCCCGCAAATGTGAATTGCTTCCAGTTTGTGTGCACAGAAGTGAGTGGGCCGACTCTTCTCTGAGACAGACCTGTGTGGTAAAGGGTTACATGTTTAATTCTGAACCCCTTCTCCTGGGAGGAAGCACGGAGCATCTCAGTTACCATTACTGAAATGTCATTGTTTTTCAAGCAGAATAAAAATATGCGTTCAGTAGTTAAAGTCAAGGAAAAGGTTTCCATTGCCTCTTGGAAGGGCCCTTCTTGATGCCTGCACGCCTTTAGGTACGCGTCTTTACAGAATCACAGACTGGCTGAGGTGGGAAGGGAACTCCAGAGGTCATGTGGCCCAACCTGCTGTAATCAAGCAAGGCCACCCACAGGCAGTTGCCCTGGACCGTGCCCAGACAGCATCTGAATATCTCCAAGGATGGAGACTCCACCACCTTTCTGGCCAGCCTGTCGGTGCTTGGTCACCCTCACAGTGAAAAAGTGTTTCCTGATGTTCAGAGGGGCCCCCTGTGTTTCAGTTTGTGCCCATGGCCTCTGGCCCTGGCACTGGGCATCACTGACAAGAGCCTGGCTCCATCTGCTTTGCACCCTCCCCGCAGAGATATATAGACATTGATGAGATCCCCCTGAGCCTGCTCTTTTCTTGGCTGAACACTCCCATTTCTGTCAGCCTTTCATCATAGAAGAGATGCTCCTGTCAGCATCTTTGTGGCCCTTTGCTGGACTCTCTCTGGTCTGTGTGTCTCTCATACAGGAGAGCCCAGGACTGGACCCAGCAGTCCAGGTGTGCCTTCACCAGTGCTGAGGAGAGGAGAAGGATCATCTGCGTTGAACCTGCTGGCAATACTTGGCCTAGTGCATCCCAGGATACCATTTGCCTTCTCGGCAGCAAGGAGCCACTGCTGGCTCACGCTCAACTTGGTGACCACCAGGACCCCCAGGTCCCTTTCTGCCACAGTGTTTTCTGTCTGGGTGACCCCCAGCACATGTAGGTGCCTTTGGCTGTTCCTCCCTGAGTGCAGGAGTTTGTGTTTCTCTTTGTCGAATTTCATGAAGTTCCTATAGGCCCACCTGTGGTTCCCTGGGTCTTCTGGAACATCAGGATTGACATTTGCTTCCCTCCAGTCTATGGGCCCTTCTGCCAGTTGCTGTGATTGATCAAAAATTCCTGAGCCTGGCCTCACAGTGGCATCTGCCAGCTCCCTCAGCATTCCTGGATGCATCCTGTTAGGGCCTGTGTACTTATTTTGAGTATCTGTAGATGTGAACAGAAACTTCTAGAGAAGGGCTAAGGCTTGAGAATGCAGCCCGTTCCTTGGTCCTCCTTCTTCTCTTCTTTTCCTCTCTCCATTGCTTGCTGACCTCAGTCCTCAGCTACTGCTAGAGGTGCTTTGCTTGCATGACAAGGCTATTGTGAGTTTGGCTTTACATTTAAAGCCTACAGGTAATGTGGCTTTAAAGCCAGGACACCTCTTTTGCAAAGGTTCTCAGGCTGTGTGGGGCTGCTTCTGAGGTGTCATGTACATACACAATTTGTGTGTGTTTGCTGTTTATTCCTGGCTGAGGAAGGGAGTCTGTCACAAGGACTGACTGTGCAACTTCAGCTCAAACTGCCTTAACTCACGCTATTTACTTTGGAAATTACAGTTTCAATTGCTGCTGATAACCCAGCTGATTGTTATGTTTTACATTTAGCACTGTTTTTTTAGTTCTTTCCTTAATTACTTATGTAAATAATTTTAGAAGACTTAGCATGAATTTTGGAGAAACTGGCGTATGGGGCTGCGAGGCTAGCAGCAGGTGCTGTAAGCAATCACTCTTCTAAATTAAGCAACACTTTCTGAGACAGTAGGTTAATTTCTGGGTAAACAGCCTGCATTCAGATTCTTGGAATCAGCTGGATCGTGACCCAGCAAGTGACTCAAGGCTTTGTGTAGGTTTAATTGCTTGAGTTATCTCACTGAAGCCTTTCATTTTTAGAGGAAACTGGGGCTGTGCTTGAATGTCTGTTGAAACTGTGTTATCACATAGAAATTTCTGTCACCTGGCTTTGTGCTTTGTAGCTCAGTCTTCACTGCCATTGGAGGCGTATTTGGAGCTTGGGCAGTGTCATGGCTTAACCATGTCAAGCTGCCTGGAGCCAGGGTATGTATCACAGAATGGTTTGGGTGGGAAGGGACCTTAAAGATCATCTCATTCCAACCCCCTGCCATGGGCAGGGAAACCTTTCACTAGACCAGGTTGCTCAAAGCCCCATCCAACCTGGTCTTGAACATGTCGAGGGATGGGGCATCCACAGCCTCTCCGGGCAACCTGTGCCAGTTCCTCACCACTCTCATAGTAGAGAATTTCTTCCTAATACTAAATCTAAACCTCCCTTCTGTCAGTTTGAAGTCTTTTCCTCTTGTCTTATCACTGGATGCCCTTGTAAACGGTTCCCCTCCAGATTTCTTGCAGGCAATATTTGGGTACTGAAAGACCACAGTGTTCATGAGTGGCTCATGCTTATGCTGAAGTCTGTGCTGCCGTGGGTTTCTCTCATTCCTACACAAGCAAGCAAAGTCACTGAGAGATTTATGCCATCTTTTTTGCCTTTGTGCCTGAGAGTGCATTTCTGCAAAAATATTTCCTCCAATATCTCTAGTGGAGTTCTCATGGGGTCTGTAAGCAGTAACTGTTGACCAGGTTGTGCTCAAGTGCTGCCCGTCGCTTTTGCGTTGTCACAGTGACAGCATTGTTGGCCAGCATTGTCCTTGCTCAGGGCTTGGAGATTGCCTGCAGAAGTGTGACCCACTCTTCGTAAAACCACTCTTGAGTGTGAGGCTGATGGGGTCAGTGATGTTTGTGACTTGAAGTCTTAAATGATTTTTCATAGGCTCTGCAGAGCTCTGAGGAAATTGGTAAAATCTTAATTTCTGTTATTACACAGAATATGACTTTGGAGCACTTTGTCTCACTTGTGGAGTAGGAGGGTACAGTTTTTACAAGCTCAAGCTCTCTTTAAAATCTATCTTCCTGTGTGAAGATTGTGCCAAAAAGTAACGGGAAAGGTGGAATTTCCACTTACATGGAATTCCATGTAAAGTGGAATAGAGCAGAAAAAATGCCCTTCCCCAAGGATTCAAGAGAGGAGAGAACTTCAGAGAGCTGGAGAGAAAAAATGGATTTTTGCTGCCTCTATGTGACTGTCAGCTGGGACTTGTCCTTCCTTTGACTTAGAGTGGTGCTTCCTGTGCCTGTGGATGCTCAACCTAATTATCGAACTGGGGCTTGAAATCATATGCCTGCTACAAAAGGTCTGAAGCCACTTCCTACACTCTTTAGCTTGATTTTTTTGCTATGGTCAATCATCTTCAGATCAAAACACTCTTAGGCTTGAAAATCAGTGTTGGGATACAGCCCTTTCATGTTTAAAAAATTAATAATCCAAATGACAGGCTTCTGAAGGTAGAGCTCAATTCTTGTGAACAGTTTTACAGAATGACATGGCTCTTGTAATTTGTTTAGAGGTCTGTAATCTCTTTAATTCTCTTCTCACTTTCTAGATTAATACTTTACTCACTTCTTTGCTGTGAAATCTCGAAGAAGCACAGTTCACATGTGCAGAGTCTAACAAACCACCTTGTACTCTCTGCTCTATAATGGAAACTAGATGTATAAGCAACTTGATTTTTTGATAGCTCAGCTTTACTTGAAAACCTGAATTCTCATGTAGCTCTGAGTGCAAACAGTCCTCGTTAGGTGACATCCTGGTTCTGTGGGAATTGGGACTGAAATATTTTTAAAAAGAAACGGTGAAGAGGAAGTCATACACAGGCTCTCCACTCTTTATGGATCTTCTGACAGTGGATGCCTTGTGGGTTTAACCGATGATCCAAATGCATACTGATGCATTCAGATGATCTCAGTGTATTCTCTGGGATGCTGTGAGATGTCTGCAAGCTTGGAAATGGAGAGGGGCAGTGGGAAAGAGCTGGATGGACAATGAGTTGATGATGGGAGCATAGAAACATGCTGATCTTGGACAGCCTTTTCAAAAGGGTCCAGAATCTGAACTCTTTTAAATACTGTGGGGTAGAAGGCAGGGAAATCTTTTTTTCCCAGATGAGTTAGCTCTGTGTGGGCCACAAGAACTGGAAGCATCATAAAGAAGTGACCAGATACTCAACAGGTGTCTTGAAGGTTGGCTTTATGAATGGACTTCTGAAGAGAAAGCAGAGGAGTAAAATTCTCTGCTCCGGATTTGGAGATTTTGAGGGGAATAGGTAATTTAAGAATAGGTTGCTTTGCACCTTTCTCACTGACTGCCCTAACCTCAGTCTATCCAAGTATTTTTTCCAGGCGGCATGAAGAATTTGTAATGCTTTCTGTTATCAAAAGCAGAACTTGAAAGAATCCTGCACCATACCAAAGATATGATTGCTGTGTTAGGGACTTTGGACATATTAATAAAAACAAGATATTACTCTACCACTCTCTCGTCTGAAATTAAACGTGTCAAGCAAATTGCTGAAACAGTAGATGGAAACTTGGCAATTACGTTTGTGTGGCAATTTGATTCTGTTCTCCTAAAATACCCCTGGAGAGCATCCAACTGTAGCTCTGCTCTGATCCCAAGACTACCCTGCGGATGCCCTGAACACAGACACGTAAGCAGCAAGCTCTGGCGGCCTGATCTGTGTAGCTGCTGGAAAGCTTCAAAATCTGGTTTGCTCTCAGAGGGCTTTCCATTTGGGAAAGGAACTGATACCATTCCAATTTTAACTCTGGAAGAGGAAGGGAAAATATAAAAGCTTCAGAGAAGCAAGTTTTTGTCTAGACTGTGGAGCCAGCTGGGTGTCTTGTTCTGTCTTGTCAGGCTGCCTTCTTGTTTGGGGCTCTGTCTGAGTGGTTGACAAGTGCATTAACTCAGTGAAAATAAACCCACTTCTGGTGTGGCAAATGAACCCTGGTCTCCCATGACCATCTCCTGCCACAGTTGTTTCCTGAATGCTTTACTGACCTGTATAAGTGCACAATCTCCTCTCCTTGTCCTTTCACAGTCATAATTTGAAAATTTCCTCTGTTTTTGCCTTAAAAATTACTTTTGAAGTGAAGGGTCCCTTTTGTTTCACTGACTGTAAAGTGTGCATAATAATTACAGGACAATTGCTGTGTTAGCTGAGATCCTGCAGTGTTTCTGCAGGACAAAACCCTGAGCAGGAGCAGTTCAACTTCTCTCACTCAAACCCCAGGGGCCAGGGATGAGGAATTTCCTAGGTTTTGTGCTCAGCAGTGACAGTGATATCTGTGTGGATACTATTTATTGCACTGTAAGTAATAGTTTAATGGCTTTGCATGCGATAAAATGCTGTTTCCTGCTGACGTGTGGTTTTCAATAGTATGTCAGAGAATTACTTATGCCTTTTAATCTGCATCATTCAAGAAGGCAATATTTTAAAAATGTGATTATCATATCAAGGGTTTGTGAAGTGAAGGGCAGAGAGGCTTTTGCTGCTCCAAAGATATCCTGTCTAGAGAATTTAAGTCAATAAACATGACAACGATGGGGGTTTTTTTTTTTTGCTATTTGGTTTAGTGTTTTTTTTTTTTTCTTTGAGTCAGGCTTCTTTCCTTCTCCTGCATTTGGATCCTCTTAAAAATGACTAGTTTCAGGGAAAATGCAAGCATACCAAATAACCTGTGGAAGTCTTCTGTCATTAGATAACTAACTGCTGCTTTTAGAGTGGGTATCTGCTTAGCTGTGCTCTTGCTCCAAAACGAGTCATCTTTCAGTCTCTGAAAGACCCACTGTCCTTGACTGTCTTTTAAACTCTTTTTTATCCTTTGTTTGGGTTATTTTCTGTTGGTTGCTGTCAGGGAGCTGCTGTGATACCTAAAGAGGCTGCTTATCTTACCTATTGTATCTCAGTTGCTGCACCGCTTATTTACAGGGATACAATCTGACTTGCACCATAGGTGTTGACCCTGTCTTGTGCAAACCTCTGCTGCCTCCAAGGATCCAAATAAAGGATCTTTCTAAGAATTAGATGCTACAGACCCTATGCTGTTGTCTGTAAAACCAGTGGCTTCAGTTTGGGCAGGACCCAGGCCCCCCATTCAGAGCAGCGATACTGTACGAAGCCTCTGGCCCCTGGAATATGTGAGCTGGTTGTTGCTCAGCTCCCCCCAGGATCAAGGCCAGACTGGGCTGGACAGGGCTCATAGACATGTTTCCCTCAGGGGAAATGCTCAGCTGTGGCACATACTTACCTGGTCAATGTTTGCTTAGTTAAGAGTGGGACGGGGATGGGAAAGAGCATTAGCCAGTGGTAAACTGGTTTCCTGAGCATCAATGCCATTAGATTTGGGTTCAAAGGCACTGTGTGGGCAGAAATTGGCCTCTCAGACCTCGGTGCCTCCTGGCTGTAAACCCATCCACTTTGCCTTAGGTTGAGTTGGGGATGGCAGTAGCTATTTTAGGGCAGTTCTGGAGGTAATGGGTGGGAAAATATGAGGATTTGGGTGGTGGTGCTGGAAAGAAGTTCTAGCAAACCATCTGAAGATGGGGTATTATTGAACAAGTTAAGTGATACCCTGGATGCAACTGCTTTGGCTTTGTGGTTTTGTTTTTTGGTTTTTTTCTCCTCCTTTAAAAGTGTGGTTTGTTTGGCACTGAGTAGGTATCAGAGAGGTGTTTTTAGCCACTGTGCTTTTGAAATCGGCATGCTAAACACCCTTGGAGCTGCGAGAATATGTGCATATGCAGACTGGTGTTGGTTGAATTCAATTGTTGCAAAATACACCCTTGGAAACCTCATCTGGGATGGTGTTGGCATGTCCCTCACATTTTGCCAGTTTTCAGAAGCTGTCAGGTAGTACTGTGTGGGAGGTGTAACAGGGATAAATCCTGAAATCCTAATTTGGGCTAAACTCCCACTGTTTTCAGTGGGTGGCTTGCTGGCATTAAGGCCAAGTACCCCATAGCTATCACAGATGACCTTTCTGTCTTTTAAAAGTCAAGGAGACTGAGACTTGATGCTGTATCTTGTATTAGAGATCAAACTGCAGGATTGCAGCCCCTAAACTTTGTACATGTGCTGAGATTTGTGAACAAGAAGTTGGTTAACCATTTAAAAAAAACATTTCCAGTAACTGTTCTTTAGATTCTCAAGAGTGCTGGTGAAATGCCAGAGATCTGGAAACAGAAATTAGCTGGTGATTTAGAGCAGTACATGAGGAAGATACTCATTCTGTAGGGAGAAACACTGATGTTCTGAAAACCCTACTTTTCATAAATGGAGAAAATGTAACCCCATGTATTTTTAAAATGACAGCTTTAAATTCTTTCATAATATCAGTACAAATTTATTGAAATGGTGTTTGATCAGATAACTGATTTTTATTTTTTTAGGAGAATGTTTCTATGAAGTGCCTGCAACCTTTGTCAGTATATTGCTTTCCAGCAAAATTGAATTAAATGCATTTTAGAAGTTAATTGTCTGAGAGTAGGTACCTGAAGTTCCTGTCACCAAGTAATTGAGATAATTTGTTGTTCTGGCTTCTTCTCTCAGTGCAAGAAAGAGGGAAGATGTTGCGTTTGTGTTGGCAACACTTAAGAAAATCAAACAATATCCCAACAGTAATAAAAGAAAAAGGCCCAAATCTCTTCAGAAAATGTTGCTGTGCAACCCTTGTCTGGCGGAAGGTCTTCCCAGCTGAAGTAAGAGCTTTCCTTCACCTCAGTGGAGCATCACCATTAAAGTCTGACTGAACCCAACTTGGTGTCAGCCTCAAATGTTATGCAAGGGCACCCCAAGAACTTGCTCAGATGCAACTGGGGCTCTGAAGCCCACACTGTATTGTTTTCCTTCTCCATTTCCCCTTAGGTGGCCGCTGCCTATTCATATTTCAAGCTCAGGAGGGCTCTTCTGTCCCATCACTGGGATTCCAAGGGGGAAGAAGGGTTTTCACATCCTTCCATGCCCCCCTTTACCTCTGAGTTTCCCATCAGAGTTGCATACACAGGTCTCTTTCTTTTCTTTTTTCTCTTCTCTTCTCTTCTCTTCTCTTCTCTTCTCTTCTCTTCTCTTCTCTTCTCTTCTCTTCTCTTCTCTTCTCTTCTCGAATGTGTTTCTTGTGCTAACTGAAGTTGCAGAAGCACCTGGAAGGGATTCTTCTCATGCTGTGTGCTCTGTAACTACCTGAATTGCCTTTTCTTTAAAGAGGTGACTGACTGATGGGAGGAGGGCAAAGCAGACAAGAAGTACTTTGTCTTTCTCCCCCTCTTGTGCCTCCAGGATCACAAATGAGGTCTGTGAGAACTGGGACAAGAGCTGGCATCTCCCAAGTACTGGGACTGTACTCCACACACACAAATTCGTAATGAGGGTGTTGTGGTACTGAGCCCAACTCTTCTCCCGATTTTCTGCTCAAGGTTGTCACCACCTCTTTCAATTTACCTTCATCGCTAAACTGGGGCCTTGGGTACTGAGGAGTAAAAACATGTGCTTCAGACAAGTAGTTTGAATGGTGTTGTGCACCTCTCTCCTTTAAAACCTCCCTGTCAGTTTGTGTGGCTTGTAATTGCAGAATTGCTGAGGTTGGCAGGAACCTCTGTGGATAGTCTAGTCCAGTTCCCCACCTAAAGTGGTGGCAGCTGCAACAGTTTGCTCAGGGACGTATCCAGTGGGGTTTTGAGCATGCTCAAGGATGGAAATTCCCACTATTTTTCTGAGCAATCTGTGTTTTTCTGGGTTCTGTGGTTTTGTGTCTGTCTCCCCTCATCCCCACCCAGAAAAAAAGTGTGGTTTTGTTGTGGGGTTTGTTCTTACATTTAAATGGAATTTCCTGTATTTCAGTTTGTGCCCATTGACTCTTGTCCTGTTGTTGGATACCACCAAGAGGAGCCTGGTTCCATCTTCTTTACACCTCCATCAGGTATTTATGCACCCCTCTGAATTTTTTCTTCTCCAGGCTGTAGAGTCCCAGCTCCTTCAGCCTCTCCTCATATGCCAGATATTCCAGTCTCTTAATCATCTTTGCAGACCTTTGCTAGACTCTCACCAGTATGTCCACGTCTCTGTTGTACCGGGGAGGGAAGCACTTGTCCCAGCACTCCAGATTTGTCTCACCAGCCCTGAGCAGAGGGGAAGGATCCCCTCCCTTGACCTGCTGGCGGTTGTTTTCCCTGATGCAGCCCAGATGCTGTTGACCTCGTTTGCTACAAAGGTGCTTTGGAGGCTCACGGTCAACTTGATGTCCACCAGGAATCTCAGGTCTTTGTCTGCTTTTTCTGCTTCCTTTCTGCCTGCTGGCTGCCAGTCCATGATCCTGAGCAGCAGGACTTTGCACTGTCCTTTGCTGAACCGCAGAGGTTGGTGTTGGCCCATTTCTCCAGCCTGTCCACGTCCCTCTGAGTGGCACCATGCCCACCTGGTCTGTCAGCCACCACTCCCAATACTGTATCATCTTTGAGCTTCCTGAAAGTGGACTCTGTGCTGTCAGCCATAATCTCTCCTTTATAAAGAACTGAAAGCCCTGGGTGAAGTGTTTAATGAATAAATCTCTCAACAGTTCTTGAAAGTGCATTGCTGTTCACTTGGGAAAGTCAGACAGAGCTTCACTAGCACTAAAAGAACATTAAATGCTGTGCCTTGTAGTAAAGGACTTCATTATTATTATTTAGGACTTCAATCCCTTGAATCTCTGATACTTTTTGCAATACCAGCTCATGCCCTTTGCTAACACCATAGCAACCTGCTATAAATGTCACTATATAATGTGGCTTTTTGGCCAAAAACTGGACAAGGAATGCTTTCTAGGGTAGAAAATGCATGGGGTCAGTAAAAAAAGTGCAGTAGAATGAGAGAAAAGTCTTGTTGTTTTATAGTATTGCAAAGTGATTTTTCTTTTTCTCTCCAAAACTGTGCCCTAGAGGAAATTGAGAGAATTTCAGTTGATGCCTCTATGCTTTATCTATATCCCCCTCCCCCAAAACCTACATCCTAGGCACAGTCTAAACCTCTGGGCTAACAGATGGTGTTGAGAGGGGGAGGGAGGGGGAGCAATTTGCATCTAAATAGCTGAAATAAAAAAGGGTCATGTCCCACAGACCAGCCCCACTCACCTGCTGTTTAAATCCCCCTGAGAAACAGGCAAACGCGCTTAGTTTTTTAACGTCTGCATCAGCTGTACTTGCTCTCTGAAGCTTTCTGCCCTAAAAAAGCTGCAGTCCTGTGCATCTTACTGTATGGATTCTGTTCTGCCCCCAAAACTATGAACTTTTAAGGATTTAGTTCTTTGAATGGAGTTGACAGCTGTGTCACTTCTGTTCAGCCCTCCCATCAGAGTGACTGGTGCTGTTGGTTATCGTAATTACCACAAGCACTAACGATACAGAAAAGGTTCAAAGCAAACATTACCTCTTCTGTCAGCTTGCTACTCACATGGCTGCCCGATTCCGCCTTCAGAGGTGCTCTTGCCATATGGTCCTGTGGATTCGTGCCGCAGTATTCCGCCCTGGGTTTGCGTGTGTAGGTGGGATGGGCTTTGGCTCTAGTGACCACCAGGCTGCAGCCCAGTGGTGATCCAGATCCTGCAGGACCCTGGCACGGTGTTGGATGGCTGTGCTTAATCCTGAAGGCATGCAAAGCCAAGTTTCCGTGGCTTCCTGACTGTCCTGTAAAAATTTGTCAGGTCTAGGACCTTGCTGCTTTGTACTGATTTTGTTTTGGAGTGTAAAGGTCGTTTGCCCTCCACTGTTACACATTCATGGAGGCTGCTCTGGGTCTACCCCCCTGTCCTGGCAGCAAGAAATGCACTTTTGTCTCTTCAGGCAGACTTTCTCAAAGGTTAAGGCTGTGGAAAGCCTGTAATAAGGAAAATCTTCCCCATTCTTCATAATCATGTATACATTCACCACCCCAAAACCATCCTACCTTATTTCCCAATGATATTTGGAGAGGCAAGAGGGCTTCACAGATGAAGTTTAATCTTAGTACAAAACACCAAGATGAGAAAAATCTGGTTATACCCACCAGTTCCTTGGACTTCTACACTCAAATACTAAAAATAAATAATGTGACAATAGTCCAGGTGGTTCAGGAGCTTTATTACTTTTGTCTGTTGACATCTGTACTTCCCAAGAAGCCAGAGGCATTGGAAGGTTGAGTTTGGCAGACTGGAAGGCTCAGCAGGATAAGGAGTGGCGAAGATGATGTCTGGGGACCCACCACTGTCTTCTGGGTGTTGACCTGGTAGAATAAAAGGAGGGCTTGTATTTCTGGAACTGCAATACCTTGAATCTCTTCTTTCTTCAGCACAAGCCTGGAGGGAATTGGTGAGGTTAACCTTTGCTGAGCTACTGGGCCCTCCCTCCCACAAGTGTCTCGGAAGAGGAAATGGCCTCAAGAAGTGTCTTTGCTTTCTTTTCTCGTTTAATTCCCAAGTATATTTCAATATTGGGAGTGGTAGTGGTTGATGTGCCTGAGGACAACACGGATCTGGGCAACAACCTTGTTTATGTGTCTCTGGGGAATAGGTTTATTTATTTTATAATTTAATATAGATTCCAGTTAATAGAAACATGATCCAGTGTATGAATACTTAGAGAGTAAGTGGGCAATGTGCAATACCAAATTATATTAATTTAGAGCTGTCTGTCGGACTTCATAACTTTCAACAACTGTTTTTCTTTTTAGTACTTCGTCACTTGAGGATAACCATGTTTTTTAAATGGTCATATCACATGATGCATACTCACTGTCTGGGAGTAAACAAAATAAGTGAGTTAACTTGGGTGGTGCAAGTTATATACACACATGCACATGTAAATGTGTGTGGATATACATGTTTATACAGCCACACTCTCTTCTGTAGGACAGCCCTCTGCCCTGCTCCTTCTGCCCCCTTCCCCAGTTCAGTGATGCAGGCAGGTAACTGGTTCTGGCAGCTGTGCTGCTGGTCTTTGCCATGGATAAAATGCTTGTCATGCAGCAGGGCCTCACAGACCATGTAAGAGCAAATGCAGAAATGAAAGATGATGTTGGAAATATTTCTCTTCTCTGTTTTTAAAAACAAAACAGTGTAAATTGTGCAGCTGTAGCAGAGGTGCATGTTACTTTTTGACAAAGGAGGCAAAAAGGGGAAATATGAGGAAATAAGTGCATTTTGAGGTGAGGTTTTCAGGTAGTGGGATGAACACTGAGAAAACTGGATTTCATAGACTCCTAGAATGGTTTGTGCTGGAAGGGACCCTAAAGATCATCCAGTTTCAACCCCTTGCCATGGGGGCTGCCTTCCACTGTGCCAGGTTGCTAAAAGCCCCATCCAACCTGGCCTTGAAGACTTCCAAGGATGTGATATCCACAGCTTCTTGGGCTGCGTGCTTCAGTGCCTCCCCACCCTCACAGGAAAGAATTTCTTCCTAGTATCTAATCTAAACCTGCCCTCCGTCTTCAGGCCATTCCCACTTGTCCTGTAACTCCATGCCCTTGTCCAAAGTCCCTCTGTGCTCTGTTGTATCCCCTTTAGGTACTGGAAGGTGCTCTAAAATCTCCCTGGAGCCTTCTCTTCTCCAGGCTGAACAATCTCAGCTCTCTTAGCCTGTCTGCATAGCAGAGGTGCTCTGGCCCTCTGAGCATCTTTCCGGTCTCTTCTAGTTTTGCTCCAGCAGGTCCACATCCCTCTTACACTGAGGACCCCAGAGCTGGATGCAGCACTCCAGGTGGGGTCTCACCAGAGTAGAGCAGAGGTGGAGAATCCCCTTACTCTACCAGAGATGTAGGCTGCTTTTATTTTAGCAGGTTTCTTTTTGTTTCTGTTATTAAGTGGCTTACCAAGTGGCTGACTGACATTGGAACATTTATTTCTGTATCTTCCCAAGCTCTCTAACTGGAAGAGGAACTTGCTGTACAGAAGGGATCATTCTGGTAGTCTAATAGTGTTATTTAAATCACTTTCTCTGTGTGGAACTAAAATACTAAATAAAAAGATGTGTGTGGATTGGAACCATGCCTACAGCAATTCTTGGCATAATGGGATTATTTGACTGATTTTTAATTAAAATACAATTCTAACTAGGTTGTTTTGAGCATACATACAGCTCTGGTTTGTTGTTGTTGTTGGTCTAATTGCCTCCTAAATTAAAGATACCAATATTCTAATCCACTCTCTCCCTTGGGATACTGGCATTAAAAGAGGGTGTGGAATGCTATGTAAATGATTTACAGGCATGCAAGACAGAAAATGGTCTTTAAAGGCATTAGCCAAAACTTAGGTCTTCCCTTTACCTGTAATGTCTTGACAGAGAGAATGATGAATTGTTACTTTTTGGTATGTATTTGTTTCTCTGTCCTGACAGGTCTTTTAAATGGTTAGAAATGTGTCTGAGAAAAATGCCAATAATCTCAGCCTTTGAGGAAGAAGCAGTTAATGAATCTCCAGGGAAATACCCAGAGTACAGATGCTCCGTGGGGAAGAAAAGGTTAGGAGCCAGTGGACCAGAGGTTGGAGACAATACATCATCTCAGATCTAAAATGGAAGCTGTCTGCTAACAACATAAAATACTAAAATGACAGAATTATGGGCTGATTTCCTTAGGACTACTTTTTGAGAGCCCATTAAAAAAAAGTCGTTATTTGGGATTTGGCTTCTTCTATTTAAGATATCTTGGTTAAGTTTTGTCAGAAATAAAGCATTATTTTTTTGCAGGTTTTTAATTATCTTTACAAATTGAAACCCTTTGGGGAAGTTTCACCTGTGGGGGATGTAAATCCAAACCATGTTGGAAGTTTAAAGAATATATATTAGGCTCAAATCCAACTTCTATTTTTAAAGCTAAAAGGCACCTTACAAAGTAGCAGGCCACAAGTTTAGCTGTCTGTTTTATAACATTTTAATAGAACAACAGAGACTGACAAAACTTTGAGGCTTTTGTCAAAGTAGAATATTTAAGCTCCTCAGATAAAACTAGATGTACACTGACGAGTGTTCAGAGGAAAACAAGAGTTATTTCCAGCCTGAAGAGACTTTTCTTAAAAAATAAAAGCAGCCAAACGTGCGTATGTTGGGAGGCTGTGAATCAGCACCTGCAAATACCAGCAGTACAAGAATAACCAGGAATGGAACAAAAAGTTGGATGGGGCCCTGAGCAACCTGATCTACTGGGAGAAACTGCTGCACATGGCAGGGGGGCTGGAATGAGTTGGTTTTTTTAAGGTCCCTTTAAACCCAAACCTTTTCTATCATTCTATGAAAACTTGGGCCAAAAGAAACAACTGGAAAGAAAGAGTGGAAGAAGCAACCTCATACTTGCAAAGGAGACAGTTCACTTAAGCCATCAGGTCATGCTCTGTTGTGGATTGATTTGAGGATCTCCTTTCCCGCAGCAAGTGTTATTTTGCTTCACTGGATCCCTCTGCAGTGAGTGTAAGAACAGGAAAGATGGAGTTAGTGCAGGTTGTGCCACAATGTGTGTATGTTATTGTTAGTAAAGAGGAAGGCAGCACTTACATGAGACAAGTGTAAATGGCAAAAAGTGAAGGGGGAAAAATTGTTTTGGGAAGTGCATCCCCATGCATTGCTCCTGGGTGTGCTCAGGGACCAAACCTGGGATTTCTCGAGAGCTGTGAAGTAGCTGTTTCCAAAATGGACTGCCCTGTTTGTATCTTGAGGTTTTTTAGCAAACAGAGCTGTTACTGTAAAGGTGAGAGGTGAAATTATGGTGTGCTAGTTACAGAATTTAAAGTATCGTTTTATAGTTTCTTGCCTTGGATAGGAGAGAGGGAGTGTGGTCAGGTAACCTGAGGTGGGTGCTGAAATGAAAATTGGTTTGTGTGCCTGAACACTGAGGAAGTTTTGGGGTTGTGGGTGGGTACCATATCTCAGTGACAGTGTGCTGTGAACATCCTTGAATCTTAACTGTTGAAATTAGGGAAGGGTGATCAGAAAACTGCACCTGGACTTGCTGCATGCTGTGCTCTCCTAGGGAGGCTAATTCTTACGCTGGTGACCTTAGGAGGAAGTAGCTGTAGGACTTGAGCAAGGTGACTTAGAGCAGCGGGAGGGAATACTGCACTGAACAAAATGCCTTAACTCATACAACTTCCTAGAGCATCTGTCTTTGGTCGTTGTCTTCATTTTGGAAATCTGGTGAGTTTTGGCTACCACTTAACAAAGGTACAGTGTTGTCTGTGGAGCTTCTTGTCTGCCCAGTAGTGACCATAAAATGATTTTTAGCATTTTAAGCACACAGAGGACATACAACAACCTGACAAAGCAGTCTTGAGATGAATAAAACATGCATACTGGCAATCCATCCATCAGTGAAATCCCAATTCTGCTGAATTTGCAGTTCATATTGTTGCTAATTGTATGATGTAGATGCTTGTCCACTGGGAATTGGATGGAAATAAGCAAGTCGCTTGCTTCAGATGCTGACAGGGCTGTGAATGGGAGCTCAATCAGTCTCCTCTGGGTTGGGTTTTATGGCTGCAGTGTTGCAGCTTCTTGAGAAAGAATGAGCTTTAAAACAGGAAGCAGTGAAGATCCGTGCATCCTACTTGAAGTTGCTTAGGTCATTGTAGCAAGAACAGAGGGTAAGAAGATCCATGGCCCAGAAAAACCTTGCTCAAAGATGTTGAGGAAAACCTTGCCTGCTATATCTAGTCTTGTAATTAACTCCTACTCCTAATTACATAGTGCCTTAAAATGGGCCTGCCACTGTAATAAGTGATGTTGTTATATTTCCTTTTGTTCAGTGGAGTAAAAATAGTTCACTTGGCTCATGGGCTTTATTTAACTGAGCGCTAATGCAGACTTGGTTGTAATATATTGCAGAAACAGCAGTTCCTTTGTGCCAGTCCTACAGAGCTCTCTTTCCTCTACTGACATACAGTAAGTATGATTGGAATCTGAGTATATGATGTGATAAAAGGCTTGATGGTGCTTCCTAAAAACAAACTGCTGCTCATTAAATTAAATGATGATCGTTCTTAATGGACTGGTTAGTGCTCTGCTGTGCATTTGGTACAAGTAAGGAAGTCTAGGGACGTGAGACCATGCCACTATGGTTCCTCCTGTATGTTCTGGAATCATAAAGCAGGCAGAATAGGGAGTTTTGCTAGATAACATATAATTATAAACACAGAGCTGATGTTCTTGCAGCAAAGAAGACTCTACTGTGAAAGTTTAATTAGGGGAGAAACCCTAAGCCACCTTAGGCTTTTTCATTTTGTCTTGTAAGTGAACTGCTCTTAGGGCATTTCATGTATCACACTTGAAGGAGTAATCATTGCAAACATGAAGCAGATTTATGTGCAGTTCTCAAATTGCTTCTCTTTACTGATACTAAATTAGCTCTTGCAGTGCTGGGTATTTGACGATGCTTTCCTTGTCTCTAAATTTGGTTTGTCTACAAAAACGTCATATTTGATGCAGAGCTTATCCTGTCTTTGGAGAACTAGTCATTTTCCTTCTTTCCTCAGTTTTGAAAAACCAAAACTTTTAACAAAGCAACATGAAACGGAACCAATCTTTGTGATTTTATTTAATTGAAAACTACTGCCAGTATGAAAGTCCTGGCTAGCAATTAAGGGAATGTGACAGCTTTGCCAGTCATTACATAAATACTGTGGAGCACTGGGCTTCCTACTGTCATTAGCTGCAGTGAACACAATGGAGCTATACACAGGAGCAAGCCCTACTCTGATGATAAATGTTTGCATTTCCAATTAGCACTGAACTGTTGTGGCATTCTCCCCTCAGTCTAATTGAGGGTCTTGGATGGTTTCATTCACTAACGATAATTGGGTTGTCTTCTTGCTCTCTACTTTCCCAGCTACAAAGGAGTTGAATGAGTTTTGCTCTTAAGAACATTGGTTTCCTCCTTGCAGGTCTCTCTCGGTGTTTCTTCACCTCAGAAAAAACTCAGCTTTTACAGGTTAATGTAAACTTCCATCATTTACATACTGTGGCTTTTTGCTAACCACTGCATTGCAGTGTCCTCTGTGCCTATGGTATGTTGTTGACTTGATCTGACGATGTTCTCATTTTCTTATAAATTTTTTACCCCCACCCCCGTTGCTAAATGACAGATCTCTCCATTTAAAAAGGTGCAGTTTTTGCACATGCGTACGTGTATTTAAAGCGTGAATACGTTGTACGGTGAATTATTCCACATTAGGGTATAGCAGGGCTTAATTCTGATCCCTGTGCTCTGTGTCCATCTTCTGGATTGGAAACTTTTGAATGGAAGAATGATTAATGATTCGGCTGTTCTCAGTTGCTGTTGCTGCTAATGTGTAGTTAGGACTCCGAGCCAAGTAACTTAGGCACAGAGTAGTGGGGGTGGGTTTAACTGTGTGCATTAATATATTCTCTTTATGCTGCATCTAGTCATTTCCTCTGGAACACAGATTTCCTCCAGGAAACCTGCTTATACGGGCTTTGGGTATGCTTTAACATAAGAGGCCTTTATTTTTCCCACCCTGCTTAGCAAGCTCCGACTCCAGCGACTGCTTTGCCTTGTGTGGTTGAAGCCCTGCCCTCCTGCGAGCAAAAGCGGAACCGGAGCCAAGGCTGCTCTGTGCTGTGCTGGAAAAGGGAGCCTGTCCTGACATCTGCAACAGCGAACTTGCTTGTTCAGGCATGTAGCTGGGGGAGGGGAGGCAGCACTTCTGGAGATGAGGAAACAAGAAGGATGATTTGTGGGCTGAGAGCTTTTAAAAATGATACTCTTGGTTCTTTCCGTCTCAGCTTGGATTTTATTTTTTTTTTTTCCTCCTTGAATATGGATGCAATTTATTTCTCTTGGGCTGTTTAAAAGCACTGTTAGAAGTGGGTAAATGCTTGGTCAAAATGAGGAGGCTGCTGCCCAGGGACGGGATCAGCCAGAGCTGCTCTCCGCAGTTCTCCAACCTTGAGTACTGGAGCCACAAGTAAAGAGAGTTCATCACGTGTTCCAGGTACTTGGGCATAGCTGGCATTGATTGTGAAATGGTTGTTGTTCGACACTGCCAGTTATTTGTGCAACAGCTGAAGCCAAGTCTAAACACGGCAATTTAAGCTGGCATTGCCTCTCTGGGGTTTTGGATTCAAGCCTAATGTGGTGGAAAGGGCTTGACCTGCCTCAGCGCTCCTGAAACCCTCAGTGTGCCTGGGTTACTGTCACAGTGGTCATGCATGGGCCCACACTGTGGAAGCCGGTGAACACTGGGCGTTGATTCTTTCAAACAAAACAGAAAGAAGCTTCCTTAACTTGAGTGAAAGGAGAACTCTGTTGCTAGGAATCGAGTGGGTATAATTAGTCTGTTCTTCTTTAGAAGCGTATCTGTGCGGTAGGATGGGTTAGCATGGATATCTGCCCAGGGAGAGATTTTGCAGCTCTTCTGCCCGCTGCAGCGATGTCCGTGTCCTCCCGCAAAATCCGGGCTAGGGAATCGCACCTGGCAGTTCTTGAACGTAGCCCAAACTGTTGGGGTTGAATTAAAGGCTTTTTTAGAAAGGACCATCCAGACTTCTGGCTTTTAAAATTCCAAGCCATGGAATTGTCCAGCTTTTCCTCTTGAGTTGTAAGTGGTCAGTCATCCTTTATGTCTGGCACTATGGAAATAATGCTGGCAGTGGAGCAAGACTGCAACTGGTAGTTGGCCATCTGCCATGAGAGTGTCTCCCTTCCCCCTCCTCACACCCACCCACCCACCNCATTCTCTTCTACGTGTATACTGATGTTGAGTGATTATTCTTTCATTTAATTTAGTGATTTCATTTGCATCTTTAGGTGTTGGCAGCACCTGCAGGGGTCTAACAGGTAAGTTCTAAAAAGACATCAGCAAACACTGCTGCTTTGTAATTATTATTTGAACTTTATGCAAACATGTTGTTTTGTTTGTTGGGGTTTTTATTGTTGTTTATTTGTTTTTCTTTTTGTTTTGTTTTTGTTGTAGTTCACATGTAAATACCAGCTCTGTGCTGGTGCTTTGCTGGTCCTTTGCTTTTTTGGTTTAATTGGCACACTTGCAAAGAGCTCAGATGTGCAGTAACTGGTTGGGGAGACAACTCCATGCTACAGTTTCTGAGGGTTTTTTTTTAATTACCTCTAAATGCAGTGATCAGTCTGTCCTCCCTTGGGGTATGTGTGTTGCAGCTGCCTTTTTTGCGACAGCATGTGTTCCAGGTCCCATCTGCTGTTGGGTGGAGGAAGAGGACACCTCTTGCCTCTTTTTCAGGTGGAACGCGTGGGGTGCCTTTCCTTCAGTGCGAGACTGGTGTTTGAGACTGAGTCCCACGTAAAGTAATAAAAAACGAATGGCTGTCTTTTCATCCTGTGTCGAAACCCAGCTGGTAAACTCTGATGTTACTTTTTCTGCTGGGATTTGCATGGAAGCGTGACACACAGGGAGGGAATCTTCTGCTTGCAATGTGTGTGAGCAGAGCAGGGCACAGCCTGTGCTCTTTCTCACCAGGGCAGTGCGAGGGGGAAGGAGGAGATTTTAACTGTGTGTGTGCACAAGCAATTTCTAGCCATGGGGTGGAAGGATGCAGGATGCAGAGGTAAAATGCTTGTTCTGATCAGGATCAACTCAATTAAAGGTTAAGAATCTCTCTCTTTTTTTTGTGGGCAAGACACCCTTTCCTCACCCTGCCGACAACAGAATACTAGTGTCTTGGAAAAATGTGAGATTTCCTTCTGCTAGTAGGCAGAGAGGGAAGAGCAGTTGCTGAGCATCTTCCTCCTCCCCGTCTTGTTTAATATAGTTTATTCATCTGTAAGTTGTAGTGAGTAACTTACAGCTACTCTCTTGCCAGACTGCATGAATTATAGATGGCTCTTTTATGAGTTTTCATGTTGATTCCTGCAATTAGTATGCATTGGACGTAGTTATCTGTATGGCATCTACTGTAGCGTAGGTTTCAGCCTTTCTGACTTTTTAATTGCTTTCTGTTTTAGCAATCAGTCATCTGTCTGTCTTGCTAAGGAATGCAAAGAGAACACAAGCAGCTTGATAGAAACTCAAGAGTTCAGCGTGGAGCAGCAGGTTTGAAATGATGTACTTAAGTGGAAGAAAAAATGACACACATAGAGGGTCTTTGTTCTCTCTTTTTCTGCTTGTGTGTGTGCTACAGTAGGGTCAGAATGTCCCACCTACCTCTGGGTCCCACTCTGCTAGATGAATGTCTCAGGAGGCTGTGCCTGTACTTCAGTTTACGCCTGGCAGTTCAGGCATAAACTGCATGATTCACAAGGCACGTAAATGTGGCACTTGAGAGTGTGATTTAGTGGTTAAGACAGTGGTGCTGGGTTAATGCTCAGACTTGATGATCTTAAGAGGTCTTTTTCAACCTTAATGATTCTGTGATTGTCTTTTGTGTTATATCTTCTTAACAAAGATCAGCAGACCTGCATGGATCTTTGCACGTGTGAATGTACTCTGAGCTCTTGGATGCCACTCTTGGCACCTGTGGGTGCTGTCTTCTGTTCAATACTTCTGCTTGTTCTGTCTTCTGTCTGTCTCTTTCCTGTCTGCAGAAGTGTTTTGTAGGTGTAAAAGGAGAGTTTGTCAGGTTTGCTGTTGGACTCTGTTGAGGCTGGGGCAATGATGTGTGGCTAAAGGGCTGCAAAAGTTGATGGGGAGGGACAGGGGTGCATTGAAAGCAACCATAACTTGACTACAGCAGTCACAGATTGCAGTACGTAATAAAACTTTTCACGATTACTCTGTGCTGAAACAACTCGAACTTTCAGCACTCCCAAATGTCTGCAGAAACAATAGTCCTATATCACGGCTGTGCCTTCGTAGTGGTGTCTATGGTGCTTGGTTTGAGTGCTGGTGTGTTAATATATATAGTAGTTGAGAATAATTGTGTCTGCAGCTAAAATGTATACCCTCATCTGACTCTGGTTGAAAAGTTCATGTGCTGTTTCATTGCTTCCACTGTTCGCTTAATCCCACTGTGGAAACCTAAGATGGATTTCTCAAGGCAGAGTCGTGCTGGTGTGAAGAAGGAAATAACTCAGTGCAGTGATGCTTTGCATTCCTGTTGGAAGGGGTTATGCCGAGCAGAGTGACTCATTTCAGCGGCCTAGCGCTGATGTTCTGCCGGCTGGGGAAGCGATTCCCTGGCGCTCTGAATTTGAGCAGCGCCTACATGAGGGGGTTTGTTTAAAGCCTGCTTACATGTGAATTGGCAGGAGATTATTTTAGGAAGAAGAGAATTTGCACAGCCAGCTGGGCTGCAGTGAAGGAGATGGCTACCTCTGTAACCACTTGGCATGGCGCTGGGCTCTCAGCTCTGACTTGGGGGTATAATTCTGTCAGGACGGGGTTTCATCCGCATACTTTGAAGCCAACAGAAGTTGAAAGTATAATGATGTTGCACTTGATCTCTGTATTGCAGTGGGAGGATTCACTTAAGCAGGTTTTTGGTTTTCCCTTTAAATACATAGAGGCACAAGGCTTTTGGGAACCCTCTAGTGCTGCTGTTACAGGGGATAACTTCTGTGGAATCAGTCTCTTAGTTTTGTGGATCAGTGGATTTCTCTCACTCCCCCATCTCCAAACAGCTCGTGTAACTCCAAACATAAGACTTTGATGAAGAGAAAGGTTTGGGAGCTTGACGGATGGAGGGAAAATGAGAGATGTACTATAGGCTTTGCCTACAGCAAAGTTGCAGTTAATCAAATAGGTGTGAAACAATATTGTTTGTAAAACTATGTAACTTCTCAGCAGTTACTTGCTCTTTCAGGGAATAATGTAAGATAAACAAGAGCTTGTACTGCCAGTTTCTATCCCTGCGGTAAAACAGTAATTCACTTGTGCGCTGTCCTTTCTGACTGAGGGATTTTGAAAAACTTTCTTATATTGAAGAAACTGAGAGCAGATGTCCCTGGGGGTTTGCACTGGTGGAACTGAGTGGGAGGATGCTTGACATCCAGAGATTTTTCTTAGAGTCTTTTTTTGGGGGTTTTTGATTATGTTCTTTTTCTTTCCCCCAACACTAGGTCAACCTCTGCCTGTAATCTGGGTTTTTTTTCTTTTAACCTCTTCTCACTTCTTTTTAGAAGTGAGCCACATACTACTCTGTTTTGGTCTGATGTTGCATCCATTCCCCAACTTAGTAAACTTTATTCTGCCCCCTGCTTAGTTTTGTGCCTTTGACAACAGGTAAGAAGCACCAATTCTCACCTACTGACCTCTCTGCTCGGTGGGAGAGGGACCCAGAAGTGAGTCAGTCTCCATCCCAGCCATGCCTGCAGCTCCAGGAAGTCTGGATGGTGGGGAAATCTTTGGATGCACCTTTATTCAAACCCCCGTGGGGGTAAACCAGGGTGGTAGAGCAGCAAATGTGCTGCCACTCCTGGGGAGGTCTGTTTGGCAGGCACAGAGCTGCTAACATTCCTTTTCCTTCTGCTTCCCTGTTTGCAGTATATTCCTAGCACCTTCCTGGCAATTTGCTTTCTCATAGTTAAATAAGATCAGTGCAGAGAATGCATCTCTTATGGGACACTGCTGCTTATGTTGTTTCAAATGGTTTCATTGTGCCAGTTCAGTTCCAGCCACTGAAACTGCAAAGCCCATCAGGAAGGCCTCAGTATCTTCATGTTTCACGAGATACACGAGCAGCAGTGGCTGCCAAAATTATGAGTTGGGTTTTAGCTTAGCCTTTTTTCCACTGCTTAGGCAGGGAGTGTATTCATTTGCACCAACCACTTCATGGCTGGCACTCCAGCTGTCCCTTAGTTCTGTTCTGTTTTATACCCGAGAATGGCATGAGGCTGAAGCATGAGTGGTGGGACACGCACAGGGCACATGTGAGGACACGCCCAGACAAGTGCACAGCTAACTTCCCCCCACCCCTCCCAAATGCCAGAGCTGTCCCACCATTAAAATCAATCCCCAAGTGCTGGTCTGTCATTTAATATTCCATTGCACAGCTGTATTGGAAGGAAAACAGGGCTGGGGTCAGACCTTTTACAAAATTCCCCGTGTGTGAAGACTTGCCCAAAGCCCTACAGGCTGTACAACACTGCCAACCCTCCCATTTAAGGGCACGTGTGAAGAAACTGGGAATCAATCAAGTGGAGGAGAAGGTGGAGCTGCAGGCCAGCCATGGCTTGGCAGGCGACAGGGAAACTCTGCTCTTGGCAAAATCTGGCACATTGCTCCGAGTGACTTCTGTGGGCAGTGGTTGCCTGCCTTAGTTCCTCACAGCAGCGAGAGCAGTGTGCTCGGGGTCCGAATCTTGCCAGTTACACTGAGGATCAGTAGCTTGGCTGAAGAAGACTTTGAAGGCTGGCTGGGTGCTGTGTGGCCACAGGACTGTGGTATGGGGGTAGGATCTGTCTGGAGCGTGACTCAGTGTCACACTGAGTCCAGCCTATGCAAAGCGGCTCCCTGGCAGTCAGCAGTGATCTCAGCTTTGAAATTGGACTTCTCACTTGCAGAGAGCAAACAGCTTCTGACTTTCTGCCACCCCGTAATTCTCCCTGAGTGAAACATCTTCCCTTACTGCCTGTGAAATTGGTAAAGCTGTTGAATTGCTTTTTCCACCCTAAGAGAAATTGTTCCCACTTTGGTCTTTATTCAGCAGTTAACTCCCAACTTACTTTTGAAAACATAGTGCAGATGAATTCCAGTTTCCAGAAGGATCCTGCTGCAGCCGGGCTGTGTCCGGAGTAATGCTGATCTCATTTGGGTGGAACAAGTTAGTCGTTGCAGAATAATCTATTACCCTGTTCCCAAGCTTCCGTCTTTAAATCTGCACAGCAGGGATTATTTACTTATGGATTTAAGTGTGTGTTGGGGATCTAGTTTTGTTTGACCCTCCCAACAGAACAAAATGCAATCAACTTCCTGGCTGTTGGAGTTGCTCCTGAAGTGTGCTGTTACTGCAGGAAGGCCAGGGCTGGCTTGGCACAATTGAGGGCTGTGGCACTGCATCTGAGGTGATGTGGGTACAGCTCAGGGCTTCCCAGCCACCTCTGCCTCTGAACCCACTCAGCAGCTTTTTAGCAAAGCAGCCTGAGCGGCTGCATCAAAACTCTTTGAGTACAAACTTCAGCCTCTGTATCGTGCTGTGCTGGAGACTGATGCAAACCTTTTGACACAGTTTTTAGGAGAACTAGCATGATCTGAGAGGTATTACGAACTCAGCAACTTATTGGCTCCTCTCAGGTATCCCTACTCTTTGCTACTTCATATTTACCTTCTCACCCTGCACTTCTGCTCCATGGTTTGCTTGAGAGTTGGTTGTATCCTGAAACAGGCTTTTTTCGGTGATCAGTAACTCAAATGCTTGAACATAGTCTTATTGACAGAAAAAAAAAATTTGGAGCCTGAGTAGAATTTGTTGTGCTGGGTTTGTGTTGCTGTCATTATCCCTGGAAGTGTTCAGAAAGCCTGTGGATGTAGCACATGGGCATATGGTTTTTGGTGAGCACAGCAGTGCTGGGTGAATGGTTGGACTGAGGTTGCAGGTCTGTCTGCAAATACTTGCTTGTGATTTACTTGGTAGTGTGTGATTCTGGTCTACAATAAATAAATAAATTAATAATTATGGCTTCTAATTTGTTTTGTTTTCCAATTCCCAGTAACGGCCTCCCCAGCTGAAGATGTCTAACAATGGAGTTGAAACAGAAGACAAACCACCTGCTCCTCCAATGAGAAATACCAGCACTATGATTGGATCGGGAAGCAAAGATCCTGGGACTTTAAACCATGGCTCAAAACCTCTGCCTCCCAATCCAGAAGAAAAGAAGAGGAAGGACCGATTTTACAGATCTATTTTGCCAGGAGATAAAAGTACAGTATTTTATCTCTTCTAATAAACCTTCTGTCTGAACATTGCTCTGCTTGAACATAGTCAAACACTTGATGCTTAGTGATGGTTGAGGTTTTAGAAAACACTGTGTGTTTGTTTCCTGCACATCTGTCTTGGTTGTTTCAGGGTACATAAGGTACAGTCCGTAGATATGTTTTTTCTAATGATTAATCCTGTCACATTTAATCCATCTCACTTTATTTTCATAAGATCGTAGAATCCTAGAATTATTTGGGTTGGAAGGGACTTTAGGGATCATCTTGTTCCAATTCTCCTGTTAAGGTAGGGATGTCTTCCACCAGACCAGGCTGCTCAAAGCCCCATTCAACCTGGCCTTGAACACTTCCAGAGATGGGGCATCCACAGCTTCTCTGGGCGACCTGTGCCAGTGCCTCAACACCCTCAGAGTGAGGAATTTCTTCCTAATACCTAATCTAAACCTGTCCTCTGTTATTTTGAATCCATTCCCTCTTGTCTTATCGCTCCATGCCCTTTCCAAAATCCCTCCACAGGTCTCTTTTAGGCCCCCTTTCTTGTAGGGTTTTTTTTTTTTTTTTTTAAATTTGCCGCTCCCATAAATTATGAGACCAGTGTTCCTGAAAACTGGGACTAACTCTGGGACTGGCTCTGTTACTTCCCAGCCTGACTTGTCCATAATGGTCTTGAGAATCATAAATTTTTGTGCCAATTACAAGCTGGCCAATAAGGCTGGCATTGGCAATTCCTTTGGTGGAGAGCAGAGGGAGGTCTGCTTGTTTTGTTGTTTTAAACAGTGAATAATTTGAGATAGACAAGACTAACATGCAATCTCCTACTAGACCTGTCGTATTTTACCTCATGGCCATTTACTCTTTTCTAATGTCTGGGTCAGGCATTGTCTACTTGCTTTTAAGAACAATCTGTCACTGAAAATTCTTGCACATTTCTTGTGAACTGATGGAATTTTTTCATGTTCAAGGGACTGTAACAGATGGAAAAAGAGATAGGAACTGTGAACTGTACATGAAATTCTAATTTTTAGGATGAGGATATTTTAGAAAACTCTCATGAGACTTTTGAAGTGATGCAAGAAAAAAAAATTTCTCCATCCCCTAATATGTGCTGGTTTCTTTTTATATCTGACCTATTTTTTTGGGGTTCCTCTTTGTAATACATCAGCTTTTTTCTGTATTGCAATGGTATCAAAGCACTGGGCAACTAAAGTCAAGACTAGATATCTTCAACTCCCTGGACTTCAGGAGGGAGGCTGCCTCCTAATTTTTATTTGTGAAAAGACTAATTGAAATGATAGCTTCACTAATTTAAATAAGCAAGGTGGTGGATCATTTTCTACAAAATACTATGGCATTTATGATGATGATGAAGATGATGATGATGATTATTATTCTTACCTGATACTTTGGGCAACTTTGGATTGTTTTACAAATGTGGGTTTTTGAACCTGCAGTCCGGAAACCTATGAAATCAATGTTAATAGTCTGCTGGAGCTCGGTTAGAACTTGCCATTGTGAGTATGAATCCTAAAAAAGCTGCAGGATTTTTGTGCTGGCTTACTTAAGGAGAGGAGTTTTTAAATCTCTAGGATCAACCGTTTCAGAGATCAAATAAATCACCTGAAACTTGTAAAAGAGTAAAAGAAGTAGAACCTGAAGTACTAGTTTGAATTGGATTATGAAAGAGAACTACGAATGAGGAGGAAAATGAACGTTTTGGGTAAAATCAGCAGACAGACTGTGACTGATCTGAAGATGCCTATGTTTACTGAAGATTGGCCAACATGGCAGATGCTTCGAGACGTGAGAGATTTTTGTTTAGCCAAGCCCAGCAGAGCCTTCTGTTGCAATACACCTGCCCAAATGAGAATGGTTGCTTCTGTCCTCTAATTCCTGTTGAGCAAAAAATTCCTCTGACACTGTCACCTTCACTTCAAATTGGTTGATTTCCATCTTATGTAAACTTCTTCTAGTCTCTTGATGGCAGCTAAATTCCTAGTGCTTCATGCTGCTTAAATGTAGGGAAATTCTTCAGTGTTCAGACACTTCTCTTTGGTTTGTGCCTGAAATAGTTTGGGTGTTATTTGCTGGTTTGGCTGAATTAAAAGAGAATTTGGTTTCCATTCAGTTAGAGGAAAGTAATTTTGAGCAAATCTGTGCTACCCCTGTGCATGAGCAGAGGTGTTCCGTAAGGGACCCATGGAGCATAAATCCAGGGCCTCATTTGAGCTATACCCCTTGCCAGGTGGCTCTGGAGGTGTCATGCTCTGCCTGCAAAATTTAGGATGTAATTTGTAGTCCTGATTTCCTCTGTCCCAGCCTAAACCGCAAACCGGGTATTTAAAAAACCTGTTGGCTTAATACTGGGTGGGTCCTGCCCAAAGCACTCAGAGCAGAGCTTGTGTGATTTGTTGCTTTCAGCAGGACTTGTGAGCATTTTGAATTTTCCTGGGCTCAGGAGACTCATCAGGGCCTAACTGAGGGTATCAGTCTGGCTTGAATGGGGCACATTTAGCTCCTCTCAGCTTTGCTGAGCTCAGCTACAGCTTTGAACAGAGGCAAGGTTTTACCCACAGAGTGACAGTGTGCAGCAGCCAGGAGCCCTTCCCATGGTGACTGGGAGCACTTTACTCCATGTTAGCAGAGGTGAAGACCTTTCTCATCTCAGTGTGCTTCAGGATGGGCTCACTGCATGGTCAGACATTGTGCTTCACAGTTGCAGCTCAAGCTGCCAGGGCATTGTAAGGAAAATTTATGGGAGGCTCTTGTAACAGCACTGAACATGGGAGGTTATGAATGAGAAGGTGGTGAGGTATTTGTGGGAATAAAGCCTGTGGTGGTGGTAGGTAGGTTGTCTTAAATATATTATTTCTCTTTTTTCTTTTTTTTTTTTTTAATTAAGATTCTTCAGGTCTTTTTAGCTCATTGCAAGGATAGTGCAATCACTTTAAAGGGACATTAAGTGTTTAGCATGATTGGAAGTGCCTATCTCTTTAGTTCTTTTTCCCTTATACCACCTGCTATGACATAAATATCTGCTTACAAAGGCAATTGTGTTATTAATGGTTTAATAATGTTTAGGCTTCTAGATCTGTCAGATCTGCCTGAATGTAGAAATAAAAAAAACACCTAAGACTTCTGGATAACAACTTAATTCCCTTAAGCTTTTTTAGGAATATGTTCAGCTCTGCTGTGGCAGTCACCCTGGACCATGTGTGGGTGTTCATCGTCCGTGAGGAGCTCCTGTGTAGTAGTGCTGGTAGAGGTGTCCTCTTCTTCCTCACCTGAGCAATGGGCTTCTAGGCTGAGATGGCACCTCAGTCTTTGGCTTGGAAGAGTGGACTGATCCTGTAGGCAGACCTATGGAATATGGTGCCTCTGATGGCACTCCCTGCACCTCTTTGCCTCTTGCTTTCCATCCACTGCTGGTGCGTGCAGCAGGCCCCTGTGCTGCAGATGCTCGCCATCTGCTAACCAGCAGCTGCTCCTGTCTCCTCCTCGCTCCCTTCTCAGGGATGGCTCCTCCAGCATGGCTCTTTTCCCCTTGGCAACTGTCGCTCCTCTGCGACTCAGCTTCCCCCATCCCCTTTGTTTGAAAGAGGGATCAAAACCAACCTGTTCCATCTTCATGTCCCAAATGGAGCATCTGATCCTTTTCTTTCTCCAAAATTACTCTGTACAACTGTACAGAGTACAGCTCTCCAATGATACAGAGAGCAGTGCCAGAGCTGGCACTGAAGGAAATGGGATTCAGTCCTTTGGGGCCAGCCCTGAGCCTCTCTACACAACCAACCACAGCAGTGTCTTAAAGAATTGCTATGCTGAGTGTTAGCCTTGCAGGCTTCTGAAATACCTGGGGTTTGGCATTCGTGTTGCCAAAAGTGCACTGGGGGAATGTCAGCCACAAAACAAATTCTGTTTGGCTTTGGATAAAAAAGGGGAGCAGCTGGGAAACATAAGTGGTTTGCTCACCTTCTCCTGGCTCCGTGGGTTTTATAACTGCAAGCGGCAGCAAAGCCGACTAGAATGTGGTTCTTCCTTAAACTAATCTCAATTTCTGGAATACAATAAATACTAAAAGGAAGGTGGAGCCCTTAATACGTAATGAATATGGATGAACTTAATCCAATGCATAATGATAATCTTGTTTGAAGACCTCCGTTTAAAATTTGCAGGATGCATCAGCTTTGATGTATTTCCTTCGCTGTTTCTTTATGACTTCTGCTCCTCACCTGCCAGATTCTGCCGTCTTGCTCATGTCTTCAAAGCTGGTTATTAAAACCACCTTTAGTTCATTTTGCGAGCAAAAAAAAATAGAAATGCTTTTGCTCGTAAGATTTTGTAGCAGAAGCCCACATTATATTTAGGTTTCTTCATAAACTTTTGAGGAAATAGGATGAAGGAAGCAATTTCTAAGCAGTGTTTGTAGTTAACTTTGTCCCTGGCTTTGTATGAGAGGCAAGTGTATATTTAAAAGCACATAATATTATTCTTTCTTTTAAAGTTGCTTAAAACAACAAATAAAAAAATGTGTTCAAAACTGACTGGCTTCCACTTTCTGCCACCGTAGAGCTTTTGACTCTGACCTGTGTATGTGTGAGTGAATATTTTAGGTAAACAGCTCTCATGCTGTTGAGTCTAGACATACTGGTTGACATTTTACATACTGAAAATATCAGTTTCCTTCTCTCATGCTTGTCCTGTGTTACAGGACTTTTATTTCTGTTGTCCACTCACTGTGGCTGCTCTTAAGTGAGGAAACAAAGTTTTTAAACTTGCTGTTTCTCTGCTCCAGATCGAAATCCTATGACTAGCAAAAAAGTGGGGGAGTGTTTGTGTAGGTGAATTAGAAGCTATTGGGGAGATTTCAATTCTTGATGCATTTATGGATTTTTTTTATTGTTGTTTTTGTGCCTTGCAGCCAATAAGAAGAAAGAGAAAGAGCGGCCGGAGATCTCCCTCCCTTCAGACTTTGAACACACAATTCATGTGGGGTTTGATGCAGTCACGGGAGAATTCACAGTAAGTGAATCTGGAGGAAAAGAGAACTGTGTGGTTTAGCTTATTGCTAGGAGGAGCCAGGGCCCATTAATCTTTCATATATTAATGCTGGAAGGGCTATTACCATCATCTAGGTTGATCTCATTTGAAACACATCTGCAGAGGTTGCCCTCCATGCTGAGAGACTGTCAAACTTGGCATATCCCAGGAGCTCAGGCTGCCAGCAAACTTTTCCTTTCCTGGTTTTTCGGCTGTTGTGGTCTGCTAAACACAGTATATCTCTCCTCCCTTCCCTTCTCTTCCCCTCCCTTCCTCTTCTAGAGCTGAAATAGGTCTATAGCATAGTCTGTGTCCTCCAAGTAGGGATCTGGGAGTTTTCCTTTGGGAGGCACACAGCTGTCTGCAACTACTTAGGACAGAATATGTATGTGCTGCCCTAAGGCTAAATGTCAGATGCTTTTATGTGTTGTGGGCTTTTTTCTTTTATTGACGTGCAAAATACTGTAAAGACAGAGTTGTATTTCATCATCATCATCTTTTTATTTTTATTTTGGTTATGAGACAGTATTTCCTAGCAGCAGAAGTTGTTGGTGAGCAAGGTGTTTCTACATGTCTGCAATATGCTGCTTTTTCAGGGACTTTTTTCCCCTACTCTGAATCCTGTGTATGGCTGTGTTTTGCATGGCAGCCTCTAGACTTGCCCAGGTTACCCCACATGTACCAGTGGTGATGCCTTAGGACTTCAAGGCATCAGTGGGGCATTACCTGAGGGGTGTATCCAGCCATCCTGTTGAACAGGGAGCATAACTTCATTGCTGATGGATCCCAATCTCTGCCACTTTGTCCATACAAACTGTTGTCCCTGCTGGTGAGGAAAGGCACAAGTCTGGCTGTTCTCCAAGTGTGTTTATTTTCTGGCTGAAATCATGTCCCTACAATGAAATTCTGAGCTTCAGATGTGAAGTTAACACCTCTGCTTTCCCAGCTCTGGTTCCAATGGGCACCACACTGCTGTTACCAAAGAACTCCAGTGCTACCCAAAGAAGAAGACCCAAATGAGTTTTGCATGTCCATTGTGCTGGAGGCTATGCAGTGCATGTTACTTCTTTAGTCTTTCTTGGGTGTATATATAAGTATGTGAATACCTGTGCATAAAGAATTTTGTGTTTTCTTTTGTTTTTTTTCCTTGAGGCTTTTCCTGAACTGCAGCAATTGGGTCTTCTCCTTTCTGGTTTTTGAATTTTGGTCTGCTAAGGACCTTGGAGTCGCCCAGAGACCTGAGACCAGAGTGACATTTACATGCTCAAGTGTGGTTTGTAACACAGGCAGTGACTAGGGAGGCACACATTCACCACCTCTTTTTCTTTCCTCTCCTGTCCTCTTTTCTCCCTCTTTCCCTCATAATACTGTGTAACTCCAAAAGCTGGGGCAGAACTGCGACAGTGGGCTTATGTTTTGTGAACCACATTAGGCCAGCTGTGTGTTAACAAGGTGCCTCTTCCCACAGGGAATGCCAGAGCAATGGGCACGTCTGCTGCAGACTTCCAACATCACCAAGTCGGAGCAGAAGAAGAACCCCCAGGCAGTGCTGGACGTGTTGGAGTTTTACAACTCCAAGAAGATCTCCAACAGCCAGAAGTACATGAGTTTCACAGGTACGTGGTGATGGTCTCACGCAGCTGCTTTGTCCAGCTCTCCATTAGTGTCTCCGGTCTGTTAATCCTGATGCCCAGCCTAGCTGCAGAAGAGGAGGTCAGTCGACGGGCTAAGCCTCCCAAACACGTACCTTTTCTGATGCTCACAGCCAGCATCTGGAAAGCAGATCCCAGACTGCTGGGGCTGGGCTCCCACTGATGAAAAGTCCCTGGAGGAAACAGGCAGCTAAATTTTGCACCAGTTTCAGTTTGCAGGGTGGGTGTGGATGTTACTTTTTGTGTACTTGGGGTGAGAGTCTTTCTGCTCCCATGTGCCATGACTGAGGAATACGCCTCTGCTGCCTGGGTGCTTGATGCTTGCTGGCTGGGTTCCTCTAAAAGTCAAAACTGTTAAGGTTTTGTGCCTCTTTCTATAGATTACCTGTCCTCTGAAGGACATCTGCAACCACTACTACTCCCTTTTAACTGCAACTCCTTCCCTTTCTAAATATTAACCCCTACTTTGGTTCTTTTAAGGGGCTAGAACCACGTCACCAGATCTGGTACTAATTAGGAAGGCTCCAAGCAGGGATAAAAGCACAAACCTTCCCCATATGTGCCTGGATAGTCAAATGATAGGGATAAAAGCACAAATCTTCCCCATTAATGCCTGGGTAGATCCCACCAGTTGACTTTTAGGGTCCTCTGTGCTATTCCAGGAAGTTAAGGTGGCTGAGACTGAACATTTTGCAGTCAGGAGCCAGCTGCAGTGCCTCTGCTGGTGACTTAGTCCATTGATAATATTTTGTGTATATGGATGGAGGACAGTATTCATTCAGGTTTTGCTCTGGGCAATTCCACCCTCCTGCAGCAGGGATTTGTGACCCTTGCATTTGTCTGCATTTATTTACCCTCTGTTCCTGTATCTGCCAGGGGTCAGCTGGTTCTGGGAAGCTGGAGTTAGGAAGCTAAGTTTGGGAGCAGTCTTTTTTCCTGCCTGTTCTAAAGACAGCTTGTCCCTTGCTCCTCTCCCCGCTGCTGCTCCATTTATAACTCATTTATAATGGCACTATTATCTGTCTTTCAGATAAATCAGCAGAGGATTACAATTCATCTAATACATTGGTAAGCCTTATACTCACATTCTGTCTCGAGTTTGGGAATTAAAAAAACTTGTAAAAAACTAGTTAATTACATGTAAACTTGTAGTTTGCTTGTAGTGTTTTAAAATCTGAACTATATATATTTATATAGTGAATACATGTTTATAAAAACAGGCATGGTCCTTTCACTTTTATTTTCAGCTGGTGGGGAATAAAGCAGACAGAAATAGGAATTTTAGTGAATAGTGAGTTAGTGAATGGAAATTAGTGAATTAATTAATAGAACTAGCTCTGTTTTCATAGAGGTCTTTTCATAGGTCTTTCATAGGTCTTTTCCTGTACCTAGAATTTGATAACCACTCTGCTGTCAGGTTTAATGTCTCTATAAACATCTGTGGTATAACAAAGTTTATTTACTAACCTGCAAGATCTGATTTACTAAAGCTAATGTTGATTAACCAGACTAATCTCTAGCAGAACAGGAAATAAAAGGTTCTCCTCCTCTCTTCTTGACCTTTACTCAGTCCTTACCAGGGCAGGCACCACTCTTATTTGCTTTGTTAGGAGACGTGATAAATTTCTGTGTGTGCCTGTGAGATGGAAGAAACAAAACTTTCGGTTTAAGATGGTTCATAAAACCCCACAATTCCGTCATCTTGTGTTTTCTCATGGCCATGTCATTACGTGGAATTGGCTTGTTTTGCTCCCTTCCAAAGGCTGCTTATTCAGATCTGATCATTTAGGACTCTCTGTAAAAAGAGAAGGAAAATGTTTCTATCATTGCTCATTATTACATGTCATTGTATGTCAGTCCTCAGAAGTTTCAATATCTGAGGTTGGATTTTTAAGTAAATCCTGAAAAACGCAGTAGTTACTGGTCTACTGAGATAGCCTGAGGGAGGGCATTGTGTAACCTTTAATTTTGGGGATAGTCAGGAAACACCCAGGACACAGTTTTTCCTTGTTGCTTTTAACAAGCTAGGTTTTTGTGTTATGTCAAGTGCATTTTGACAATTATTTGTCAGGATGATGGTAATTTCAAGTATTTTAGGCTCAGCGAAATAGTGTGTTGCTTTCCCCCTCTTTCTGAGAGCTTTAATACTTTTTCCCCTGCCACTCTTAGGGAGGTGATGATGCACAGACAGAACTGGTCTAATAGGTTGAGGACTTCACCAAGTTTATTCTGAAATGTTGGTAGTGTAAAGGATGTAATGAACTTCAAATCCAGTTTCAAATGTATAAGTGTAAAAGTTACTTTCATTCCTAATCACAATATTGCAGAAAAATCCAGATAATTTTTAAGCACTTATAAAACTGTTTTAAAAAAAAAATCCCTATTTTTCCATAAAATTTTGTTAGAAAGTAATTCAAAAAGAGATTTGAAAAGATTTTGCCAGATTCTGCTTGCAAAATCTCACACTAATTAATTAGTTCTCAATCACAATACCAGAGGCAATATTAACTTGACCTCCTAACTTTTGGAGAAAACATTAAGAGTTTGATGCAAATTCTAGCATTTAAAGTCTTAAATCTTCCTACTGAATGGTCAGGGTTTGAAGCAAGCAAAAAACCCTAAGAGACAGTATAAATAGGGACAGATATTTCCGAACTTGGGTGTCCCAAAACTTGGTGGTCAGCTGTGTGGGTGCTGGCAAAGCAGTGAGAGAGCCCAGGTCTTCTCAGGTCCTTGGGAAGAGGATTGCTGTCAGTCAGGCAGATGAGGAGCTCTGTCTGAACAGCTGTGTCAGGCAGTGCTGGACTGCACATCCATTTCCCAAAAGACCCAGGAACCTTGGGCTTTGAATTTTTCGGACGCTGTAACTCACCAGCCTGTTCTGATTATTGTTTTTCTGCACTTGCTTCAGTGCAGTCTCTGTTAGGAGCTTAATCCAGTGTTTGTGGTTTTGTTTATAACACGTGATTGGGTTTTGATTTTTGCTATTTGTGCAACTCCACGCAGAATGTGAAGGCTGTCTCTGAGACCCCTGCAGTGCCCTCAGTGTCTGAAGATGAGGATGATGAAGACGATGCAGCTCCACCCCCTGTGATAGCTCCGCGACCTGAACACACCAAATCTGTGAGCAGAAAGTCTTTGTTCAGCCTGCACTGCTGCAGTCACAGTCAGGCCTTGACTGTGATTCTCTGTCCCTCTACATGGCTTGATGCACTTCTTGGGAGCAGGAGGGAGGCAGTAGGAGCCATTCCTTCTGGCAGAGTACCTTAGTATTGTCACCTGCCTAGTTGTGTGGGGCTCGATTACTGATTAATCACTAATCCTTGATTAGTGATGTTAGTTGCTAACAACGTAGCTATAGAAGTGCATCCCTGACAACAACAAGGACAATAACAAAATAACAAGGTGAATAGAAGTGTTTAAATCTTCTCCTGACTTGGTGTTTTTCTCAACAAAATTAGATATACACCCGCTCTGTGATAGACCCTCTTCCTCCTCCTACCAGAGATGTGGCCACCTCTCCTATTTCTTCTCCCTCGGAAAACAGCACAACAGCACCCGACATGCTGGTCAGGAACACGGAGAAGCAAAAGAAAAAGCCAAAAATGTCAGATGAAGAGATACTGGAAAAATTAAGTATGTCCTTGTTCTTTAAAAAAGTTCCTTTCCAGGTCCTGCTGCGTTGGTTTCTCAGAACGTCAATAAGCTGAAATGTTTTCCCATTTTGCGACCCCTTACTGAAGACATGGGCGCACAGTCACAGCACAGCACTGGGGGCAGGGGTAAGGGGTGAGCTTGAATGTAGGCTGAGCACCTGTGATACTGGCTGAAGTCCCCAGGGAGTTACAGATCCTCAGGCTCTGCAAAACAAGCCCTGAACAAACAACATCTATTTAACTAGGAAGTCTGAGATTGTTCCACATCTTATTCTGAAGCACAGAGCTCTGAAGCACAAATAATTATATTGCAATATTAGACATAAGGTGTCTAAAAGATGGAGAGAAAATTAATGCATCCCCAAGTTTGCCTTCCACAGTATCATGGTGTAAAGTGACTTGGTTATTTTTAAGTGCTTTAACATTTTGTGGGTAGCTAAATTGGTGGTTTTTTTCTGAGAAAAATTCATGAAGTCTCTCAGTTGTGTCCTCGTGTCTTTAACAGTTCCTACCTTCGGTGCAAGTGCCCCTCTGCTGCCTGGTGGTTTTGGGTTATGCTGTGGCATATCCAACAGCTGAACCAGCTCTTTCATGCAATTGATTGCTATCCTCAGCCTGAGCCAGGTTTTATTAGAGTAGAGCATTTCTAGTTCTTTGAACTACTAATCCTGTATTAATTACATCCATTCCTTGCTTGTCAGTTGACTTAAATTGTGTTAGCACCTCTGTGACAAGGCTGGCCTCCTTGGTTTGAGGGTATATTTGTCAGTATTTTAGGAATAAGAGTCGAGTAGCTAGATGAAGATTTAATCTGAGGATATAACTGAAAAAAAATTTCAAAATATTAAAATGGTATCTGAGTAACTTATTTCTCTAAATAAAGCTTAAATTGACTCGATGGCCTATTAACTGGAACTGCATGGTATTGGAAAACTCACACCCATTGTTTCAAAACACCAACTTCACTCACTCAATTAGCAGGATCTTTGTACCATTAAGGATTCAAGACATTTTTGTAACCAGGTAGGGTGAGCAGCAGCTGTGGCAGGAAAAGAAAGTGCTATTCTAATACAAGTACACCCACTTCAGTCATAAAGAGAAAAGCAAGTGCTACTTTTAGGAATGCTGGGAAGCAGATGTACCTTCTGACACCTTGCTTGCTCCAGGTGTCAACTTCTATATGTGGGTTAGTCAGAAAAATGTTATGAAGCTTTAATCTTTAGTCTTAATCTAAGTAAAAATGTCTTTCCACTGAGGGCAATGGAGCTGTACTTGTGCAGACAAGCAGCCGTTTGACATGTAAATAAAATGATTAAAACTGTAAAGCAAAAATATATTTGCACATCCTAAAGATGCGCTAAACGTGTGCAGAGGTTAAGAGGCTGCTCGATCTCTACCTCTCAGCAGAAAAACCAGCATTGGTGTAAACATTAATGAATCCTCACCTGACTCTTTGGAAGGTAGGAAAGATCCCCCTATTTTAGAGTTAAGAGCATTAAACAGGGCAAAACTGGCAACTGCCTCTTGTCAGCACAGCATTCTGTCCAGTCCTTGCCTTGGGGAAACATTCACAGTCTGAACTTGTAGCCTGTGTTAGGCTTTGAGGGAAAATTTATGAATATTTGTCCAGAAATACCAGTCCTCAGGGCAGACAGCATTGCTTCTGTAATTGTAGAGTGGATTTTATAAAGCCAGATTTCTCTTCCTGCCCTCCTCTCCAAACATGGGCCATATTCTCTACTTCTACCTCTGTCTGTCCTAAACCCTCTGGGTTTGGCTCCTCTCCAATGGTGTCTGAAAATAGCCTGCTCTTGCTCTGCTTGCTACTGGATTTCTTGGCTTAATGACCACGAGCAGTTTCTTTGCCAATATACATCTGTTAAGGCTCAGCCCCAGACCCTGTGAAAGCAGCACCATATGTCGGCAGCTTCAGTGACTTGCAAACACCAACTCGGATGCAGCTCTACATCCCTTGATCTAATGAGCCACCCTGGTGCTGTTAGAGAGGGGACTGGCTGCCAGCTGAGCTCTGGAAATTGCTGGCTCTGATTTCTTCACCCTAAAAAGGGTGTGATTCCTGCCTGCCATAGGGGAGTTATCAATATCAGTTAAAGCCTGCAGCCACGTGCTGTGGAACACCAGGCAAAGTGCTTTTCCCTTTGAGGGATGCAGTGATAGACTTTCTTTTGGCTGAGTTTTGGCAGTCTGTTTTGGGAGCCATGTTTTGGGAGATGGTCTCAGGTTGCTTTTCAAAACCAGAGGGATGCTGGTAACTGCTGCTAAAACATGTGCTGTCAGGTTCCTAGAAGAGCAGCTGAGCATTGTCCAGGACAGGCCAGGGGAGGTTTGGCTCTGAAGGGTGGCTCCACCTTCTCTCCTGAGTCTTGCAGCCCAGTCACTGGGTCACTAAATGGCTGTAGTTGTGCTGGTACAAAAACATTGTAAATACTTTTTTTCTGCTGCAGGTTGTCATGGTGTAGGGAAATCTTTGGCTAATTTTGTAAAAGACTGTTGGCTCCTGTGGGAGTCCAGAGTGCGGGGAATATTTCTCTGCCTGTTTTAAGGAGTTTTACCCCCCTGGACAGCACTGGTTTTTGACCTTCGTCCATGGAGAAAGCTGCCAACTCTCTGGGAAGAACTTGAACGCACTGCGGTGTGAACTAGATGATAGAATATTATGTAAGGTAGCACAGGGTGAAAATATAAAGGTGTTGGGTTTGTTAAAGTAGCAAATAGATAAAAAGCAAAAACTCCAAAATGGAGGATTGTTGTTGTTTTATAACCTCCTTCTTGTTCTTCATGCTACTCCATTTAATGGGGAAAAGTTGCTTAAAGTGATTGGATAGAAAATTCCGCAGTTCCTGTGGACGTTTTAAAAACATTTGTTGAATATTGGTAGAAAAGTGAAAATATCTGTCGTTTCAAACACTGATTGGATTGTTTAGCTTTAAAAACGCCATGTTATCTTGATTTCGGTGGCATTCTGCGCATTTTCCTCAGCATGCACGTCCCTCTGCTGTACTCTTCACTTTTCTGATAAGACTTAATAAACTATCTGAGAGCAGAGAAGGCTGAATGTCCATTAATTAACAAAAATCCAGGCAAGGACTCAGAACTCCCCTCAGAAGGGAGGAATGATTTAAGGCACAGCAAGATCAACAGGTGGAATTCAAAAACAGAATCCCACAGGCTCCAAGATGATTGAGACCCCAGCCTCCAAATTCAGAGACATTGCAGTGCAGGGACATCTTAGATCATGCAGGGTGCTGAAGCTGGGAGTGACTTTTAAGTAGCAGGTTTCCAACAAATAATTGTTTTTCCATGTGTTAGGCCTGTGTATCCCCATCTTGCACCTGGTAATGACTGTGAGTGAAGGTTAAATGTTCTTAATGTCTGTGTCCCATCATTTCTGAAGGGAAGTTCCTGATAGAGGGGAATGCTGCAGCTGGTATGTGTGTAAATAACTGAGGACTTCCTTGGTGTCCATGTGCCTCTGGATTTCTGATGAGTGGTTCGTGAGACAGACAGAGCCTGCTGTGGTCAGTGGAGCTGTTCTTACAGCTGGTTCTTGTAGCTGTATGAAAACAGGACTTGAAGAAAATCCTCTTGTTTTTTGTAGGAAGTATCGTGAGTGTGGGTGATCCAAAAAAGAAGTACACGAATTTTGAGAAGATTGGACAAGGGTTAGTATATGCTTCTTCTCTATCCTAAACCTTTCATTGCCTTATGCTAAGAAGAATTCACTGAAACCAGGCTAAGTTAGCTTGCTGGAAAAGATGTTGGGGGTACTTTGGAAAGTTTCTTTTCTTTGGTTGTTTATTTGTTTTCTTCTTTTTCTGTTTTTGTTTTTGGTTGTTTTGCTGGGTTCCACATCCCCTCCAACTTTTCTTCTGTTCCTGGCAAAGTCCCAGGGACCGTGTTTTTGTGCAATTATGTTGTAGTATAAGAAATTATGCCATTAGATCATCAGGTTGATAAATACAGCTACAAGCAGGGAAGGAACTGCAAGGCAGTCTTCAAATTACAGATTTGCCTCTGAATCAGCTCTCCTCGAGGCACGTGCTGTGCCCCTCTAAGCAGGGTAGGGGGAAAGTAGAGGTTGTAGGAGAGACTGTACTGAGGCAAAACACAGATCTGCAGTCAGCTCCGTGTGCTCAAACTCCTGTTTTCCTCACTGCAAATGCCACATTTGTTCACTTTAGCTGATCCTGTTGCTCTTTTATCATGTTGGGCATTCTGCAAGCCAGGGTAGTGCAGTCAGGCCACTTGAAATGGGATAAACTCACAGTCCTACAGTTTGCTGGTTTAGCAGCAAGGGTTTGGATGACCATAGTGTCCCTTATTAGGAGCTTTTTTTGCCCGTAAGTTCTCTGGTTTCTGCTCCAACAACAGCTTTGTCTCCGAAATATTTCAGATGGTGTTTACCACTGGAATTATTGCATGTAAAGGAATGGGACTGAGGGCGCTTCAGAGAGACAAGTGGGAAGGGGCATGTGTTAAGCTCTCACTTTTACTTTGAGACGCTAATAAATAACTTTTTTTTTGTTTTCTCTGTTTTGTTTAGAGCCTCAGGTACAGTTTACACAGCAATAGATGTAGCTACAGGACAGGAGGTAAGTGCTGCCAGAGTACCACAGCCGTGGATTTTGGATTGTGTCCTAAAAGTTCAAGTTGATGCTACAAAATAAAGACTGTCTTTCAGGGATTCATGACAACTTATTTTTAATGAGGTCTTTATTTACTTACTAATGAGACATGGTTGAGTGGTCTGAGCAGAGAACTGGAAAAAATGACTTCCCAAGTTTTGATTACTGAATAATTTCATATTTATAAAGATTCTTTCTGTGACTGCAAAAGCTAGAAGCAAATGTTTGGACTGGGCAGTTCCTCAGTAAAGGTTTCTCTCTTCTTCCCCAAGATTGCTGCCTGTCTCCATACAAACTCTTTTATTTGCCCTCTGCTCCTTTGCTTGCTACACTTATACTACTTAACTTGCATGGAAATAGTTCCTCTCCCTCCCTTTGCCCACTTACTTTCTGCCCTTGAATTGTGAGACAAGGAATGCCTGTCTTTTCTATTTTCCCCCCACAAATATTGACAAGTGCCACGCTTATTGCCTGCACAACAAACTAGTAGTGATGGATATGCAGCATTTGTGGAAACCTTTATTTCTAGATAGAGGATTTTTTGTGTTCTTTCAGATGTATTTATGGAAGTCTGCAGCAATGTGTGTCTACTTTGCATTGTACTATGTAAGAGCTATTCACCAGTAAATTTCATAATTGTGCTTTCTGCTGAAATTCCTTCATCCCCTTTTTCAGTTCCTGAAGAATTAATACAGTTTAATTGCAGCCTTTAAGTAAGAGTTCTTGTATTTGTTTTGAAGCAATGAGAAATTTTATAGGAGGAGGAAGTCCTCTGATGGTTTTCTGCTTTCTTTCTGGACCCCTTGGATGACTCCCATGTGAAAATTTAAACTCTTGTATTACAACAGACTTTTAAATCATTCCTATTACACTAGTGTGATCAGGCCTTGGATTTTTAAATCTGCATTTGGGGTCACTGTAACTTCATCATGCTGTTGTTTGTTCCTCTCTGTGAAGTGCACTGAACTCAGGAGCTCAGTGCAGGGAAACACTGGGAATTTCTTTATCTGCATAAAATGCCTTCCCTCTCTTCTTCATCTTTCATTCTTCTCTGTGGTCTTGTACAAAGAGCAGCATGGGGTTTTTGGTTTTTTTACTTCTTTAAGTACTGTTTGGCAGCCTTGTGAGTACTGTGGAAAACCAGCGTGTCTGTCTGCTCTTGCCTTCTCATGTGTTAGGATTTTTCTATAGTCTTCCCTGCTATACTATCAAAATGCTAATTGTATCCATCTATATTGGCACTCTTGTTTCTTTTAATCCTTGTTTTTGTGAGTTACTGCAGTTGCTGGCTCTGGTCCATTCACCCAGGCCTCTTTCTCTGCACGTAGCAGTTTTGTAAAAGTGTAGTTTCACTTCATTCCCTTTGCCCAAATACTGGACCAAAGGCAGTTGAGTTGTAACATCTATGAGTTATTTCTGCCTCCAGCTATGCTGAGCAGGTTTACTGATTTGGAGGCTCCTCTGAGGGCCAGGTGCTCTCACGAAGTACTGGTAGTGTGGAAACTTGAATACAAGAGTTAAAAACATGCCGTAACCTTCCTGCTCTTTGCATATATACATGCAGAGCAGGTAACCCAAAACAGGAAGAGAGCTACTAAACCAAAGGGCTGCAGCTGCCAAATCCATCCGTGTTGCCCTTCAGGCATGACTGGACATAAAGCTGGCTCCAATTCATTTATTTTCGGCCTTTTATCTAAACACTGGTGCTTCTCTCCCCCAGGTCTTGTTATGACAAAAGAAATAGAGTTACTACCTTGAAGTACTAAGCATGGTTGTGTTATTTACCCACCCTACTTTAGACTTCTAGAAGCAGAAATTTGCATGGGAGCAGGGAAAAAAACACCAAAAAATTGTCAGAAACATCCAATTAAAAAGAAGATTAATAAGAATCCTTTCAGAAATAAAAGCTTTTTGACATATCAGTCCATGCCAGAGCAAGGGGATCTCTTCCTTGTTACCAAGAAGCTGTAGATGGAGGTGGCTATCCAACTGTGACGTGAAGGCCCAGTATGAAAATGGCAATTCCCCTTGTTCTTTTTGTCATTAAGCATCATCCAGCATGTGTGGAAATGGACTGGCTGCAGGAACCTGCAGAGTTATGGAATGGTAATGGCATTCAGTAGCTAATGATGAAAAAGTGACCTCATGATGAAAAGGTTTTTTCCCTCCCTCATGTGAATGTGGGACTAAATGGACTGGTAGCAGCAAGTTTCTGGGGACTCCTGCAATAATGCCTTACTTGATCTCTTTTCACTGCAGGTTGCAATCAAACAGATGAATTTGCAGCAGCAGCCCAAAAAAGAACTGATTATTAATGAAATCCTTGTGATGAGGGAAAACAAAAACTCCAACATCGTCAACTACTTGGACAGGTATGTCCGTATTTGAAGGGCTCACAAAGGGACACTGGAAAACACTTCCTTGTCGGTCTCTTAAGGGTTCCTGGCTCAATTTAATGCAAGTGTGGGACAACCTTGCATTGTTTAATGCATGTGGCATTGTGGGAGTGTGGGTGGCCTGGCGATCTCTCTCCAGAACAAGGAGAAACAGGTATCTGAACCAGTGTTAATGGGATGTCTGGGCTTTTTTTAGAGATGCTGGCAACAAAGGTCCTGTCAGGACTCCATTTTTCATCTCTCTCTGTTGCCAGATATGACACAACAAACTTCCTGCTTATTTCCTTCCTGTTACTAAAGGAGAAATAGAAACAGTTTGAAATGTATTATTTCTATTTGCTTTCCTCTTCTTTTCCACTGAGCAATGCTGGTGTTCTGCTGCCAGAGGAGCGGACTCCTTCCAGGGTTAGATGTAGTCTTGTCCCTGTGACTGTCCACTGAGGTTTTTGGACAGTACCTTAACAGCAATGAGGGTGAATGACATGTGACACGTAACAGGAGCTCTGGGGAGACCTCAACACAGCCTTCCAGTACTTAAAGAGGTCTTTTAAAAAAGAGGGAGAGTGACTTTTAAGGCAGATAGTGATAGAACAAGAGGGAACAGTTTTCAGATAAAAGAGGGTAGATTTAGGTTAGATATAATGAAGAAGTTCTTTATTGTGAGGGTGGTGAGGCACTGGCACAGGCTGCCCAGAGAAGCTGTGGCTGCCCTGGCAGTGTTCAGGGCCAGGCTGGGTGGTACTCTGAGCAGCCTGGTGTACAGGAAGGTGTCCTTGCCCAGTTCCTGGGGTTTGGAACTAGATGGCATTTAAGGTCCCTTTGAATCCAAAGCATTCTGTAATTCTGTTATGCTGAAAGCCCAACAGGCTTTTGTTGCATGGTGGCTTGAATTCACCATCAACATCACACCGCTGTATTGTGTCAAGCCTGTGTCACTCACCTGTTAAAAACATAGCTAGTTTCATTTGAGCTGCAGCAAGATTTTCAGTCTGCTGCACTCAACATCTGTATGTAGTGGTTCTGATGAACCACAGGTTTGCCTTATTGTAGGGTAAAGACTGCTTGGATAGGGTGAGCTGCAGGCTTTAATCTTGGCAGCTTGGGTTGTTGGAAGATGCAATGAAGGGATGTGACCTAGAATCTCTTCGGGAAATTTGAGAGAGGATTTGGATACTTTTTTGCTCTGCATGTGTGTCAAAATCTAACCAGCTGTTTCTTTAGTAGGTTTCTTTAGCAGGCTTTCAATGTCTTAGCCAAAAAAAGGTAGTACTTATAAACTGCAAGAATTGTGTTGCTGAATTTTTGCGGCGCTGTGTCCCATGCATGGCTGTAAAGAGCTATTTTGTTGAGGGGACAGAAAGTCTGCTCCTGAAATTTTTGTGCAAGAGGTGAGTGTGCAGGAAACTGATGCTGGGCACACGCCATCTTCTTAGAGACAGCAGAGGAATGTTACCAGTGTAAAATGAAACAAGTGGTTAAGAGCTGCATCTGTGCTGGAGCTGTTATTTTCCCCTGGCTGCTTAGAGGCTTTGTTTTGACAAAGCTGTTTGAGAGACAGGCTCTTCCCATTAGAGAGCATGGCTGTGTACATGCACTTGCCTTGTCTAGCCAGTGCATCCCAGCTGCAGGATAGCTCCACATCCTGCTGTCTTATTCAAACTCTCAGCAGCAAGAGCTGCTGCTTTTGTCCTCCACTTTCGCTAATCTTTTTCAGAGGGATTAGCTTTTGTTTGAGTGCTGCACATGGACAGAACAGCAACTGGGATGAACATGGGGGTTCTTGTGCCTATTGTGCTACTTCAGCTCTGCAACTGCAGGATCCTGTTGCTGGGGAGCTGTGTCCCTCCTGCCTGGCCTAATGTGCCTGTGCTTCCCAAGTGCTGAATTAAGCTGATATTTGAATGCCACTTGTTGGCTTCTGCCTCCTGCTGAAGGAGGTGGAGGAAGGATGTGTGGGGCCTGGTTTCTGCTTTGTGGTTCTGTCAGTGTCTCCCCTTCTGAGTCCCTAATGGGAGCTGCAAGATAGTCATTGGTACGAACCAGCACTCTCAATTCTCTTTGCCTCAGCTCCTGACCTTATGCAAGGGTTTCCTGTGCTTTGTCCTCTTGTAACTGCATGGCCTACTTGCTTGTGGTTAAGCAGCTTTTCTGCTGCAGTCTTAGTGGCCAGCGTTGCACAAAGGTGTGCTGTGGTATTTAAGATAGTGACATGGCCCAATTCAGCTGTACTTGGGAGCTGAATTTAGAAGCATCTGGCTCTGAAGACAGTGACACCAGTCTTCTGTACAGACAAACAGCCACTTGTGCTGAGTTACCTGCTGGAGGTGCCAGTTCCTTTCTGCTGCATGAAAGAGGCCCTCAGAGCCCTGTTTCTAAACTCAGCCATCTAAACACTGGCGTCAGATGCCCAGTGCTAGGCAAAGCAAACTACTGCCCTTCAGTTTTGTTCTGAAGAACTCCTGAACTTAATAAACCCCACAAATAAGCAATGGCCTCTGTTACCTCAAACTGCGGTAGGGATGGATGGTCAATGAATAAAGCTGAAGATGTAAGACAGTCATGCTACAAGAACACGCCGGTTTCTTTCCAGGCTACATTCATGTTTACACGCTGGAGGCATGTTACTGGTGCAAAATTCTGTAATGAAGGAACTTGCACTTCTGGGCAACTCCAAATTTCATCAATTTTATCAATAAAATATGTGTGTTTGTGATAGAGAGGGCTTGGTGAACAACTTCCTAAGGTATCTAAGTGGAAGCTGAGGAACACCTTACAGGATCAGACATTACCTGCTATTGCAGATGTACGAAGAGAAAGCTGTGGACCATCCTTTTCTTCCTCAGAGATTTTCATCTGGTTTTTCTTACTGCCAACTTGTTTTGGAAGGTGACAGTGGGTGACAAGGTGTGACACCATGCTGTGCCTGATGTCGCACCAGAGCAGCACGTAGGTGTATGGACTTCCTGGTGGTGTCTCTAGAACTGCTGAGAGAGTGGGTTTGAGTCATGCCTACAGTGGGCAGCTCAGTGACTAAAACTGGCAAGAGAGTGGAAAGATCCCCAAGACAGTACCACCCTGAAATGACATTCCTTTGGTGGCAGCTGGCGGGGAGCCACTGTTAATTCCACCTCCCTGTGTGTTATGTCAAATCTATCAGTTACTGAGTTGCCAGGGTCTTGGCACATGTCTGTGGCTGCTCATGGCTCAGCTTTGGTTTCACAGTGTGGTTCTTGGCTCGCTCCATCTGTTTTGGCTGCAGAGAGACACCAGCTTGCTCCCAGCATGTGGAACCTGAGATTGTCACGGAAAGAGCCCATTCTGCCCCCATTCTTACAGTCAAGCGGGTTTGGGCTGCAGAGAGTGCTACTGGCAATGAAGGGAAACCTTGTGATGTCCATGGTGGGCGATTTGTTGAGAAGGTGCTGATAAAATCTGCAGAGAGCCTGATTTGGCAGAAGTGAGGAAGTAGCTATAGCACAGGGCAGGAAGAGTGTGGATGGAGTTGGGCTTTCAGAGTCCAAAAGAAGGTAAGTGACCCACGGAGTTAGCAGGAGTGCTTCTGAAAGCAGTCCTGCTGCTCCTCTCTCTCAGAGTGGCTGCTCTGCAGGTGGTACTGCTTTTGCTGAAGTCTGTAATGCTGGGGAAAAAAAAAGCCAGTGCATCAGCTTCTGTTCCATAGTGGAATTGGAGACCTCTCTGCTGCAGTAGCACAGCCCTGTGCTGTTGGACTCCAAATTGCACCTCCCTATATAGTCTTCAGCATCAGCAAACTGAGATACCCACTTTGTCTGTGGAATTAAAAGCTGTCCATAACTAACATTACTGTCATCCAGGTGTAGCTCAGACCACTATTGCTGTTTAGGGGGATTTTTTTCATCAGCTTGGTGTTGTCAGTGTGTCCTTTGGGGGTGAATACCACACCTTGCTCACTCCTATGATGTTTCGCTCATCTCTGCCCCATGCCAAGCTTAATAGCTTCTTTCTCCTTTACTGTTGCTCTCTACCTAGTTGTTCCCTAGTACCTATCCTGGCTTTTGCATTTGGCTCCTGGCAAATTCACTCTTCAGTAGAATCAGTGTTTTAGAGCAAAGCAAATGTATCCTTGATGAACTCTAATGCCAGCTGAAGCTTTTAACTGGATTCTCTGCCCTCTCGCTTTTGACTCATCTGTCCACTCTCTTGGACAAAAAATGAGAGGATAGGCTGAAAAGGTGGGTTTTCAAACTGATGATTTCTTTCTTCAGGAATGTGTCATCCTGATGTATCTGTCATGGAAGTTTGTGTTGGTGGGCCCAAAAAAGGGCAGAAATGGTTGGTGGTTTGGGCTTTTTTATTTTTTTGGTTCTTTTTTGTCTGTTTGTTTTTAATGAGTTAATGCTGAAGTCTTCATCTCCTGTCTTCCACTTTTAGACATGGGTACACACACACTCAGCAGAGAGGAATATCCCAAATGACTGAGAAAACCCACTCTCATCTCAGCTGTCTCCTCCCCATCTTCCTCTGGGCCTTTTTTAGAAAAGACCTGCCTTTTTGGGGTTTCCTTTGTTATTTTAAGTCTTTAGAATTGCTGTTTCATCCAGTAAGGTGTACTCCTTTGGCCTTTTGAATGGTTCTGCAATTTTCAGACAAAATCACAGACTAGTTTGATGACGTGGAAAAGATTGAGGTGATTTTCAAATGCATGATGCTTTTAAAAAAAGAAGTGCTCTTTCATGACTGATTGCAGGTAGCCATCTTTTATGTCACCCAGAATTGTCCCTGGGCTGAGGCAAAGCAGGCAGTTGCTTAGGACAGCAGGATGCCAGGAGTAGTGAAACAGCCCCCAGCCACCTCCTCCAGTGCGAGAGCCCTCAGAAGCTGCTGCTGTGTGCCAAATGTCTGGGTTGCATGCTTGGACCCCATCTTTGACTCTTTCCTTCTCTCCCAGCAGCAGGAGCAGTTGTAAGGTGAGGTCTCCATCTTAGTCCGCATTCTTTCCATGCCACAAAAATTCAGCCTTTCTTCTATGGACAGGAACCTTGTAGCCAGCTCTCCCACTTCATCTCTTCTCAACTATCTGCACTCACTCTTCTCATTGGTCATTCGGGTTGGGATCGGATCCTCCCATGTACCAGAAAGTACCAGAATTCTGTGGTTCCCCAATACTGTTAAATGCAGCTCTTGTTTTTATTGCACTTCTTAGACAGCTTAAAACCCTGTGCATTCTGATTTTTAAATCTGGTTTTGGCTCTTCAGTTACCTTGTAGGAGAAGAGCTCTGGGTGGTGATGGAGTACTTGGCAGGGGGCTCCCTCACCGACGTCGTGACGGAGACCTGCATGGACGAGGGACAAATCGCCGCTGTGTGCCGGGAGGTAAAGCAGCGCTCGCACTCGGAGGGAGCTCTGGTTGGGAATGGGACTCTACACCATCTGTCACTGATTCCGTGGGAATGTCTCCAGCTTCTGTAATGTGACAGTCATTCCTTTAGAGAATGGATTTCACCTGTAAGGATGCAGCAATGAATTCCAATGCAAACCTCATGTTTCACCCCAGAGGGAGGAACTAGAGTGGGAAACGGGGTTGGGATCCTCTTGATTTTGTCTGTTCTTCAAGTCTTTTGGGACTAACTTGTCCTCCTAGGACCTGCTGATCCCAGTGTGACATCTCTCTGTAGCCCTGCACATACTGAGTATATGAAAGGCCCTAAGAACTGCGCCTTTACTACCAAAAATGCACAGTCTGTTTGAGTCCTTTAGTTGGCTAATTGTGACTGGTGAATAATTTCATGCACAGTAAGAACATCTCAATTATTTTTCAGTGTCTCCAAGCCCTGGAATTCCTCCATTCAAACCAAGTTATTCACAGAGACATCAAGAGTGACAACATCCTGCTGGGAATGGATGGCTCTGTCAAACTAAGTATGCAGGGAACATTACTGCTGATGACTTATCAACCCGTGCCAGTTATCTGCTCTGGGCCAGGCATATTAGGGAGATGGGTGTTTGAGGTGCTTGATGCTGTCATGATGAACAGGCTGTAGAAATGCTACTGTAGATATTTCTGTGGCATTTGTTTTAATGGAGATTGGCAAACACAAATCCTTGTGAAGGGATACCAGACTTGAAGTGAAGCTTGGGCTTCATTTAGCTTTGGGCCATCTGTTTGTGTGAACTAAAATAACAGTATTTTAATGCTACTCCAGTCTAGAAAGCTGGGTTGGAAGGTGTAAGGCTAGAAGTCTTTATTTATGAACAATCTCTTCAGTCTGGAAAATACTGCAGGTACTCGAGGGGCAGGGGAAGTGGAGGGAGAATTGAAAACTGTGTAACTAGAAATCATTTAATCTTACAATGCCAGCCCAGACTGGAGTCTAAATGTTGTTTTCTCCTTGTGGTATCACCAGTAATGAAAACCTTGAGACTGTTCTGCCCCTTGGGTGCTAAGGTGTAGCTGTTGTGCTTGTCATCGTCCATGCAGAGATAGGCCTAGAAACCAGTGAATTATTATCTTCCACCTATAGCTTTAACAGAATGGTGCTCCCTTTTTCTTCCTCTCAGTTCTGCTGGCTAGCACCCAACAGGCATAAATAAATCTATTTTTGTCGGCAGTGACAGCAGATATGACTCAAAATTCACAGAGTGCAGATATGCTGAGTAAGAAGGTGGGGGTTTTTTTGCACATAATTGCTTTTTAAACTAAAGCTGCACTTTGGTGGAGCCAGATCTCAGGAGTGTTAGCAATGAATAACTGATAGGGGCCAAAGTGCTCTGTTCTTATGGAATAACTTCTTTGAGCACGGTGTGCTGGTACCAGGCTGTAGTTTAAAGTTGGAGAAATCCCTGTGGATATGATGCAGTAACCTTCTGGATCTGAGCTGCTTATTGGCTCTGCTGGAAATTTGCCCTGCTTATGAACCATATGTCCTTTCCTGGTATTTACCCTTGATGAAAACTCAGCTAGGAATCAGTCTAATTTTCATCATTCTGCCTAAAATTAGACCTGCAATGGCATAAGGGGGCAGGATGGGTGGTGCATCTTGCTGTGTGGATTCTGCTGGGCTCACAAGAACAGATTTAGTTTTCTTTTGGTAAGCCAAATACAAATAAGACATAGGGCACAGCAGTCTTTGTGTGAAGGCCCTCCATCTTTCTCTCTGTTCAAAGAAAGTAATCAATATAAATTTAGGTACTTTAAATTTATTCTGAACACTCTTTGCTCCATAAAATAAATGCTGTTTGGGGGATGATATGTCTACAGGGGAAGTAATACCCCTTGGACTGAAGATACCACTAGGCAGTACAGCGTGTGGCCTGGGGGGTGTATCTGGATCAGACTTGCATTAATTCCTGTTTTCACATACCCAGGAATGGTGTTCAGACCATCTATTACAGAGCGTGTTACAGCTGCGTAATGCTGCAACACAGTTGAGTGCCCCAGCTTCTGTGTGTGGTTATTTCCTGGTCCCCATCTTTCACACGGACAAGTGAAAGCAGCTGTAGAATCCCCATGGCCTCAGGGAGTCAAGTTTAGAAACTTAGCTCTAAACACCATGCTCTGTATTAGCCACAAAACCACTCCTCCTGTCACAGCTGCAGCAGCAGCACACCAGACAGTGCAGCAGGGTAAAGTGTACTGTAGCTCTGGTGTCAATAGGGGTTGTTTTTTTGGAGAAACTTGCTGATTCCTATGTCTCTCTCTTTCTCCTCCACCCTATTTTAATTTTCCAGCTGACTTTGGCTTCTGTGCCCAGATCACTCCTGAGCAGAGCAAACGCAGCACCATGGTGGGCACCCCGTACTGGATGGCACCTGAAGTGGTGACGCGGAAGGCTTATGGGCCCAAAGTGGATATCTGGTCTTTGGGGATCATGGCCATCGAGATGATCGAAGGAGAGCCCCCCTACCTCAATGAGAACCCTCTGAGAGTAAGCGAGTGCTTTTCTCCTCAGCTCTTCACTAAGCTGCTGGTGAAACTGAGCTCATGTGAATCCTCCAGTGGGGTTTCATCCCCTCCAGCCCCGTCTAATTCAAATGATTCTGTGGTCTCAAATGATTCTGTGGTCTCCTTAGATGTCATAGTGAGAAGATTGAGATAGTCTTAGTTAAAAGCTGTAGTTTGCTCTGGGTAGCAGAGGTGTGGGTTCTTCCTATGAGTTAGATCATGGAGACTCATAATTTCCCACTTACTGGGATGCTAATAGAGGCAGAAGCTTTACCTGATGGCAACAAAGCAGTCATGTCTTGAAACTTTCTACCCTGCGAATGAGAGAATTCTCCTCTGAGCAACCTGGTGTAGTGGAAGGTTCCCTGCCCATGGCAGGGGTATTGGAACTACGTGGTCTTCAAGGTCCCTTTCAACCCGAAGCATTCTATGTTTCTGTGATTCTATTCAATTCTGTTCTAGTAGGACCTTTTTCCTACTGGCATATTGTTCCTCCTTGCACGCTCCAAGTAAAATTAGAAGCGCAATAAGCCTTTAGACAGGGCTTAAGCCTCCTGATGTCTTTGCTTTGTTTAATTATTAACAAAAGGATATATGCTGTCAGCATGTAGGGACATCACTGCTCTTAATATAAGCTAAGTTTATGGTTTTTTCCCTGGTTACACAGGTTGGAGGGATCTAGAAAAATTCTGTTTAACTTTTTTTTCCCATCTCTTGCAATGGAAGTGATTTTTGGGAGAGAAGTGCAGCAGCCAAGAAGACTATAAGGAATAAAATGGGTGTTGAGTTAAAGTAACAATAGTTTGGCCTCATTTAACACAATTTATGCCAGTTACCAGGTTATCAGACTGCTCCCATGGGACATGTTGAGTGATGTGCTCAAAAGGCCTGTATATTAACAAGTCGCTGACAGGTTTCTGTTTCTTTTGAAAATTCATCCAGGAAGTTTCTCACATGAAATCCTGAAGTGGATGAATTTTGAGTCTCTTGATTCTCAGAGGAGGCTGTGTGTGAATGCTTCATCCCCAAGCAATAGCAAAACTTCTTTTTTCTGCAGGATGTTTAAAGATGCCCAAGGGTCTGCTGGACATCCTTTTGTAAGGAGCCAGCTGCATTTTTATCGTGTTGATGTTTTAGGCCTTGTACACTCAGGCAAAGTACCAACAGAAAAAAATCTATTTAGTCAGAGTTACCTTCCCATGAGGATATAGTCATTACAGGAGTAATGGCAGAGTCATGCCAGTTAACTTCCCTGTGTAAACAGGGTCTGGAATGATGTTTTTGTCCTTGTAATCCCTTGAGAGGGCTGCAGGATCCAAACCCAGATTACGAGGGTAAAACAATAAAGGATTGGATCTCATCCACAAAAAAAATAGGGCTGGCAGCTATTCTGTTTGCTGAAAAGGCATTGACTAGTGACCCTGATAAGGTGGGGTTTTTTCCTCCCCATTGAACTGTGGGGAGGGGGAGGAGAAATGGGTGTCTCTAATCCAGAGATGGAATCTAATCTTCATAACCTCCTGTTTCCTGGGTGCTTGTTTTTGTCTTAGGCCCTGTATCTCATTGCTACCAACGGGACTCCGGAACTGCAGAATCCAGAAAAGCTTTCACCCATATTCCGAGACTTCTTAAATCGCTGTCTTGAAATGGACGTGGAAAAGAGAGGTTCTGCAAAAGAGCTGCTACAGGTGGGTGATGGGACTGAGACAAGACTGAGTGAGGGACTGAGGGACTGGGTGAACAAGACTGAGACAATGTAATCATACAGTCCTGAGTGAGGCCAGGCTTAGGGCGAGATCTTGTTTGAGGTGTTAAATACCACATCAGCTGAAGGCACAAGCACAGCTAAGATAACCTCTCAGGGGAAAAAAGCAACCGAAAACCACAGCGCCCAAACATAAATCTCTAGTAAAGTGATAACAGACTGCTCCCTTTCCATGCTGTACTGGCTACTGGCAGCAGCTGTGCAGCGTGTTCTGTGCCCAACCTCAAATAATAGATATGTCCCAGACCTGCCAAATGCTGAGCCCCCCTGATTCCTGTGGTTTCTTCACGCAGCTGGCCATGACATCTGTATGTGTTGTCACAACCTTGTCATGCTTGTTCCAGTTCGGACAGCAAGGAAGGCTTCCAGCTATCAGATATTCTGGCTGTCTCCTTTCTGGAGGAGGGATCACAAAGCTCCTTGAAATGCACATGGCTTCCATTAACTGGAGCAGTTCAGTATTACCACATTTTGCCTGCTACTACTCCTTACAGAGATGGTGGAACAAAGCTTGTGAGATATCTTAATTATAGAATGGCTTGGGCTGGAAGGGACCTTGAAGATCCTCTGATTTCACTTCCCCTGCCATGGGCAGGAACAGCTTCCACTAGACCAGGCTGCTCAAAGCCCCATTCAACCTGGTCTTGAACAATTTCTGGGATGGGGCAGCCATAGCTTCTCTGGGCAACTTGTGCCATTGCCTCACCACCCTATAGTCAGATATTTCACAGAAAACCTGATGTCTTAGTCTGAACTCATGGTGAAAGTTGAGGACCAAGCTGCCAGGATTTTTACCAGCATGGATGAGAGGAGTGGTTTGTGTGTTCTTTCTGTCAAATTTGCCATGAGGGTGGAATATGTAAGTCTTTGTAAAATAAATCTGTGATCAGGAACACTCAGACCTTAAGTATCAGACAGTTTCCATTTTTTTTTTCCTTTCTCTCCACTAATTTGTGTAGTGGGCTCAGAGTTGGACAGACTTGCTGCCTTCTGAGATTATAATGAAGCATAAATGTCTGACAGTATGGTAGTAGTTGAAAGTAGTTGAAAGATCACTTTTTCTTCTGAACTTTTCAGTCCTAAAATACCAGAAAGAAGTTATGTCCTGTTCCTTGGAGCAGGAGAACATTCTGACTGTAACACTTCAGCCTGTTCTTAACTACCTTGTGGCCTCTGAATTTTTACTTTTTTTTTTTTTACCATCTCTGAGGCATGTTGCCTTGGGTGATTGATGCCTTCTGATGCTCAGAAGTCCTGTGGATTATCACTGCTTTTTGTTTTCAGAACAGCTTGTGTATTTGCCCTTCACTGTCACCTGGGAGCTGTTTTTGATAATCAATATTGTTTTATTTAAAGAAGAGCACCTACATAGGAGACTGAATGGTGCTATCTTGCAAGCTCTGTGCTGCTCTCCTAAATTTCAGCTGCTTTGCAGATTTCTGATACCTGGTAGAAGGCCAAGGCAATGCTTTCTCCAGACCTGTGACAACGGGGAACAGGGAAATGAGAGGTGATTCCTGCACAGAGCCCTGTGCCTTGTGTCTGAATCACACAGGCTGATTTTAGCACACCTTTTTTCACACTGGATTTCACTATGGATATTGCAGCTTTATAATTCCTCAGGGGAACTCACTGAGTTTTGCTTGTTCTTGAACATGTGCAACCATTGGGTAATTTATCATGTGCTGGGTGCGAATCTCTTCATCACTTCAGGCAATCCCAAAATTTTGTGGTAGTAACAGATCCTCTGGTTTCACGTGTTCAGAGACTAGAGTAGGTTCTTAGATTTCATGTGGGTTTAGGTGAAAATATTTAGAATAGCCACTTCTGGGGCATTTTCTGAAAAATCTAACCATTTTTCCTTTTGTTTTGTCCTAGCACCAGTTCTTGAAAATTGCAAAGCCTCTGTCCAGTCTCACTCCTCTGATTATTGCAGCTAAAGAGGCAGCCAAGAACAACCATTAAGGTGGTGAAGTCAACACTGTCATCATGTCAAGACTTTTAGATGTTCATTTCAGAGACTGAATTACTTGCCCTTCTCCCCTTCTGCTCCTTCTTCGCACGGGTGTTCTTAAAACTTTGACTTGCCCTGAAGGGTGGCAGAGGCATCGTTCACTGTACGTGGAAGGGCACACAACAGGGACATGGCTGATCTTGCATGGTGAACTGTCCTTCCATCCTTGTGATGGGGACGAGAGGGGAAGAACATTTTGTATGGGTGAGAAGATCTTTCTGAGAGCATCTGACCTACACGTAGCGAAGCCAGTTTGTTTCCATATTTCTTACGGTGTTTATTTTTAAAAATAATGTGGAGCCTTAGACCATGTTTATCTTAATAAATTAAATCTTTTGCTGGCTGCACTTTGCCTGCTTCTGCCAAGCTGCTATTACACCATGGAGGCTGCTCTGTGCTTTGGATGACTCCAGGAGGGAAGGAAGCAGGCAGCAGCAATGTGAACAGCTGTCAGCTGAGAGGAGAATGAGGGGGTGAAGGTGCGCCCCTCCTGCAGCACTGCTGGATGCTTCGAGGAAATGTGGACAAAGCCTCTGTGTGCTTCCTGCAGCCATTGGAGAACTTAATTCATGGATGATCTCTTTACCAAATTGTGTGAACTGCCCCCTACTCCCCCCCTCCCCTTCCCTCTTTAGTGGCAACTCTACTAGTTAAACAAATCTCAAATATTTTTTTGTTGTTCTAGGAAATAAATCACAGGAAAAAATGACAGAGAGCTCTTTTAGGGTTATTTTATCAGTGCTGTGAGGCTTTTTAGAGACCCTGCCCTGTGTGATAAACAAACAAAGCAATTACTATTCTAAAGACAAGATTTGCCTGCAAAATATGTTGAAAACTCTTGTTTCTTAGAGCAAGTCCAATGGAAAACAAACTGATAATGGATGCTGCTTTCTCCTTGGAGATGTGGGGACATGAATTTTTTGAAATGATCGTTTCTTTATGCTACTGATTCCTTGGGTTGCCAATAGTCTGTAAAACAAAAGGAAACCTGGAACTACTAGAAGAGGGACTGGTTGTAAACACTGGGCTGATGTTCAACTGTATACTGATTTTTAATAAAGTGACTGCTGCGTTTCTTAACTCGGGGCTAGGGGAGAACTGGAGAATTCACTGTCACCAGACAAGTCTGTCATTGCTCTTATGGTCACCGGGTACTTGAATGTGTTGGATGAAGTCATATAACCTTTGTTTCTTACCCCTTCTTCTGCAGTCCTTTGGGATAGCGAGTGGCCCTCAAGGGAGTAACTTTACACATAGAGAAAATCGATAAAAAGTTGTGTGTTCTAACTGTGGGAGCTGCTTTCTCTGTACTGCTTTGGTCACACATGGGGTGAGTTTAAACCTATTCTGGAGTAACCTCTTGTCTTTCTGTTGGACAGAAATTCATTCCTTCTTGCTGAGACTTGCTGCTGGCTCAGCCCTTTCCTCCGTGCACCTGGGCTTTAATTAGATGTATTTTTCTGATTGGCTCCACAGTCCATGACAGCTCTTACGCCAGCCTTACTGGGTGTAGGGAGTTTGTGAGTTCTTTTGCTTCTGAGGGGCCTTGTCCCATCCTTTGTGCTCCAGGTTGGTCACTGTTTGACACAAGGCTGAGGGGTGAAGTCTGTTGCCCAAATTTGCAGCCTTTCTCCCTTTGTGTATGTATGTTTCATCTCCCAGTATTATTAAGTTTCCTCTCACTAAGCTTGTATCCGAGGATGAATTCCGTGGGCAAAACAGTAGAGCTGCCAACCTGGAAAGCGATATGATCTGTTAATGAACTCATCTGCTTGGAGCTTAGGTGGAAATTGTGAAATGGAAGGCCATTATGCTTCAATAATTCCCTTTGAAAAGGACTTTGTATTCCCTCTGGAAGACTCAGGATGGCATATGTGGGAGGAAAAGAATTACTGGCTAGATCTTTCTTGATCTAAAATCTCGTTTGACTGGCAGATTTGGCAATTGACTGTTTTTCTGACAGCACAGGGTTCAGTTTGATCCACAATGTGTTTAATGTCTCTGACTTCTCTTTAATTCCCTTCCCCGCTTCCTTCTCTGCATCTCATTGAGATGAGAACCTTAATGCAGGTGTGTCCAATCTGCGACCATGCACGGGAGGTTATTTTCCTGCAGCAAGATTTCTGCTAAGCTTCCCCAAAGAATATAGAAAATGTTATTTGTATGTGTTTTAAGTTGCTCCTCTGGATCCTCTGCTGCATACTGGAAAGGGATCTACAGCGACTGTTTGTCCCTCCTCTTACAATGTGCTTCTGTCTCGTTGGCTTCCACATTGACTCGGTCCTGCCTGGTTTCTGTTGGCTGCTGGAGAGGGGTGTTGCCAAAAGCCTTTCGTTCTGCTGGGAAAAGCTGCAAGACTGTGCCCATGCCTGTGTGTCATCTTGTCCCGGGCTGCTTTGTCCCCACTTGTGATGGGTGGGTGGGAAAAGGCAGCAGTTGCTACAGTGTGCCTGGACCTAGCTTCTCGTTACCAGACACATCATGTTTTTTACGTTCTCAGAAAATCTTTTAAAAAATTTGTAATTAGCTTACTCTTAGGAGAAGGGATTTATTTCGTTCTAGTTGTTCTGAAATGCGTACTTTCCTCCCCTCTCCTTTCGTGTGTGAGTTGCCCGGCACCAGCATCTCCATCAGCTCTTGAAGAGCCCTTCCTGTCTACAGAGGGCTCTTAAATAGCGACTTTCTGACTTAAAATTTAACCTCCAGGGCTTATTTTTCTGAGAATATCTTGTCCCTGCTGTTACTTGAAAGTGACTACAACTTGACAGCTTCTTTGGTGCCTTTTTCCCCCCCTAACTTTCTCTTATTAACTGATTTGCCTGAGTTGAAACCATTTTAAATCACAGCCCTTAATTATTAATTTGCCTGCTATTATTGAAGTTCTCTCTTTCATATTAGAACATTAAATTTTCAGTTGTTTTGAGTGTCCTTTCAGAAAATTGGTTTCCTTTTTGAGGGATCTCAAGCAATCTTATACCAGAAATAATTTCATATCCTACAGTTTACAAAGGGCTTGGTGGAGGAAGAGGCTAAAACTCTTCTTTTCTCAACACAGAGATTGTCTTATTTGAGTATCAATTGGTAGCTTCAATAAGACTTTTCCTATGTTTCAAGAATGGGCATTGATTTGTATTACTTTAGCTGTTAGGGTTTTTTAGGGTTTAGAGGTTTTCTAAACAGTTTGACTTAGGTCCAAGAGTTTGTGTGTGAGAGGGGTATGGAGACCACGTGGGAAGAAGGCAAATTATTTGGACAACACTCTCAGGCACCTGGTGTGATTCTTGGAGTTGTCCTGTTCAGGGCCAGGAGTTGGACTCAATGATCCTTGCGGATCCCTTCCAACTCAGGATATTCTGTGATTCTGTGAGGCTGAGAGTGAAGAGCCAGGACAGGGATGGAGGGCACAGCAGAACTGGCTGGTTGCACAGCAGCAGCACACCTTTAGCCATCCCTGAAATGTCTTCACTGAATGGACGTGTTTTTAAAGAACATAAATCTGACTGATTAGTTGTTACAGGCACTTCTCCAGGCAGGCATTATGCTCCTACCAAACTGCCTTCCCCTTTTAAACAAAAGGGGTGCAGGGATTTCTCCAGCAAAGGAGGCTCCTTGAGAAAGGAGGTTTCCATGGAGACACTTACTTGACTTAAACGATCTGGCTAAGGCTTGAGAAGAGGTTTGGTGGGTAGACACCACATCGACACAAAAGCCACTGTTTTGCAAAGCAGCTGGGTTTGCTGTGTTTTGTTGCCAGCTTGATGTCCCTTTTCAGGGGGTTGGTTTTGAAAAAGTGCTGAGAATGTTGCCTGGTCAGGATTGTGAGGTGTATAAAAGTCTGGCTCTTCTTAGCTGAGATGTCTGTTAGTATCCTAATCCATCTGTCTCAAAATGCTGCAGGTCGGTGTAAGTAGGGCACATTTGCAGAAGAGTACTGTGCAAGAAAGGATTGCAGTGGTCCGTAGTAGGTGCTTGCTTTCTTAGAACCCACCCTTCTTGGCTGACAGCAAAATCGGTTCTGACCAGTTTCCAGGAATAATACTTGCTTGAAGCTCGTTCCTAATTAAGAGCTTTCATAGTTCATTTGTCTGGTGAACGACAACATCTTCGATGTTAAAATTGTTGAAGGTGAACTGATTATCTGCTCATCTTTCCCCCATAAAACAGTAAGACTTTTTAATGGCTTCTTATTTCCGCTGGAACAGAGAGCCTGTAGATGTATTTTGGGGTCATAAGCCCAACTGGATGGAGCATATGTGTAACGAATGCTGTAGGATCTCATAGTTTGTTGCTGATGACAACTCATGGTGGCAAAGGTGGGATCTTAGAGGAGCAGCTGCCGACTTTGACAGGGAATGGCCAACAGCAACAAAACTGCAGTAAGGATGGGAGCTGGATAGAAACTTCCTGCCAAAATGGAGCCTACAGGCAGTGGTGGGAAAGAGACAGAGTTGGTCCAAAGCACAGGTTGAAGCAAAGATTAAAACTTCAATTACACAGTTGGCTGCGGAGATTCAGGGACTGCCACAGCAGCCTGCTGCATTTCAAGGCAGCAGCGTGTCTGAAGGAGGAGAGCAGAAAGGAGCCTGAGGTGCTGAAAGTGGAGACTGGAGCAGCAATATGGCTCTGAGTCGCAGCCTGTGCTAAGAGCTGGAGCTAATCCAGGAGGTTCACAAAAAATGACAAAATTCGGCTGAAAAGGAAAAGTGGAGCTAGAATGGAGGAGATGGCCTTGATGTGCCAAGGAACTGAAGAGAGAGGCCAGATTTCCTGAATGCGTGAAACAGCAGAAACAAATTTAACACAGGCTTCTGTGGATGACAAGCAGCTCGTTCCCTCCTGTCTTGCAGCATCAGTGTCGTGTCTTTTTGAGATCAGCTCTGCTTTGGGATCATGTCAGCAGCCGCCCAGCTTTGGTCTTGTGTTTGTAAAGAAGGCTTTTTACTCTGCACCTACTGATTTCTGACTGCAGCTCTCTGCTGTTGGTAGATGTCTTTGTGTCGTGTCCCACCTGGAAATACAGAGGCTGTTGCAGTTTTAAAATCTGCTGGATAATGTACTTCTCTCCATGCTGTCTTGGCATAACTCTCCTGTACTGTACTGCTGGGTTTCTTTAATGTGCCAGGTCAGCTCAGCCATTTTAAAAATAAAAATTGAAACCTTAAATAAAACCTTGATTAATTATTTGGTTCTGCTTGACTTGCTGTTTCAATGACCCTTGCAGTGATAGTAGAAATGAATGGGGGTGCTTGAAGGAGGGGTTGTGTTTCTCTGACCTACTTTAGATTAATCACATCTCATTTGATTGAGCAAAATGACTACACTAAAATCTGTTGCAGCAAGTGTGATTTTCACCACTTATTTTAACTTGTTTGGACATAGTTAATGTTCTGGAAAGCAGGTGGGAAGCAGGATCTAGACCACAGCTTGAAGAAGAAGAGGAGGAAGCTTGGAGGCTTGTTTTCTCTGCAAATTAAGTTTGGTGTCTGAGGCTCCTGGTATGGAGGAGGAAATCAGGGGCGGGTTTGAGATGGATATGTGCACCCACCTTCCCAGCATCACTCTTTCTTTCAGGATTAGTGCGATAAGGCTGATTACAAGAACAGGAGTTCATCATACTGCCTGGGTATCATCTGCCCTGGATGTTTTACTCTGAAGTCTGAGAAGCCCAACCCGGTGCTGAGAGGACTTTCTGAGGTTAGCATCTGTGGAACATGGGGGTGAGGATCTGTGAGAAGCTCTGCCAAGCTCCTGTGAGTCAGCTGGGTGCTAAGCAAGGTTTTAAAGAACCAACTGAGAGAAAAGGGAACACCTTGAATGGGGGACTTGGCCAACTAGAATAAGGAAATCAATGTTACTCCATAAAATCCCCTCTGCCTAGAACAGATGCTGGAGCTGAAGACTGCTTTCCATTAGCTTTTTTCAGGAAAACCAGAGGAGATACCCATCAAGTTGTGTTTTACAAAGATGGGGCTCCCGTCATTTGAGCAAGAGGAACATTGCAGCTGAACTGGCAGGGATTCGGGGTGATTCTCTTTGCCATGATATGGTAGCATCCCGAGTGGGATGTCCTTGTCCCATTAGAGAAAAGAAATCTGACTGGGCCAGCACCACCTCCCCTTCATAGAATCACAGAATGGCTTGGGTTGGAAGGACCTTAAAGATTCTCTAGTTCCAAACCCCCTGACACGGGTAGGGACACCTTCCACTACACCCAGCTTACATAAAGCCCCATTCAACCTGGCCTAGAACACTTCCAGGGAGGGGGCATCCACAGCTTCTCCGGACAACCTGTGCCAGTGTCTCACCACCCTCACAGTGAAGAATTTCTTCCTAATAACCAAGCTAAAGCTTCTCTCTTTCATATTGAAGCCATTTCCCATTGTCCTGTCATTCCATGCCCTTGACCAAAGTCCCTCTCCAGCTCTCTTGTAACCCCTTTAGGTACTGGAAGGTGCTCCAAGGTCTCCACAGAGTCTTCTCTTCTCTAGGCTGAACAACTCCTCTTCCTGTGAAGCTTCACAAAGCAGGATACCAGGCAAACTTTGCTCATGGTAATGTACACCCCCCTCAAAGTGCCCCTAAAAGTACTACTGGATTGGTCCAGGTGACTCTACCCCCTGCCCCATGGAGGGAGCAGAGTGTATTCTAACTAGCTACCATTATCCATGATTTCTGGGGAGAACTTTCTGTCTTGGAGGCTTATTCCCTTGAGATGAACTTGGTTGAGTTGCCCAGAAGTTGATGGGGGATGGGAGATGTTGGACAATGAATGATGTCAAGGCTTTAAGAAATGGTTGATGTCGATTTCAGTGAAGTATAACTTGTATGAAGGCTCTTCAGAGCCCAAGGCACCTTTCCTTGATGGTAAGATCATAATCAAATTTAAAACCAAATAATTATTGAAAGCTTATTTGATAGCTTAATAGTTTGGGAGTTAAATAACCGGAGTTAAATAATGGAGTTTTGGAGATAAATAATTCTGGAGATGGACACAAGGTGACGATGCCTTGTGTTAGACCAGCTGATCTGTGAACGGGGAGCAGGAGAGGAAAGACAAGAAAAAGCTTTGGGAAAAACACAGCTTCAGGTCTGAGCCAGACACAGAAAACTGGCAGCTAAATCCTAGTGGGAACAGTTATTCTGTGTGTACCTTCAGGATATTTGTTTATTTGGGAACAAAATGGGGGAATAAGTGATAGGAGAAGCAATACACTGGCAGGTACAACAGAGAAGGGGTGTTCTTTATCACATGCTGCAGGAACACTGCAGCTCCTTATGCAGAGGATGCTTTGACTAACAGCAACCAGAAGACTCCCAAGTTTTGGTTCTCAAGCTCGTATTTGAGGAGGATCTGTAGCTTGAACACGGTGAGCAGGGAGCTGGCTGGGCTTGCCCGATCCTTCCTCATTCCTGGGGCTGTGATGCCCTCTCCCGGCAGCTGGACAGAAGAGTCCTTTCCTCACTTGCTCATTTTCTGTGAGCAACGTAAAAGAAAACATTTTATGTTTCTTTTGGAGGATGCACGCTGAAGGCAGCCGGGGCACACGGGTATGGATAAGGAGATCATCCTGACGTGGAATCTGGTGTCCCGCTGTGTCTGTTCCCTTGTGATCACCCCACCTCCATCTTTGCTCCTCTCACATTTTTAAGCTGCAGCAGCCTTGTAAGGCAAATGTGTTCCCCCAGGCCACGGGTTATGTGTGAGCCCTCTGTTCCCATCCCAGCATGGGTCCCTAATGCTGGGTTCACCGACACCCTTGTGCTTCCCCCAGGTCTGGTGGGACTTTCTGGTGGGCCAGGTCTGCTCTGACATACTGGTTAAGCCTGGTAAAGGAGAAGAGACACTGTGCCATGATGGCTGGCAGGGTTGAGAGAGGCTGCTGGGCAGAGGCTCCTCCCCTGTGAATGCAGTCAGGGGTGAAGCGAACAGCGACTCATCCCTCATCCCACACCTTGTGCCCTAAAACCACCAACCTGCATAAATTTGGGGCTAACAGCTTTTCTGACAGTCCAGGTCGTGGTCCTGCTGGCCACGTGTGCAGCTGTAATGGTGTCCAGGACTCAGGTGTGCCTGGATTGTTCCCAGGAGGGCAGCAGGCAGGTAAGAGTCCTCTCTTTTCTCACCAGTGGAGAGCTGAAATGCTCAAAGGCATTTCACCATTTCTCACCAGTGGAGAGTGAATCTGGACTGGCACAGGAGGGCAGTGAACTGGGGGGAAAACTGCTCCCTCAGTCCCACTCCTTTTCATTCCCCAGTGTTGCGTTCCACTGAGGGGAACTGCGGAGAGTTCTTTTAAAACTGAATGGTCAGGAACGAAATGAAGCCAAACGAGGCAAAAGTTGTACCTGAAAAATGTTTATTGGTAACAAAAAGGAGAAGGAAAAGGAGTCTCTCCCAAACAAAAGAGGGCTAGAAGAGACAGAAAAGAAGAAAGGAAAGTGGAAAAGGAATGGGGGAGAGGAGAGAGAGGGGACAGAGAGAAAAAGAGGGCACTGCCACCAGTGACCAGGGCAGTGCTGTCGGTGTCCAGGTGGCAGGGGGTGTGCACGCTGCCTGCCTGGGGACGGGCTGGGCCTTAGCGAGCCTGCACGGCTCCAGGAGGGGAGCGGCTCGTGCGGTGATGGCACCGGGCACGCGGTGAGCGGGCACTCGGGTGGGAGGAGCAGGACCCTGGACGGGGTCGCGGTGACCAGCTGGATCGGGTGGCAGGACAGGCAGTGACGGCTGGATCGGGTGGCAGGACAGGCAGTGACGGCTGGATCGGCGCGGCAGGGTTGGAGGCAGGCAGCTCAGGCAAGGCCGCGGGGCGAAGTGGCAGGGCGGCGGTCAGGGGCTCAGGATGGCGGGACTGGTGCGAGGGCGAACCAGCAAGGACAGGAGAGCCAGAAGGCAGGCTGGGCCAGGGCAAAGGAGGGAGCTAGCGGGAGCAGTGAACAGTGGCGAGCCCCTCCGAGCAGCAACGCAGTTGGTTTTTATACCCCCCTGGCCCCTCCCAAGGTCTGCCTGCTAGCAGGGATCCATTGGTCCAGTCCAACCTTCCTGTGCCATCCATGGGTGGAGAGCTCTTTGCAACCTGATGGGAGAAGCCCCTCCACAGTGTCTCCTACTGCCTGCCTCGTGTGGGATGTTGCCAGGCAAAGTCCTCCCGGAGATGAGGCTTCTAGTTGCCTCCTGAACGTGGCAAATGGGCATCCCTCCTCCACGTGCCTCTGACAACCATTGTTGAGGCATAGCAAAACTGAATTGGCTCCTCACACCCAGCCTCATGGCCGCATGAATGGTGAGCCCCTAGATGGAAGCATCCAGCACTTTCTTCTGTTCCTCACATCTTTTAACCACATCAGCCTCTAATCCCACCTCTCACTCAAGGTCTTTGTGTTTTGTAGTCACTCTGAAGCCCCCCGGGCTTTGGGAACAGCCCAGCCCAGGGACACTGTAAATTGTCCCATCTCTTTTGCACCATGAAGAAGCCACCAGGTAGGTCCCAGCCCAGGAAGGACCAGCATGAGATCAGTGGTAATGCTGGGGCACAGAAAGATGGTGGTGTCCCCAGAGCAGGCACCAGCCCGTTCAGGTCTCCCCTTGCACCTGGGAGAGTGGGTTGGGTGCTCCTGAGTGGGTGCAGGAGCTTTAGGCAGTGTCACCACTGGTGCTGGTGTGCTGGGGAAGGGAGGTCTCATTGATGGTGGGTCCCACTGGCCAACCTGTGTCTCCTTGCCCGTGCCATCCACCATGCGAAGGATAAGAAGCACCCAGTGAGTTCTCTGGACTTACCCTGGTGATGACAAGTGCCACCTGAGAGGCTCCACGGTGACAAAACTGCATCACTAGCAACATGGCCCAGGCTGGGAGATGTGGGGCACAGCACAGTTTCCAGAGCCTGAATGGTGGGAACCATCTTTGCCAGTCCAAAATGGGACATCAGCTCTGAGTCCCCACAAAACTCTTTAGCTGCTCAGTTCCCTGAAGGGTGGTTTGTCACCCTGGGGATAGTGGGGGATCCTGTGACATCCCCACTGAGGAGCAGCAGTGCAGGTGTAATGTGGACCTCCAGGATCACCGACCAAAGAGGAGGAGGCAGCACAGAACAGCTGCCTGTGTGCTCAAGAAACAAAACTCTGAAGTGCTTCACTCCTGACATCTGTCATTGTCCTCCCTCACCATTTGCCACCTTACATTTCTTGGACACAGAAAAATTTGGCCAAGGTATGTTTTATCACACCCTCTTCTTCCTCACTGGTCCTTGCATGATTTTCCCCTCTGGGAGTCCCTTGGGCTCTCAGGGTACCTCAAGCTGTATCCTCCTGTGTATGTTGCAATCCCCTGATTTCTGCCGGGAAAGGACAAAATGATGCCATGTCTTAAAGGACAGCCACAAAACATGGAAGAAGAGAGAGGACTGTCCCTTCCCCCCTTTAGACAAGGCTGTATCAGCTCCAGCAGCAGCCAGCCCTGCTGTGGGAGAGCAGGCAGCAGAGCTGCTGCAGCAACAGCTGTGAGAGGCAGATTTTGTCCCCGCCAGCTGCTTTGAGGACGATGTAAAAGCTCCTTCCATCCACCCAACACAGCCTGTATTTGTGCTGGGGGGCTGATTCCCCATGGTCGGGCTCATGATGTATCTGCCTGGTCTCCCTTGCTGCCCACCAGAGGGATGTGGCTTTCCCAGGAACGATGCTCAGAGCCCCTCGCTGAGCCCCAGGACTTGGGAGGGCTTGCCTGGCAATTCTGCCTGTGTGAAGTGATTTTTTTGAGTTTATTTTTTGACTCTTGGGGTAAGTTTTGTATTTGATGTCTTGCACACTCCAGAATAAATTGCCACGTCTTGGGCACAACTGGTTGGTCTTTGCACCATTATCCACAGCCGCTGCTGTCCTTGGGAAGGGACAGCAGCATTTCTTGTGAGCAAGTGCGTTTATAAACAACTCTGATCAACCCAAGCAGCCTGAGAAGTGTTGGTGAAGGAGATGTCCCAGGATGCAGGCGCAGGGCCAGGCCCAGGTTTCCATGAAGGCTTGCCAGCATTCTGCCAAACCTGCTGCTCCCCATTTCTGCTGTGCCTCTGCTTCACCATGAATCTCCCCACACCAACACTTCGGGGGCTGCTGATGCTCTCCCTGTTTTTTGTGTGTCAGAGCTGTGTGTCAAAGGGTTCAGACTGGGAGATGGCAAGAGGACCTCCCAACCCCCCTTCCCCTGTGGCTCACCCTCTGGGGCCTGATGTGAAGCTGACTGTGAAGATCTTGGACATGCTGTGCATTGAGGGGCTGGAGGAGTCTCAGCTCTCTTGTGATGGGGCTTGGAGCTGGCCAGGGTCCCTTTCTTACCCCTCAGCCCATCCTGTGTGCCTCCAGGGACTGACATTTCTGCTTTTTGGTGGGATACTACCTGTTGCAAAAAGCACATGCTGCTTGCTCATGGCTGTGGGTCTGAAGCTTGAATCAGTTCAGGTCCCTTCCGTCTCCCCCCTCCTCCCTTATCATTCCTGGAACTGCCATAAACTGTGCCATTTCTGTGATAAATCTCATGGGCACATTGTTACCTGCTCTGAAAGTTCAGCAGCTGTTCCTTGGGCAAATGTGCTGTGTGGGATGGGGGACACAATGGGGACACCCGCTGGCCCCTCATGCTGCCAAGGCAGTGTGTTGTGAGAGGACTTAGGGTAGGAGGGTGTGAACATATGTATTTCCCAGCAAAATACTCCATGATGTGGCTGGCAGCTGGGCAGGGACACCATCCCCACTCCCTGGGAAGTGCCATTTTTGCCCTGGTTTTATCTTGTCCTGACACAAACAGAAGCAAAACACGCTGGGTTCAAGGCTGACCTGCCCTGCTGATTTCCTTGGAGAGGGTTTGTACAACACCAGTTCCTTGCAGGCATTTCCTTTATGGAACTCATAAACTCCAAGGCTGGACCTGCTGGTGGTGACAGGGCTCCACCAGATCCTTGCTTGCCTTCATTCCCAGTTTCCGGCAGGTCTAGGACATTGACTGGGACACTGGGTGAGGATTTTGTGGTTGAGATAAGGTGGTGAACTCTGAGCTGAAGATACTGAAGCCAGAGCAGCATCTGCCCAGCTGATCAGTCATTTGCCAGGTGTTTGCAGAGCAAACTGATGCTGAAGGCTTTGCATCTCTATACCCAAAAGAAAGCAAAACCACAGCGATATTTTAGGGCAGAGAACAGAGATATTTGGGGTTTTCTTTGCTTCTTAGGAGGTTAGACTATGGTTGTGCTTTTAATAAGCTTTGTCATTTTTCAGGCTCTTACCTCCACTGTAAGGAGCTTTTTTGGGATGATGATGATGTTGCTCACCCCTGTCCCCTTATCTTCCTGTAACCCTTGGGATTCATACACACCATGAGGATGCAGCAGCTGGAAGAATGGCAGCCAGAATAGGGATGACGATGAAGGCCCTTCAGAACCTATTTTGGGGAGTTGCTGACCCTACTACTGTCTTCAAAGGCAGAGCAAAGTGCTCTGGCTCTCTGTGTTCTCCACTACTCCTTAGGCCTTCCAGGCCACCCCCATGCCGTGCTTTCCCTGGCCATGGACCTGCAGGACCTCAGTGTGGCCCCGTGAGGAAGCTGGGCTCAACACAACCCAAATACATAAGGAGAAAAATCCAGTGGATCAACTCAGGAGATTAAAACTGCAGGGTACCTGGAATAGCTGCTGCTTCCTAAATCTCATTAGTGCCACCAGTCTTCTTAATCTCACCCTTTCCTGCCCTATTTATCAGATTTCCAGTAATTAGACCATAAAGCAACTAATTTTTCTAGAGGCTTACACCCAGTCCCATGCATTTTTACTCCAGCCAGGAGTAAAACTGGAAACTACCAGGAATAGAACTAGCTGCTTCTACCTTCATGCCTTGTGGTTCCTGCATTTATTTAATTCCAATTCTCCCAATTCCACAGGAAGAGTAATGTTATTTTAGGACCAAGTGCTAAGTAAGGACTGTTTTAAAGTGGAACTCTTACGTGCCTTCTGCTCATCATTAAGTTTCGCAGAGAACCAGGCTGTCACCTCTGTAGCTCATCTTCTAATTAGAAGTTTCTCTTTGTAATGTGAACTGCACAAAATCTGCTGGACCATCCTTTCTTGCCTGTTCTTGCCCTCTCTGTTCTCAAGGGCAGTTTGCTGATTTTGCTTTTGAGGGACCCCCTGATCTGTCTTTTCATCTAACAAGAAAAATCCCAATGTGAGAAACTGCAGGGATGGAAAAACTGCACCAGTGGTGTTTCAGAGAGCCCTCCAGAGCTGGAGGGGATGTTTGTTTAGCTTCTAATGCAGTGAAGAGCTTTTATGGAGCAGGAGGAGCTGCATGAGGTTGTGCAGCTTCCTATCCTGAGAAACTTTATTATGGAATTTTGCCTTACTGAAAGTCCAGGGTGCATTGGAGGTTAGAAAACACAACCTGCTTTTGTTGTACTGACCTGTCCCCTCTCCCCCTTCAAAGGAAGTTATAACTCTAATAGGATTTAGATATTAATACCCCAAACCATGCGAAAACCAAAGTAAAATAAGCAGTTTTGCATCTGGGGTTGCTCAGAAATCTGGTGCAGTGGATTTCTGGCTGGGGCTAACAGCCATGGAAAATATTTTCATGGAGGAGGTTCAGGAGTTTTAATTCCGAGGGTCAAGGATGACACATCTTTCCCAAATCTCCTTTGGGATATTTCCTCAAACCCCATCCTTTGGACACTTAGTTCTGCCAAGGTGGGATGTGAATACCGGCATCTCCTGTGCTGGGTGGGCAAGGGATGAATGGATCAATCCCAGGTTCATCCCCAAATCCCCGGTGTCTCCCAGAGCCATGCTATGAGCAGCTGTCTGTGTCCCACGATGAGATTTTAATTTTTCTAGCCTTGGGGACTGAATTTATTAAGCCTCTCATGGCCCCTCCTACCGTGGGAGGGACGGCTCCCGCAGCCTCTCTAATACCGGGTGTCACACAGCGGTGCCACCATTCGCGTCCCGGAGTGTCACAAGCAGAGGACACAGCAACCCAAGTGCAGCGCAAAGCAAAAATAACCCCTCCATGTGCGTCACGGCGCGGTGAGTTACCTCCTCCCTCCGAACTCTCACGGATGCTCCTGCCTGCTGAACTTCACCCCTGCCAGCTCTTCCCTGCTTGCCTTGAAAGTTAGCACCGAGGTGGCGAGATTTTTTTCCACTTTTCCTTTGTTATCTGTGGATTTTTGAGTGTGTTGGTTGGGATGCGACAGCGGGCGATTGACCCGGCTCCCGCCTAGGCTGCAGCGAGAAACAAAGCCCAGAGAGCCGGAGAATAGGGAGAAACAATAACAAAAGGGGAGGGAAGGGGGTGATTGGTGAGCAGGGGGCTTTCTGGTAGCTGGCTGGGGGGGAGAAGGTGCTCAGCAGTCCTGCTTCACCCAGGGTCCGTGCTGCATGAGTTGGCTGTGACCTGTTGAGCGGATAAACGGGAGCCGGGATGAGACGTGAGCGGCGGGTGGCTCATGGGGTCGCTGTAGCTGGGGCAGTGGTGGGAGGGAAACGGCGGCTGAGCATTCGCAGTCCTTGGGATAAAGGGCTGTTTCCATAGTAAAAGAGAGAAAGGAGCCTCTCTCTTTCATCCCCTGAGCTTGCCTAGCGTGTGAACGGGGAGGTTGACTCAGGAACAAATAACCCGTGAAAGGGTAACATCTGGGAACAGCTGTAAATAATCACGGCTTGGTTAGAAAGGCTGGAAGCAGCACTACGGTCCACCATCTGCCCTGATGCTGCAGTCACCGTGGAAGCTGTGATGGGCAACTGTTCGGAGAGCAGCTCGGTTTGCAGCTGAAACAGGATTTGACCCTGGCTTTAGTCTGCTGTTGTTGTCCAAATGCTTCCACATTATTTGTAGGCATAACCACAATTAGCAATGAAACAGGGGAATTTTCGCTTCTAGGAAAGAGTGAATTTTAATTCAGAATCAGGCACTCAGCTGATGTGAGCCTGGGGACTTGCACCTGGACAGCTTTAAGTTGCAAAGTGCAAACTTTGATTAGCTGGAGGTCCAGCCCATGCTGTACATCACCTTTCACTTTATTTCTGCACTTTTCTCTGCGAATCCTGACCTCACAATGTAGCATCTCCCCTGATAAGTTCTGAGAGGTGATGCCAGGTGGAAGGGCAAGAGAGAACAGAAATAATTTTCTACAGGTTCTCAAAGATTTTAAGCTGCATTTAACAACAAAAAAAGGCATAATGTACCATGAAACCAGCTGGATTTTAATTAAAAATTGTTCTGAATGTGAAGGGAGCCAAAGCTGTCACTTCCTTTATAACTTTACTATTGAAATGTTTAAAAGGTGTGCAAGACTTTCTGGGCAATTTGAAATCCTTGCAGAGAATACAAACACAAAGCTTGTTCTCACGACCAGTCCTGGGACTTCCTTATGCCATGACATTGGACCAAGGAGGTGAGCAAATGGTGTCTTTTGAACTTTATGTATCATTTCTGGTGATGGAAACACAGTTCTTTAAATTTAGTTGTGTCAGCTTGTTGTGAGGCTGCCTGCAGCTCACAATGTACCTCTGAGCAAGTTGTTACCATACAGTTTCGCTCAGTGTGATAAAGTATCAGCCAAAATAAAAGAGAAAGTTGGTTTGTTTTTTTTTTCTAGAAGTTTGTGGCTCTTTGACAATGTAGCCTTCTTTTCTCTGCAAGCCCACAGGCCCTGCTTTGGGCAAACCTTTCAGGTTGTGCATAGACACTTGCAGAAGCTACCATCCATCAGCTGAGACAAATGTGCTCCAGCATGGAGCAGAATCTGCCCATTGGCAAAGCCCCAGCTCAGTGGCTTTTTATGGGGGACAGGGTGCAGGGAGCTCTGCCGTGGTTGTTCCCTGTAGACTGCAACACCATGTACATGTGCAGCAACAGCCTGGCTTTGGTCCAAACCTGACTCCATGTCTCAGGATATCTTGCAGGAAGAGGTCTGCATCTCATCTTGCAGTGACCTCCTATGTGTTGGCCTGTAGAACTGCCCCAGAGACCTCTGAGGTGTGAGCAAACCCCAAAAGCATCTTGGGCTACGTTTTAGGTGAGCAGATAGCATAAAAAAAGTTGGGAAGATCCTTTGTGTTACAGATCTTACTGAAAGGAAAGTAAAGAGCTGGTGTGGGTAGAGCAGCTTGGAGACATGACCTGTGATGCACCCTGGCACTCATGGCAGGATGAGTCCTGAGGGTGCACAGGCTTGGCTCCACATTGCACCCTCTGCTCCAGCTATGGGCACGTAGTGCGAGGGAGCTGTGCAACCTGCCTGCAGGTGCTCCTCTCTTCAACATCTTGTCCTCATCCTGTTATTCACGTGCTGGACACTGCTCTCACAGCAGCATTCAAGCAGGACTTACAGCTGGCTGCTTTTTGGTGTCTGAGGGCTTGGCATTTTATAAAAACCCAGTAAACAGAGGGTATCATTGCTCATGGTCCCTGTTATTCTCCCCACCAGCAGGACATTGGCACTTGCTGCATTTCTTTCTCTCTCCAGGAAAAGAGGAGGGAAGTAGGAACAGTGATATTTCAGAGGCTTGAACAGGAAGATGTCCCTGCCCATGGCAGGGGGTTGGAAACAGTTGATCTTGAAGGTCCATTTCAACCCAAACCATTCTGTGATACACTGTTTTTATGAACATGCCCGTGTACTGGTCTCATATTGATCCAGTTCTGTCATTGTTTGCCTTGCCAATCTTTGTGGTGTCTCCAGGGAAGAAGTTACATTAAGCGTGATGAAAACCTGCTGTCGGGGTCAGGATGGACTCTCCGTGCTCGTGGCCCGGGTCCTTTCCGGTGGCCGAGCAGCTGTAGTCTATGTGAGTGCACATGATGCTGTAGCAAGAGGGAGATGAGAAACCCTGTCCTGGGACTCATCCTCTGCAGGTCTGGTGCCAAGGGAAGCTCTTGGGGCCACCACAGTGTGCCAGCTCTTTTCTTTCATCAACACTTGCAAGGAGAGGTGACAGGGTAAGAGGTTGGCTGTGATGGCGGTGTGCTATAATAGCAGCAGGGAGCGCGAGAATAGCAGCAGGCAGGGAAAGAGGGCAGGGCTGGGTGGGGGAATGAGCACATGTGTGAATGAGGCTGCGGCTGCTGCCCAGGGCGGCTCTTTTGACGTCAGCTCCAGTGTTGGGTGCAAGAAGAAAGAAGCACATATCTGCAAGCAGGGCACGGGCCGGGAGCAGCTCGAAGCATCGCTGTAGGCCTGCTGGAGTCTCAGGCTGGAGTCTCACTGCTTGGGCAGAAATGCTTTAGAGTCAGTCCCTGCCCTACTCTCCTGCTTCATTTCCTCTGTTCTCCAATGCAACTGTGAGCTATTCCTTGTTTCTCCAGCTTTCATCTGCTCCAATTAGGCTGGAAGCCCCTGGAAAGTTTTCAGTCCCTGAGACACTTTTACAGCACTGAGCCTCGGTGACAATTATGGGTCCGGTCCTCTCTGCTCCGGCAGCCCCGGCTGCCGCCACCGACTCAGTCTGGTCCTTTCGGCAGCTGCTCTTAATCACTGACCTTACTTTGGAAGGTCTCCAGAGTTGGAGAAAGAAAAGACACTTTAGAAAACAGGGAGGGGGGAATTGGCAAAAGCAGTTGCTTTTTAAAAGACTACTTATTTCTTAAGATGTACTTGCTACTGATTAACCTTTGCTCTGTGATTGCTTTAATTAATTCATGCCACAAAGCTGTCAGAAAGGTTCTGTGGGGTCATGGTGCCTCTGTCCTAAGTGCTCTCTTTCCCTGCAAAGCTTTTAAGAAGTTTTTCATTGAGCAAGACCCAATCCTTGCAAGAAACGCAGGTGAATGACGCCAACCCTTTTATCTTCTCCATCCCTCAGATCTTCCAGCCTTCATCTTAGTGCTTTGCTGCTGTGACCTCTTCCTTCCCTTCCTGCTGCCATTTGGCAACCTGCTGTCAGGCCGGGTCTGTTCTATATTCCTCTCTGTTTGGGGGGGGTGGGGGGTGAGTTTTTGGCCCCTCTGTAAGAATGAGGCACTGTAGGGTTGAGTACTATTGCCCTCAATCAGCCTGTTGGTGCCCTACGTGTGGTCCTACCCATGGGCCCACCTGTGGTCCCTGTGACTGCTTCATGTCACCCCACATGAAGAATTTCTGTGGCTGTCCCTTTGTATGGCAACAGGATGACAACCCCCTGGCAGTTGTGGCCTTGTCCTCTCTGTGCCAGGATGCAGAAGTTCCTTGAAGGTGAACTGGCAGGGCTTGCTGGGTTTAAGCGATGAATGCCCTTTCTTTTTGGGCTGGGCTTGTGCCCTGGCACCCTGGATGTGTGTGAGGCCGTTCATCCAGCCTATTTAGACGTCTGCCCTTGCATGAGCTGAGTTGTGCGCATTTCTCTTTGCTGGCTGTTCTGGGTGATCAGGGTGACCTGTCAAACACAGAGGAGATGGAGCACAAGTCTGATGAGGAGTGGCTGAGGGAGCTGAGAATGTTTAGTCTCAAGAAAAGGAGACTGAGGGGGCACCTTAATGCTCTCTACAATGACCTGAAAGGAGGCTGTAGCTGGGTGGGCGTCTGTCTCTTCTCCTAGGTGACAAGATGAGAGAAAATGGCCTCAAGTTGCACCATGGGAGGTTTAGATCATATATAAGGAAAAATTTCTTCACTGAAAGGGTGCTCAAGCATTGGAACAGACTGCCCAGGGAAGTGGTGGAGTCACCTGGAAAAAATGCATGTATGTGGCACTTGGGGACATGGTTCAGTGGTAGGCTTGACAGTGTGGGGTTAATGGTTGGACTTGATGTTAGAGGGCTTTTCAATCCTAGTGATACTATGATTCTAACCAGTCTTCCAGGAAAGACCAAGGGAGGAATGAAAACACCCACCCCAAGCTCTACAGCTAAATAAATCACTCATTTCCTCCAGGATGTTGGGATATGAGTGCTGCTGGGTGCTGATCTAAGAGATCTGACTGTGCTGTGTGTCCTTGGCCCTGAGGAGGTCCATCAAGGCTCTGCCCATAGATTATCTGTGCTAATCTTCTTGCTTTGCTAAGCAAACTCCATGTCTCACACCAGCAGATGGATGAAAATCAAATGAGCCATACAGTCCTGACCTGCTGATCTCATTGCACTGTTGGCACAACCCTGAACTGGGAAAGTGAGGCTCTGGGTGATGGCACTGCTTCATCTGTGGTTTGAGGTTAGGTCAGGGGATTTGGGTGTCAGAATATCCTGTTGCTCTGAAATGAGTTCAGAATTTTCTGAGATGGCTTATGCAGAACTGTGGTAGTGTTTGATTAGCTAAAAAGGAATTTTCTCTGAGAACAGCAGCACCACATTCTTATGGTGCAAAAGCTGGCTAGCCCTCATGCATTTGGATAGTGTCAATAACTAAATGGATAAACTTCTGTCTGGTGACATGGAAAGCATCCTTTCCTCCCTTTTCCTCTCCTCCTTGCAGGGTGTTTTGCTCCAAGGCTTGAACTTTAACACCCACAGCCTGGAGGAGGGCCAGCATTTGGGGTCTTCAGCACAGTGGCTGTCCAGGGCCCCTGTCCTTTGTCCAGGCTGAATAGTGCTCTGCAGAGCAGCTGAGCCGAGGTATGCAATCTGGAAACCTCTTTTCTTCTCCCCTCTTGGCTCAGGGACAAAGTCTTCCTCCGGCAATGATGCTTGTGGTGATGCACAGCCCTCGATGGGGCTGTGGGGCCGGAGATGGTGCCCCACGCTGCGTCCCAATCTCCTTGTCTCCCCTTAACAGCAGGGCACAAAGAGCCGCTTAGGCATTCCCAGGAGCAGAGAGGGACCCAAGCCAGGGCATGCTGAAATGCACAAAGTAGGATTTATATCTTCAAAGAAATATTTCACTCCTTTCTGAGCTCTTTTTTATTTTTTTCCAAGGGATTTATTCCTCCTCCTCCTCCCACCCAGGCAGGCTTTGAGGCGTGGAAGCACTTTTTGCCTCCCCACAGTGGCTTTTCAATGGTGGGAGAGTGACTTCTTAGAAAGCTGTGGGCCACCCAGGGGCAGAGCCCAGGGCTGTGCCCACGTGCTGCACGGGGCTGAGCTGAGCATGACTGCACACGTGGCTGCTGATGACACAGCACGGCCACAAGCACAGTGAGAACAAAACTCTTCCCTTCTCCTGTTGACCACGCTGAAGTGCTGGGAGCAGTGTCTCACCCCAAACTGGCCATATTGAGTCTCCATTTTCAGGCTTGACCTGGAGCTCAGTGATGCTCCTGATTCCCTCTTTGGGAGAGCAAAGTAACACCCAGACATGGACATCTCACTGCTGCCATCTGGGGCCAGCATCTGGCTGGGGGATGGAAGGTCTCTGTGTGATCACAGATGGAAGGTAGCTGTTCCTGATCCCTTCTGGGGCTAATTTCTGCCTCTGCTTACCTGTATGGCCAAGGGCAAGGATGCCAGCTTCCCTAAAGGCCTCTGTCCTTTTGGGGTGGAAACCTAAGACTGAGATGAGGTGCTGTATAACCCAAGAAAATGGTTTATAAAGGTATATGAAGGCTGATCAGAGTCAAAACCAGAGGAAAGTGTCCGCTGAGGGGTTTGGCACCAACAGAGCCAAGGACACCTGTCAGTCATGCTCATTTCTGCAGTGCTGGGAAAGTGCCCATGTACCCAAGAACACTTGGATCAGATTATGCCTGAGTCCAGCCAAAGACATGGCATTGTAAAAAAATCTTTCTCCACCTCTTCTTTTTCTTTCTTTCTTTTTTTTTTAAAAGCAACTATTCAGCTTTATTCAAAACACTCATTTTACTCCTAGCAGGCGAGAGGGAAAATCTATTGTAGCACTTTGAGACCCTTTTACAAACATGATGATTTCCTTTTGCCTGTTTCCACGTGAAGCTGAAAGCATTTGTATAAAACCCATTGTAAATGCTCTGAGACTTGGCCAATGATTTCCTGGGCACACATTTGTTAATGTAGCCTGAAAATGAAGAAAAACAGCTATAATTTCTAATGATGGTAAGTATGATCAAACAAGGTTTCTGCAAGTGGTTGTGAATAATGAGTCATCCCTGGGGACTGGACACTGAGGACAAACATGCTCCAAACATAGAATCATAAAATGGTTTGGGTTGGAAGGAAACTTAAGATCATCTCATTCCAAACCCCCTGCCATGGGCAGGGATACCTTCCACTAGACCAGGTTGCTCAGGGCCCCATCCAACCCGGCCTTGGACTCTTCCAGGGATGGAGCAGCCACAACTTCTCTGAGAAACCTGTACCAGTGAGAAACCTCACCAGGTGAGAAACCTCACCACCCTCACAGTGAAGAATTTCTTCCTAAAATCTAATCTAAACCTACCCTCTTTCAGTTTAAAGTCAGTAACTGCCCCAACTCTCTCACCTCTCTTCACAGGAGAGGTTCTTCTGTCCTCTGATCATGACAGGTACTCTTGAGAGAGGTACTTTGAAGAAATGCAGACACTAAACAGTCCTGAGGGAGGGTTTTGGGAGAGGAAAAATGTGATTTGTGCAAAAATGTGTTTCAACTTTGCAGCTTTATTTCCTATGGTGATCACTCTGGAATAAAACCAGGGATTAAGATGCCTTTTCTATGCTAAATTCTCATGGCTGATGTCGGGTTTTGTTTCAAGGCAAATAGATCTCACCTTGGGGTGAGGCTTGCTTCACCATGTAGGGGTATGTTTAGGCATCTGGAGCTCCAGCAGCGTTTCCAAGCCCATATCACTCATTCTTAGCCATGGGGGCTCCTCAAGGGCTTCTCAAATTGACCCCACAAAATTGATTGGTTGCCTGAGAAGATCTTGCCTTAAAGCATGTACCCACAGCTGAGGCACCTATGGCTGAGCAGGGCACACCAGCCATTCCCAGCACAGCTCCTCCTGGATATCCTCTGTGATGGGGTAAGTCCCTGTGTAATAGATACAGGATTTTGACAGTATTTGTTTGAAATGGGCTTGATTATTTTTGTCTGTTCAAAACGTGGTGGGATGTTCCACAATATAGGGCATGAACCTTGGTGGAAATCTCTCCGTGCCTTTGGAAGCCACAGCCACTGCCTGTTAGAGGTGTACTATAGCAAATGGAATGGAGAAGTACTGTCCCTGCCATCACAGGAGCTGTTATTCCCCTTCTATATCCACATCTGTTCGTGGTTTCCCATGTTAAGCCCTGTAGTTTCTTTCTGCTAATGGCTCTGTTCTTCCACCTCAGAGCCAACAGATAAGCAGAGCATGAGACATGCCTTGCACGTGTTTGTCCCAGGCTGTACCACTCTCTGGGATCCCAGATCAGGGCTAATCAAGAAACTGCTGAAGGTTATACTGATAAATTATAATTAACATCTGCCAGGGAGAGGATATAGAGTATATTCTTTATCATAGGGAGATTACGACTATCTTTATTTTATTTGATCTTTTTTTCATTTCCTGGGTTACGCCTCATTAATTTCTTGGAAAGAAACGGAAGGCAGATGATAGTCAAATAAAAGGGATCCTAGACTGTGATCAAGAGCCTTGGGCAGACTGTAGTGTAGAATTGCAGGTTTAAGGGGTGCTCATTGTTGACCTTTTCTGGCTAGTGGCAAGACCTGTGTGTAGCTCATGGTGATGGTGATCAAGTGGCAGCTTGCCAGGAGGTTTTATTCCTTTGCTTCTGTTGGTGTGATGCTGTGGAAGAGCCCCAGGGGAATGGCCAGGAAGTGATGCCCCAAAGAGTGGTGGCAGGAATCTCCAGGCTAAGGAGCTGCAGATGCTGGAGAGGCTCAGCTCAGGTTCAAGGAATCTCTTAGTCCTGGCATGGGGTTCACTTTCTCTCCAAACCCCTTGGAAACAGTGGAACGGAGTGGGTATCACTCCTTTCTGCTGTCTTTCTACACCGTCAAGATTCTTAGGAGAAGCTGGCCATGCTCAGGGGCTGAGAAATGACCATCTCCGTGTCCCTCATGTGACTCCTGTTACCCACGTAATTTTTTTTCCCCAACTCTCTTCTTGCAGTGAACTGGGAAATGTATTTGTAAGATCTGGAAAGAGCCTGCCACCACAGAATCATGGAATCAAAACAGGTCACGCTGGGACCACAGTGGGTCATCTGGTCCAACCTCATGGCTCAAGCAGGGTCACCCTAGAGCACATTGCATAGGACTAGGTGGTTCTTGAGTATCTCCAGTGGGAGACTCCACAGCCTCTCTGGGCAACATGTTCCAGTGCTCAGTCACCTGCACAGTAAACAAGTTATTCCTCCTGTTCGGGTGGAGCTTCCTGTGCACCAGTTTCTCGAGAAGAGCCTGGCTCCATCCTCTTGGCACCCTCCCCGCAGACACTTAGAGGTGAGGTCCCCTCTTGGTCGTCCCATCTCGGGGCATCCGAGGCAACTGACTCTGCTGCCTGTGCTGGAGGGCCTCAGCGCCCTCTGGGACAACCGCTGGGACAACCGCTGGGACAACCGCTGCCCGTGCCACCAGCTGCCCGTGCCAGCCGCTGCCTGCGAGAGAACCCCCGCGCAGCCCCCGCGCCAGCCCCGCTCACTCCCCGCGCACTCCCCGTTCGCCGACCCCGGCCGCTCGCGCTGCCCGGGCCGGTTTGAAACCGCCGCGGTGCTCCCGGCTCCGCCCGCTCCTCGCCCGCTCCTCGCCCGCTCCTCGCCCGCTCCGCCGCCGTGAGCTTTCCCGGTGCTGCGAGGGCTCTGGGCTGCTGCTGCTGCTCGGGTGTTTCTCCTTGGGCAGCCCGACCTGACCCTCACCCGCGGCCGTACCTCGGCCGCCGCTGCTGCCGCCTCGCCGGCCGTGCCTTACCAACCCCCTGCGTTGTGAGGTATTGTCTGGGAGATGGCTCCCACACAGGAGGGAGCATGCAGGGGAAAGGAAAGAAATACTTAAGAGGCCCAAGGGAAAAAAGCTATAGGGCAATGCCGGATTTGGCCGCTGTACCTTTGCCCCTTGGAAGATGAATGCTCCAGCCCCGGCACCCAAAAAGACAGGTTTTTAATCCTTGCTTATGCACTGGCCTCTCAAGCAGGTTCCTCTTTGCAGTGCTTTCAGCGTTCAGACTGTGTGGCTGAATATGTTTCCTGATTTTTCTCTCATTCTCTTTCCTCTCTCATCCCCCCAGGCTATTTCCCATGCTTTTCCTCACTCTCTGCCAAGCAGTGGGAAGGCAGCAGCCCCGTCTGACTGCCTGTGATTATGGGGACTCTTATCTGCGAGCACACAAAGTCTCTGTTTGCCATGGAAAAACCTGAGGTCCCTGGGGTTTATGGAGCAGAAAAACATATGTTACTGCTTTCATGCCTCACTTGTTAAAGAGTCCTAAACTTTGCCATCCTACTGATGTGTGTTTACCTGGTTGCCCTTTGCTCTCATGGCTTTCCCAGTGAATAGGTGCAAGTTTGCTGTTTCCCTTCTCTATCCATTTAACTTCGCCTGGTAAAGAGGGGCAGGAATTGCAGACGATCTCTGAATTTTAAGAGAACTGTGCTTCAAATCTAGATGCAAGGACTGTGAAGCCTCTTGCAAAGTCCTGCCAAGGACTGAACTGTTTTTTTGGCTTCTGCATCTGCCATTTGTTTCAGTGTTGTTTGCCCCCTAGGTGGTTTTTGGGCCCAGTCACTGGGATATTATCTTTCTTAGGATCAGATGCTTGTGAATTCAAATGTGTCAGTGTTTGATGTGGTCTGAGGCACTGCAGATTCAGCCAGACCTTGGGAGTTATAATGTTTTTATGGCTTCTAATTGCCTCGTCCCAGCTGTGGCAGCAGACTGGTAACTGTTTACCAAGGATGAAACCACAAAGGATGAAACCATGGAACAGAGGGTCATGGAGAACCTGAAGGGTGGCTGAGTGGTAAGGAGGGAGCTTGTGTTAAATGGAACACAATTACTTGAGAACATGGAGATGAACCTGAGAGCAGAAACCAGGGAGAATATGCAGAGGTAAAAGGGGAGGAGTGATTCCTGTTTGGAAGGACAGATACAAAGAGAAGAGTGGAGTGCCTGGAGACATGAGTACATTCTGAGCTAAGAAGAACCCTTCTGACTGTCCTTGTGTCTGTCTTTGTTTTCCTCAGTCTCACATGTGACTTGGCACATCTAAGAGGGATTTCTCCTGGACTTGTCCTAGGAGTTGCCACTGGACTGTTTGCTGATACCAGCAACAGCACAGTGTAAGTGCTTCGCAATACATGAATCTTGCAGAGCTGCAGAGGCAGATGGGCTCTTCTTAGGAGTCACTGGCTTAGGAGTGAAGCAGCCTAAAATTTGCTGTGTTGTCCTTGGTCTTCCCTCTCCCTGTCAGTTCTTTCCTTTGCATCTCTGTGAACCATCACCTTTTGTACAGTGCCTCGAGCATGCCTTGTTCTTCACTCCTCAGCAGAGACCCAGTGGTCCCCGAAGCTGTGGGGCAGAGCTGCTCAAAGGCTCCCATTTGCTAGGTGAGCCCTGTATGCCCAGAGGGAGCAGAAGCCTCGGATCGAATCATGACCTGGGGATTGGCAGGATGGTTTCTGCTTTGGACAAGAACTCACTGGTATTTCTTCCTAAGATCTGATCTCAACCTGCCTTCTTTCAGTCTGAAGCCATTCCCTCTTGTCCTGTTACTCCATGCCCTTGTCCAAAGTCCCTCTCCAGCTCAGTAATAACCCCTTTAGGTACTGGAAGTGCAATAGGGTCTCCATTTATATCTTCATTTACTTGAGTGGAGATATGCTAGAGAACATCTGTCCTCTGTACTCGACAAGATAAAATTTCAGTCTGAGTTTATTGCCTTTGTGGGATTCTTTGGCCCTTTGCAGGCTTCAAAGGAGCAGCTGAGTGAGGTAGCTCTGTCTGTTGGGGGCTGGGAGAGGAGGGAAAAGGTCTCTGGGCAGAAAAAAGGGATAGGATAGGAAAAGAGGGACAGATGGATGCCAGCAGAAGCTAGAGCCCAAAGCAGGGGACAAGTTAGGTTTTTCGAGTCTCTTGATACTGATAGGTCTTATTGCCATAGTGATACTGCTTGGACAACAGGGTCAATGGGGATTCAGGGGATGCCAAACACAAGGGTGTTTTGCTCTTCTTTGGCCAGCCTGATGTTTTTGGGAGAGCCAGAGGCTGGTGGAGGGGGTTGTGGACAGGAGGTTGTGTTTGTCTCTCCCTCATTCCCCAGCCTCATCTGCAATGAAGTGCCCCTTTCCCGATAACCTGTGGGCTTGGAGAGGTGACTTGATTGGAAAGACTAAGGTAGGAGGTAATGAAATTCTTAATTATAGTGGTGTCATAAGTACTCTGATGCATAGATGAAGCTCTGATGTTGCCTAGAGAAGCTGTGGCTGCCCCATCCCTGGAAATGTTCAAGGCCAGGTTGGATGGGGCTCTGAGCAACCTGGTCTAGTGGAACGATCTTTAAGATCCCTTCCAATCCAAACAATTCTGTCATTATGTGATGAAGCTGAAAACACCTTTCCCTTTCTGCTGGGGGTGAGTCCAGGGTGAATTATTTAATCATTCAAAAGCTCAAGGCCAGATGATGTTTGATACATGAGAGAAACTGGATGCTGCAGGTATCGAGTAGCCTGTGCTATGGGTGAACAGGTGTATCCTGGAGAGACTGTGGCTACCGTGTGCCGAAACCCATGGGACTTGTCATGGAAATCCCAAATAGCAGGTGACTGTGCACTCCATACAAGGATACTCTGAGGAAACATGAGCTACAAGGAAAGACTAGAAAAGCTGGGACTGTTGAGGCTGGAGAAGGTTTAAGGGGAGACATCTACATATGAATATGTGAAATATGTAACAGAGGAAGAGTTTAAGCTGTTCACTATATCCACAATAAACAAGGCATGAAGTAATGTCCTTAACTGTAATACAGGAAACAAGACACTGGGAAAAAAACCCCAACTTTTAATTATAAAGCGAGTTAGGAGTAGTTCAGCCTGTCTTGAGAGATAGTAGGATCTCCATCACTGACAATTTCATGAGGGGTAAACTAGCACCTAGGTTTAACACCTGACATGCTTCTGTAGCCAGACAGATGATGTGGGCAGTGTTTCAGGATCTCCATAATCTGTTTTCCTGTCAAATCCTGTGTGGTCATAGACAAATATTAATGTATGAGCCTTGTACCCACACCCGGGAATGTGAGTAACAAACCTCATGGCCCTCTGACAGGAAAACTAATGGGTTTGGCCCAGTGCCCTGAATTCCTGTAGCTGAAGGAGAAGGGCTGAGCAAGGATGGATGCTGTGCTTTGGTGATACAGGAACTCATATTTTGGGGATCCTTGTAGCAGGTAACAAATACTGCAATCCCATGGCATGTGACAACCTTCTGGTAAGAGCTTTGAAGGTTCAAACATATTCAGAAGCTGTGGCTCTTGTAACTTGGTAATTGCTGGGTTTAGGCCAGGTGTACTTTAGGCCAGCTGATGAAACCAGCCAGATCAGCTGTCATCCACACCACATCCCCCCATCTGTGCTCTGGGAATTCTAGAGCAGGATCACCATCTTGGCACATGAGATTGGCATCAATTTTTTACTAAGGGTGACTTGCTGGTGCTAGGATCTGGTACTGCTGAGCTTCTAGGGATGGCTTGACGCCACCACATCCAAGTGTGTGTGAGTCTCTATGACTGTCCTGGATGGACAGACATAGCTGTCTCAGGAAGGCATTCAGGGCATGGCATTCTTAGTGCTGCATAATTAGTAGTGGTCCAAACTAAACCCCGTTTTTGTTTCCTTTCCATCCTCGTTCCTTGTACTCCAGCTGCCAGTAGGCTGGGGCATTTGGAAAGGGTACGAGGGGAGCGTCTTTTCTGTTTTAATTTGTGTCTGATGTCTCTGATTTATTTGTGCTTCCTGAAAACTGGTCAGTTATTTGGATGTGTCAGTCTGCAAGGATTTACGCACTGATTTCTCTGAAGACGCACTGGGATCTGAGTTATTTCCTTTATATATGTGCGTTTCATCCATGTGTATAGTGCAGCAAACTGTTTATTCTTCCTCTTAAGTTATTGTTATTACATCTGAAAAATCAGGGAAATCTCGAGTCCTAAGCTGGGGCTTTGCAGCAGATGTTCCAGGATTTGAACATGGCTGATGTGGACTCAAGGAGTCAATGGCACTTTTTAACACAACAGAAAAACATCTCTGACTAACTCAGCTCTAAAGAAGAGCTGTATAATGGGGCTTCTTTGCATGCCCACACAAAACTCTTTTCCTAAACCTTTCCTTGAAGTCTTAGTAGTGCCCTGCTGGGTGAACCACTCTTCAGCGAGCACTAGTTCCTGTGCTATTTGCTTCATTGTAACTACACTGATTGCAATTTACCACCAAGTTCTTTGTTTTAAGTTATGATTATGAATAGATCTCCCACATGTACATCTTTGCAGCTGGTCTTTCTACCCTTGAAAACCTGTTCCAAGTAAAGTTGTTCCAGCTAGGAAATAATTATTTCTTAAGGGATCAGTCTCTGCAGTACTGCAGTTTTGCCAGGATAAGAGAGCTGAGTACCTGTTGGGGTTTAGTGTCTTTTCTATATGAGCTCGTGAAACTGATAGCAGGTTTCAAACAGGTCACAGTGATGTTGAATAGTTCCTATAGCCTAGGCTCAGGTTCATATAATATAATTTGAAATGTGCTTAAGTTAATGAATTCTTTTCCCAGAACTCCCTGTATAGCCAAAAGCAGGCAGAGTTAGCCTCAAACATGATTCAGAGCACCTAAGTTACAACCAGGAGCACCACTGACTGCTGAGAGGATTTGCAGTGACCATCCTTCTCAGCTGGCCATCTCACTTTGGTATATAAAATTAGGTGGGATATCCTCAGCATCACTTCCTGCTGGTCTCAGCATCCTCTTGGGAAAACTTCCTCTCCTTTGTCAGATACGGAAAGTTTACCCAACAGTCTCCCTGTAAAACTTGCGGTCTTGTTCCAGCAGGAAAATGAGATAAAGCCACTCAGATGGAGGCCAGTCCCACCAGCATCAAGAAGATCAAGTCTGGGAAGCTGAAGGTGGTCCGCCGGCGCCTGCTGCAGCGGTACGAGCACCAGCCCTTCCTCTCCTGCCTGGCTGGTTTCTACAGCTGCCGGTGGAGGCGGTACCAGCGCGAAAGGACCGAGCCTGGGAAATGCTGCTGCAACATGGTAAATGAGCTCAAAATCGGCACAGACGTGGATTTCTGTACTGGGGCAGGGCAGTCTAAGCAGGCAAGGGGTTCATATCATGGAATCCCAGCCCGATATCATTTGGAGCCCACTGGGATCTGTTGGGCTGTTAGATTTTGCTCTAAATGCTTGATGAATTGCTGTTTCTGCGGCAAGCTCAGTTTGTCTGTGCTGCCACACAGCTAATAAATGTGGAGTTTGCACCAACCTCTCCTGGCCAGTGAAACATCTCAAAGCCATAGAATCAAATGAAAGAAGTAACATTAGGGTTGGGTGTGCAGTAAGAATTGCAAAGGAGGTTCCTGTACAGTGCAATTTCCTCTCACGTGAGGAGGTTAAAATCCCGTTCATTTGGGAAGTCATGAGTTTTCTTTTCCCTGAAAACAAGTAGTGCAGAGTATGCTTTGAGGACATTCTCCTGGTTACAAGGGACAGGAAGGGAATTCTTCTCCATATTTATTTCAGTTAGAATTCCAACACCAAGCTACATATTTTTAGGGACAGCCTAAAAGTACCTGCCATTTGCTTTGATTGCTCTGGGCTAGCCATAGCTCTGATTGCTTGTCCTTCCTCTCCCTCTCCAGCGGGAATGCATGTTTTTCCCATTGCTCGTTGCAGCTTTCTGCTTATCTGTGGTCTTTCTGTACACATGGGGTGAAGGTAAAAATGACTACAACAGCTTTGACTGGTAAGTACCACCTTTTCCTCCTCTCTGACCCCTTGGGCGGGTCACCAGGTTGACTGGGAAGGCATGAGCATCCTCCGGAGCTGCAACAGGGCACTTTAGTAATGAAACAAAGATTTGGCACCTTAAACTCTTGGTTACAGCATCCAAATTGAATGTCTGGTGACTTTGGAGGTGCTGAGGCTCTGTTCTTTGCTTGGCTGCAATTTTTAGGTGTAAGTGTGAATTTAGGAGAAAGGGGGGAATCACCATCACAAAAATTGTGAATGAAAGGGACTAAACAACTCTTTCCTTCTCTGAGTCTTTCTTTTTCCCCTTCCCTTTCTCCCCCATTCCACATGAAGAAATGTAGTGGCTGGAATCAGAGGCATTGCACAAGCTATCTCACTGAAAGAGAATTCCGGGTTCCCAGATTCAAAAGTAAGAAATAATTGTCAGGGGTTTATGCACGTCTTCTTCTTCTGTAGTACGTAGGCAACAGTTATGCAAATCTGGCCCCTAAAATTAAATTAAAGCTACTCAAATATTATGGGAAGGAAAGGTATAATAATGTGTATTAGACTGATGGTTAATGTAATCAGGGATTTTGGGAAGGAAGCTCTTAATCACTTTTGCATGTTACAGCATAGGCTATTCCTCTGCATTTCTTTGTTTTGTTGCTTAGAAAATTTCAGAATTTCAAGGAACGGGGCTGTTGTTCTCCGCTAGTCCACGTGCTAACAAAAACCATTCTTACAATATTTTTTTTTGTTTATTTTTAGGTATAACTATGGGAACCTGGGCTTCTGGTTTCTCTGGTCTCTTGTTATCCTGATTGTGGCTGCAGTCTTGTTCGCATACACCTCACTGTTACTGGTAAGTAATGCTCCTTGTAAGCTGACCTTGATTTGTAGTCCTGAAAGCCAAACATAGGAGTGGCTTTAATGTGTCAGACCAAAGCTCAGTCTAGTCCTCCGTATGATCCTTAGACAGTGAATGCCTGGAGAAGATCTGGAACACAATGAGTGTTTACAGTACGTTCTCCCCATATCCACCTGCAAATGACCAGTTTCAGCTCAGGGGTCTCTGAGCCAGATATTTCTGTGATTTCTTTCCGTGATTTCCCTTTGATAAATATGTACAATTCCTCCTTGAACCCAAGGAAAGCTGAGCCAGCAGTGGCTGGATTTAGATTTAGGGGGAACTAAAAATTGTTGCTTTGGCAGCAGGGAAATACGGGGCTCTGAGTCATGTAGCAGTGGTGATATGTCATCACAGCAGAGTTCTTCTTCTAATCCTGGATAAAAAAGTTTATTAGAGGAAGGAGAACAGAACTTTATCACTTAACTCACTCTGCTTTGCTGGAAGATGTTCTCCAGGTAGAGGCTATTGATGTGGTCACAAAGCACTGCTGAAGTTTATGCTGAAAGAGGTTCCTGAAATCTTCACTTTTCCACATCCTGTGAAATTTTTTCTAGAGTTCTAATCTGATGTCCGCTTTAGTTAGGGAAACATACCAAACCCAAACATTTCCTAAAATTTCTACTTACTTGTCCTTTCCTCTGTTCTTTCCCTCACAAGAAAGCTCTCAAATTAAACAGATTTGCATCTATGTTTCCACGTTCTGCATCCAGAGCTATAGGCCAAGAATTCACTTTGATTCCAGGCACTGGAGTCCACATCAGTCTTATGCCTGCTCTGACTTCCATTTTGAAATGCCAGGTGCTGAAGGTGAGGTTATGGCTTTGTCTCACCTCTGTGACCAAGAGAACCAGCTTTTATCATCCATTCCTGCTGTTCTTACCCATTCTCTGATGTGTCATCATACAGTCAGTCTGTAAATTGCTCATGACAGGGAATCTCTTTTGGCTTTGTCCATGCAGTACCTAACACGGTTTCTGGGGTCCTTTCTTACTGATGAAGTACAAATAAATAGTACTTTTATTCTAGTGCTAGCAATAAAAACCCCAAAGTGATAAATAGGACAGGTGCTTGGTCATGGCCACAGCGATCAAGAGCATCATAAGAGATGTGGACTGGCTGATCTCTGAATGGGACAAACAACAATAATTAGTTACAAGGATTTTGTAACACGGTGGTGGCTCTAGGGGTTATGGACTATTATTCAGGAAAGCCTACCTGGCTTTCCCAGTGGCCATGGAGTAGTGTGGGTAGTTTGATGGTTACAATGCTACTTTGGGCAACTCAGAGCTTTGCCAGAGATGTCCATATGACATGGATACATCTGAGATGGTGCCTCAGCAGGCTGTGGATCTGGAGTCAACCTCAAGGTCAGACTAACTCACCATAGCCCGTGCTAGAAACTGGCTTTACAGGATTTCCTGGGCTTAAGGAGCCTGAAGACCTCTGGGGCTGATGTGTCAGCTTGGTCATGCTCTGTCTGGATCCAAACGTCAGCCAGTGTCCAAGTAGTGGACTTTATCTTAGAGTATTTTCAGGTTTTTGTCAGCATGAATGTGATAACTGCAAGTTATCAGGGCAGGTGATGGGCAAAGCAAAGCCAAAAAGGAAGATGGAAGATATGAGGTGAAATTGGTGTCCTAAATGGTTTAGTTCAGTCCTGGTCTCACTCTTTGTTATGTAGCTACATCCTCCTCTTCCTCTCAAGCTTCTCAGTTCTGTCTAATGAGGCTAACATTTGCCTTCCTCAGAAGGGTGAGCATGGATAAACTTGAAAGAATGCAAGTTGTCTGGATGGTATCAGACAACAGAAGAAACACTTCAGAGGTTCCTCCACTCTGGGAACAGCCCTGGCAGTGAAGGTCCATTTGCTCCTTGCTTTTATGAAGCTGTTAAGTGACCCAGCCAAAGCTGTTGGGTATTTCTGAGGACACTTGTCCTGCTTGACTGCATCACCATGCCACTATGTCCTGTGTGGCAAGACTGCCGCATGCATCCGTGCTGAGCAGTGGGTGCTGGGGGCATGAGGCTGCTACTTAAATGTTGTTAGGTCTTGAGGGAAAGGGGAGCAAGGAAAGTTATCGCTGCCACCACTTATGCTCCCGCTATCTCAAAACACGAAGGGTATTGTAACAACCGTGGCTGGGCAAAGCTCATCCTAGCAGGGCTCTTCCAGAGGAGGACTCTACCAGGAATCCACCCCTCCACCACTGCTTGCAGAGCTTCCCTTTCATTGAAGGTTTTGATGGACCGCCCAGCAAAACACTGTGAGCCCCACGGGCTGTTAAGTGTAACTCAGCCCTTCAACATCTAAATAAATCTATCAGTGTGGGTACTATACCATAGGTGGGTTGCTCTAATACATTTCAGACAACTGATGGCCACATAGGTTTCTGTCATGATGAATTACATCCCAGGTTTTGGTTGGATGGATGGAGGTATCCCCACACGTGTTGCAAGAAGGACTGGAGACCTTCACTAGGTGATGTTTTCTGGTGGTATTTTGCATGAACAGCCCATCATGTCAGAAAACTGAGCACCCTGGTGCCCTTCTTGGAGCAGAAAGATTTTATATCAACCAGTGGCTGGTCTGGTTTTGCTTGTGAACACCATACCCTCTTTCTTAATGATGGCACCCAGCTGGAACCTGCAGGCCTGCTTCCATGACCTTATTGTGATCCACTGAAGCATACAGTCTTCTGGCCACCAGCCACAAGTGTCTGAAGAAAATCCTGCACAAGAAAGCACTAGCTGTCTGGACAAAGATGCTCTCCATCCACATGCATCATTGTCATTTTTTCACACAGTCAGTTTCAGTTAATTCAGTTGTTCAATCACTCCCCAATACAATTTTCTCATCCCCATGAGGGCTAAAAGGTTAAGCTGAGGGTCTAATTACAGAGCTGTTCATGCTCAGTGGAGAAGAAAAATCTTTTCTTGTGTAGTCTTTCAAACCCCAGCAGATAACATTTGCCTCTCTGTAGTTCAACCATGTTTGTTCTAAGGTTGTGAGGAGGTGACTTGTGACTGTACAAAGTCAAGAGGTTCAGATGTGTTGTGGCCTCTTCATTCATAAATGGAGAGGACTCAGAACTGACACTGAAATTCAAAATGTGACCTCAGAACTCCATCCCTAAGAGATTGGGGTACCAGACAAGTTTTGAGTTTCTTGCCATAAAGTGAATGAATATAAGGACCTGAATCCAGCTGTTGAGAACATCTAAGTGAGCAGATGTTTCAGGTGAGCTGAGTGTCTAAGTGCCTGCCTGCATGTCCTTGTAGTGTAGGTTCAGAGCCTGCCCACACCTCACCACAAGTATTGAGATGATTACGAGGTTGTTCCCATGCTGAAGTAGAGTGGAGTTAAGCATCTGCTGCCCACCCTTTGCAGCATAACCTTGTGGTCAATGCAGCCATTCAGAAAGAGGGAGACAGGTGCAATCCTCCTTGCAGTGAATCCATCTCTCTTACCACTGGGAAGCATCCCTTAATCACCACTTTGCAGGTAGATGGTGGAGGGGGGACACTTCCACACCTCATTTTAAAGAAGAGAAGAATGCAAGTGTTGGAGGCTGTAAGATTCTGGGAGATGATGGGATTGGCAAGAGGGACCTTGACTCTAACTTTGGCAGTATTAGTCAGAAACATACGGGTCACCTAAGCCCTCATGCCTCCATACTTATACTAGACAGTCCCAGAAAGTGTGTGGAAACAATTAGGAGTAGACAGACCAGTGAGAAGACACGAGGCAGTATCACAAAACTGTATCAGTGGAGATTTAGGTTAAAAATTAGGAAAAAGCTTTTCACCCAGAGGACTGTTGGGCACTGGAACAGGCTCCCCAGGGAAGTAGTCACAGGACCAAGTCTGCCTGAGTGCCTTGAGTTCAAGAAGTATTTGGGCTATGCTCTCAGGAACATGGTGTGATTCTTGGTGTGATTTTGTGCAGGGCCAGAAGGTGGACTTTGATGATCCTTGTGGGTCCCTTCTGGCTCAGAATATTCTAAATGTTTGGCTTTACTGTATGCAAGGACCAGGTCTTTGCATAACATCGCTTGCAGCAAAGGAGCAGAGTGTCTTTTTTCTCTCATTATTTCACCCTGCAATACCTTATTTAAATGGGGTTGATTTAAGATCTTTAGCAGTATTTCAGTTCTCTCTGAACTGCTCCCGCAGTTACTCATCCTGTACTGGGTGAATTTATTCCAAGGAAGCCAACATGTCAAGAAGTACTTGTATTCACTGCTGAGCTTATCCTACAATCATAAAATGGTTTGTTTTGGAAGGGACCTTCAAGATTATCTAATTCCAGCCCCCCTGTCATGGACAGGAACATCTACCACTAGACCGTGTTGCTCAAAGCCCTGTTGCTCAAAGCTTCAAATAAGCATGATCCTGGAAAGAGAGTGTGTTTGTAGATGGAGAGGAAACAACTTACATTCATTTGCAGTTGAGTTTCAGGACAGAAGACCCTTTCCCCCCAAATCTATGTGTCCTGTTCTCATACAATCCCACTATGCTGCAGTCCGGAGGGTCTTGCATCGTAAATGATCCTCCTCAGTGGAGCATGGATGTCTACTATGTCTACTAAGAGATACTTTCCTCTAAGCCCTGAAACCTGGTGATAGTGGTCCCGAAATGATCCTTTACTGTGGTTGGGAAGTTTTCCCAGGCATTTAGACTCCTGAGCATAGCCTTGTGCATATTCACAGCAGCAAAGTGCTTCTTCAGGTGAAATTCATCTACAGAGCCCCTGGTTACTTAGGTGTGGAAATATGTGAAGAAACTCTGCATGAGAGCTGTGGACTGACTTGCCTCTTGGCAAGTCTTGGTGTTCAAAGCACCTCGGGTTGTCCTCTGTCCTGGCTGGCGTTTGCAGCATGCCTCACAAGAACCCTCCCCAAGGGCTCTGACTTGCCATCAAGTGGACAGAACACGCCAACCACCAAAAACTGGAGTCGTTTAACCCCCAAGACACTTTTCTCTGATCTGAGATGTGCCTGTCTCTTGCATTCCCTGTGGTTAATGTGGAAGAATTGCCTTTTTTTGCTGTCTGCTCAGTATTTTTGTGCTGCTCTGAGGTGTTTTTTATTCCCTGACTTCTCTCACGTGGTTGATACGCCTCTATTCACAACAAATGCATAGAAAATAGTCCAGGTTAGTGCTGTATTGGTTTATACAGTAGTAACTGACCCTGGCCATCATTCCGCTTTTAGTCTCTCCTCACAAACAGTCATTGAAAGTGAGTACCCCAAGGCGCCCAATTATCTTGTTACCCAGGAAGAAGTCTTTGATCCTGAAGGGCAGTCTCGACACGTGCTTGGCCATTTCAGAAGCATTTTTACTGTAGCACTAAACTTTTCTCTCCATACGCCTGTCCTGCAAACATTGACATGGTGCAGGAAGACCTAGTGTAAAGTAACTTCCCAATGCAGAAATAATTCCAGAAGTGCCTCCCTGGCACACGTCACCACCTTCCACCAGGATGCATACAATCTCTTCTCGATTTCCCAGGTCCTCGCAATGTGTTTGCTTGCAGAAGGTCAGCAGCTGTACCTGCACTGGAGTCACAAGGTGGGCTTTCTGGTAACTTTAATCTATGCTTTAAATTAATTGAGTCTGTGGTGTTTCTTTGCACAGAAAATCTCTTAGACTATGGGAGAGAAGGAAGAGAGGGAAGAGGTTAATCTTACGAGATTGAGATGCCCATGAAAATGATATCTCCACCTGAGCTGATCACTCAAACTCCTTTTGCACTCAGTGGAGGGAAATGAATCCTCTGAGGATGCAATTCATCCAGCTGGTCATAGGCATCTAAATTAAGATGAGATGAATCACGCTCAGACAACCTTTTTTCCTCGCTGACTCCAAAAGGTGCCTGCAGTGACTCATTCAGGTGTAGATGCCTATATTTGACACATCTACATATGGTAACATGCAGTTGAAAGCAACGTTTTCATGAAAACTTTGAAGCACTGCATGATTTTCTGGAGCAGACCGCAACAACAGTGAAAAAAGTGTCTGCTCTCTCTGCGGGAGAGAAAGATGGCTTTTCCAAGGCATCCTGGTGCTTTCTGCCTTTTGGTCTTTGGACGGTTCCCTGGGAGAATGTCTTGGGGTGACTTTATGCTGTTGTATCCCCTATCATCACTCTATGCCCAGACATGATTCCTGAGCCTTTCTATGCCTTTAAAACTGAGGGCAAGAGAGAGAGAGAGAAAAAAATCTGAGCAAAGGCCAGGCTGGATGGGGCCCTGAGCAATCTGATCTAGTGTGTGGCATCCCTGCCCATGGCAGAGGGGCTGGAACTAGATTATCTTTAAAGTCCCTTTCAACCCAAACTGTTCTATAGTTCTTAATTCTATTCTATGGTTTGGGAAATGCCTTTTCAAGTTTTGAAGATACAGAAACAAATTATCGGGGACTTGTTGCTGTAAAATTATGTGTTAGAATCATCTTCCTTAAGTAATTTCTGAGGCTATGTGAGGCATTTAAAAATGCTCCTCTATCCACGCAGTTTAGGGTAGGATGCAATACGATTGCAAAAGCTGCAGTGGGAGGGAATAGCTGACCATGCAGATGCTTGATCCTGTGTTTCTTCATTTAAGTAATGGAAACTGAGCGATCTTTACTATTGAAAAACGGGTTCCACAAGAACCAGAAAGCTGTAGAACAATTTGTAAAAAACCAACCAACCAACCAACCAACCAACCAAACTAAAAAAAATAAAAAAGAGGCATTCTTGGGTGCAAGTGATTAGGGATAGCTTATTAAGGTATTGATCTGTAGAAGAACCCCTGAAGAATGGTCAGGGCCTTGGTGCAATTGCTACTTGCCTTTAGTTGTCAGCAGATAGATGATACACGAAGAAGAGCCTGCCATTACTGCAGTGCTGGTACCAAACTTAACAAGAAGCTGAAGAATTGACTGAGATATCACCTCACTTTTTTGGTTAAAAAGTGAACTCTCATCTCTTTATTATGGGAGGTTTGTTATTGCTGAAGCCTCTTACAAAGCAGCTCATAGAACAAGGAAGTTGTGTTGTTGTCCCTTTTGGGTGGAATTTGTCACATCTGAGTTTAGAAGTTATGCATTCCATCTGCAGATTAGGGATTTAGTGTAAGCTGATCACCTAGGCTCCATCTATATCAACAGAAAGAAAGGAATATTCCATCATAATGCAAGCAGGAATCGATCACCTCTGAAATTTCTCTTTCTCCACTGATTATGGGGACGGTCCTGAGAGCTGACTTAGTTGAGTACCCAGCTCCTGAAATCAGTCCTGCCATACTGATAGCATTGTGGCTCTGGTTTTAGTCCCATTGGATCTCTGTCTTTGAACTGGCATAGTCAATCTCATGCATCTGAAACAATTTATCAAGCTGCTTAAATCAGCCTGTGACTCAGATGGATGGCATACCCTGTGCAGAAATGCTGAAGCTGATTTATGTATTCTCTGTGTTCCCAGATTGGTACTTTCCTTGTCCTGGGCTTCACTGTCTCATCCCTCTTCGCATTATCTATACTCTGGCGAGATCACAGGAAAACTGTCCGCCTGTCATTCCAGGTAAGAGGGGTTAGGAGGTCTGTTTGAAAGAGCAGCTTGTTTATAGAAGTGTTTTGTGGTGACTGGCAGAAGATATTCTGTATGGTGGGTGTTTTTCACATGTTTTTTGTTAGCAGGGTACATTCTGAGTAAACTTTTATTATGTTATGTTTTATATTTCAACATTTCCTGCTGGGGGAAAGGAAGCCAAGGCCCGAGGTTGAGTTTCAAGCTGTGTAATGTAACATGTCTCAGTTTGGAAAGATACAGAAAGTTACAGCCTTTTTTTTCCCTCCCAAAAAATGCAGGTGTACTGTTAAATTTCAGCTGTCCAGGGCAGGTAAATCAGACCCCTTAGGCTAGTAGGTTTGCTGGAGCAAGAACTTTCTCCCTCATCCCTCATCCCAATCTGCTGGTACAGCACATTTCCAGTCTTTTGTGACTCAAAAGAGCTTAAACTCCTGAGGGCAGGAGAGCATTGAGTTTTTGGGGAGCAGGTGGAGAACGCTGGTGTCAGGTGGGACAAAATGCTGGATGCAGGATATCAGAGTTCATGGTTGCTGGCCTCCTCAACTCTCACCAGATCTGAAGGTGGAGGCAAGAGCTGTCCAGTGCTGTTCCGTGTCTGAACACTCAGGTCCTCACTTGTATTGGGAAGGAAGAAGTATGTAGTCTTTGTCTACAGAGCTGCTTTGCAGGATCCAAACCACTCTACAGTTCCATGCTTCTACGCTATTTGGGTCTATTACCTCTTCCCCATGTGGCTTAGTGCTTGTGAAGGCTGGGAGAGCAATGCAAGCGGACTGGCAGAGGAATGGAAGGTGTGGTGTTTGTAGGGTGTGGTTAATTTCACTTTCCTGCTCTACAGTTCGCTAACCGCTGGGTTATGCACTGGCAAAGATAATGAGAAACCATCAGCTTCTCCTCCCCCTGACAGACACCAGGGGATGTGGATGAGGAGAAGGAGACACAAGAACCTTTGGGTTCCCCACAGGTGCTGTTTATTTCAGGTATCCATGCCCTTTGAGATGACCTCCCATTGCTGTTCCCAAGGACATGAATCTCTTGTAGATACTGTGTCATGTCCATGAGCCCTGCAGACCTACCTCAGGTATTCTGGACATCTCAGATGGCACCTCTGCTCACGCAACTGAATCCTGCTTCTGGTCGGGAGATGTTGGTATCGAGTGTCTGGGGCAGAGAGTGTCACGTGCGGTAACATCTCCCAGTGACTGCTGCTTTCTTCAACCCTTCCAGCTTAGAGACTCGAGCATCAGGACTAAGCAACAGGAAAGGCTTGCACCCAGATAGTTGGGTTTTTTTCATAGCACATACCTTAATAACTGTCAGTTCTAGCTGGAATATTCATCACAGGGCTCTGATGAGTATGAGGCGATGATGGACTGGTTTCTAGCTCAGATTTGCCTAGTTTTAGGAAAAATGTGTCAGACCAACAGCCATTCAGAGTCTGTATTTCTGCTTGGTTTCCAACTCTATTCATGCATTCATGAGAAGCATAGAAGTGATTCTTGTCTTATGATCTTCTTGTTTAATCTTTAGGATTAAAGAAATCAAATCTATTGACTTAAAACCTAAGCCATCATTATCTATTCAGCAATATTATCTAATATATCTGCTTCTCTTATACCACTATAGTTAATTTCATACCACAGCTATTAAATACCACATTTTATCACTCAGGTTTGTTGACATCAGTTTAATGATTTAACTGCAGTGTGGTGTGGTGTGGAGATAGCTATCTCCTGGATGGGATTGGAGTGGTTTATATTGGGTTAAACTGGAAGATGCTCACAGATTATGGCATATCAGTAGTGGGAATCATGTCTTCATGGAGGAGGGTAGTTGTGTCCCCTTCAGCTGACTTGGGAAAAAGTAAGGAAGTGAGGAGCGCTCCTCAGGCTGGGGCACACTCCTTCCTGGCCTGGCCAGGGTCACATATCCCTCCTCTGAGTCCTGAGGTGTTTGGTGGATCCAACACAGCAAGGGAGAGTGGTTAACTGCTGGTATCTGCAGCAAGAGCCCATCCAGGTGTAAGGGCTGTAGCTCTGATGGGGATTGTTTGCATCTGTCTCCACAGTTCATCCTTTGACTAAAATCCTTTTTTCTCCCTGCCAGATCACAGCTCCTTATCTCCACATAGGGGCAATTGTCATCATGGTCCTTCTGTCCTGGCCTGTGGCTCTTCATGCCCTCAGAGCAGATAAGAAAGGTATGGCAGCTCTGGTTCCTGCTCCCTGTATGATAAAACATATATATGAGCATGGGAAAAGAGGCATGCAGGAGCCTTTTCCTCCCACACTTGCACTCCAGCTGGAGGAGACTTTCAAATTCTGCATATCCCAGGGAAATTAGGGGGTCTGGGACTTGGGCTGTGCACTGCCCTCTTGCTGTCCCAGTGTGTTACTGGTTTGCATGTTACCTTGCACTGTTTTGCCCTATACTGAGGCAGTGATCTGCATTGAGACGGAGGAGACTAGCAGAAACACCCATGATCTGAGTCATGAGTGAAAATTTGTTTAGCCCTCTGCAGGAGAAAGCTGCCAGTGGCAGCTCCCTTGGCTGATTTTTGCTTTCTGTATACAGAAGGGATCTCCAGTCTAGTCAGACAAACCACTTCAGCCTAATGTATCTCAGGAGAAGCCAGATGAGATAGGGAAAAGAGCTTTTTGATCAGTTCCTGGTGTTATCTCATGGGAAGTTCCTGCCCACCTCTAGGAAGAATGATCAAATGTTTTAAGGACAAAGCCAGATGCCAGGAACAACTGCAGAAAAGCTTGACTGGGTGTGGCTGTTTTTCTCTGATTGTCTCTCCATATAGCCAAAATTGTCTACCTGACACCCATCTTCAGATACTGGTTTGCAATAAAAATCACAGATGGAATGGACCAGTGAAAGCATTTTTTTCCCTGTCCAAGACTTCTCTTGTTGAACTGCAGCTGGAGAGGTTGGGGGGAGAATATGCAGGGACCCTAGATATTACTCACCACCATGCCTGAGGTACTTCTAGCTTAGTACATCATCATCTTAGCATAAGCCCAAATTCCTTCAGAGCCACTGGCGCAGAGGGACGGCAGCACCGGTTCAAGAAAGAGGCGTTGTTGCATAGGTGCTCATTTCTCAGAACTCTTTTGGTCCCTGAGGTGAAGGATCCCCAGGGCTCTTGGGCAATGTGTCAACAGAGTCCAGAGAAGACTGCAGGTACTGAGTTGGCAAGTTCCTGAGGTGCAATATCCATGCTCTCAGGGTCTATAGGATTCTCTAGGTCACACACAGAAGGGCACTAACAACAATCTGAATGAACCAGGGAAGTATTCACAGTAAGGAGATGCAACACCAGTCGAAGGAGAGAGGTACCGACTCTTCACTGTGAATGAAACTTCAAAATGGTGCTTGTTCTTATCTGAGTAAGAAAAAGTTAGCATCCTTCTGTTGAGGATTGTTTTTCTACAGATGGAGATTTCATTGCGCCATGTCTAAAGAAAAAAGAAATAAAGCCATATCTTACTGTAAGGCACAGTGACATGTAATTAAAGCATAAAACCTGCAGTCCTGACTTAGACAGCCTGCATCCTTGCTTTGACCAATTTGTTTTCCTGGGTTGCATTGTTTGGAGAGAAAGTGAAAATTAGGGGAAGAAGGGATGGAAAAAGGGATTGGACAAAGCCCAAAAGCTACTTAGCTGGAGGACTGTATTAGAAGTTAAGCAGCAAGGCAAATCCGTGCGTTACAACGTGGATTAACTCTAGCCTTCCTCCTTCAAATTCTTTCAGTTATTCAGGTGGTAATTATTGGTCCATACCTGGCTATCCTTCTCTTTCTTTTCTTGATACCTCTGGGGATGTACTCTCCTTGCATCAGAGAGAAGGGAACACTTGGACCAAAGCCAGCCCTCATTGGACACCGTGGAGCACCAATGGTAGGTCTGAAGAAGTTATTTTATGTAATTTCTTCATCCTGTGTCCTGCTACTTTCATCATCATTTTCTGTTGTGGTTTCTTTTTGCCCCATGAAATCTGTGGAGGGTGGGAGACATTTCTGGTCATTGGGACTGCATGCCAAAGGCATCACTGCATGGGTTTGCTTACAAGGAAAACACTATTCCTGAGGGACAAGACCAGGTTGGAGGGGGCCCTGAGGAACCTGGACTAGTGAAAGGTGTCTCTGCCCTGACAGTGGGATTGGAACAGAGTGATCTTCAAGGTCCCTTCCAACCCAAACCATTCTACGATTCTGTTATTCTTCTACTAGGTGGGTTTGGCTGAAGTGGAAGAAAACAAAGAGTAGATTTTAACAATATAATGATGCTTCCTTAAAAAAACCCAGAGATGTTACAAAGAGGCAGAAAGAATTTACAGAGTCCTCCACAGTGTGTGTTTGAAAATGATCTGCTCATCTGCCTTTTTTTCAGCTGGCGCCGGAAAACACTGAGATGTCATTTCTGAAGACGATTGAGCATGGTGGGGATGGTCTTGAAACAGATGTCACCATAAGGTGAGGGCAAAACATCACATCTCACAGAATATACACTGCTTCTTCTAAGAGCTGTATTTGCAGACATGCAGCTCCAGGCAATTAGGTTTCATTGATGGCTGGGACAGGGTCCCTCAGCTGTCATGTGATGGCAGGGGCTGTAGGGCATGGTTGTTCTCAGGCAAGTCAATAAGCTGCAGCTATTGATCTAACAATCATTATTTCTACAGTGTGTTTTAAATGCTTGGCAGAGTATAGAGGCAAGTCCCTACTCTAGTTTGACTTTCAGGTCACAGTGAGGGTTATATCAGGTCTACAGAAAATTGTGTTGAGATTTGTGACAGCAGTGCCCTAATTATTAGATCTTTAATTGCCTTTGGTGAACCCATTGCCATGAAATGCTAACATTCTGTGCAGGATGAGGTGTTTCCAGGCACTGAATGAGAAAAACACTAATATTTAGACATTCTACTCAACTAGACCTTTCTATAAAAGAAAACTGCATTTCCATCACTGTCCATTCAGAATTCAGTCCTCTGAAAACCACAGAAACACTCTGATGTCAGCAAAAAGAGATTTCAACCATAAGTTACTAACCATTTTTGGGGGAGTTGGCAGGCAAAAAGGTCACCTCCTTCACGTAGGGAAACTGAGGCACAGACAAGCATGACTTCTGTGAAATCTCCTAGAGGTATTTAAGCTGGAAAAAAACCTGATATCTTGAGCCTCAGCATTCCTCCATACTGCACTCTCTGCACTGAGGGAGGCTATACTGCTGCATTCACAGTGGCCCACATGTTCTTCTGACCTGGCATGAGTCTGCTCATGCTGTGAATTAACCTGCACCCCAGGTGACCTGAACTCTTGCTCTCCGGCAGCTATGATGGGGTTCCTTTCCTCATGCATGACGACACCTTGAGAAGGACAACTAACATCCACGAGGTCTACCCTAATGAGACTGGTAAAGCTGCTTCATTATTCTCCTGGGATTCCCTGCAGAAATTGAATGCTGGAACGTGGTTCCTTAAGGTAAACATCATAAAGAGCTAGAAGCATTCAAGGTCAGTTGGATTGGACTCTAGGCAACCTGATCCAATTGGACACGTCCCTGTTCATTGCAGGGGGGTTGGACTAGATGAGCTTTAAAGGTGTCTTCCAATCCAAACTTTTCTATGATCTCATGACTATCACCAACTGGATGTAGAAGAGACACCAGCTGCCTATTACTTAACAGCATCAGTGTTAGAAGAGGATCTACTAGTTGAGCCAAAACTCCAATAAGCCAGAGTAAATCCTTCAGTTTGGGTCTCTTTGCTTTGTCCAGTTTGCCTTCAGGCTAAGGAGACCTGTAACAATTGGCTGGTGGGTGTTCCTGTGTCACCTTATCATGGCAGCAGCAGAGCTCATGGGCTGGGGGGAGAAGACAAGAATTACTTGTGCAATGTGCTGTTTATAATATTCAGAGCTAACAAGGTGGGACAGAGAAGCACAGCAGAGCTAGCTGCGAACTATGCAATTTAGGTCCCAGAAGCAATGTCCTCACAGCCTGGGTTAACGTCCCCCGTTTCCTTTGTAGAAGAAATAAGCAAAATAAAATATCCCCACCTGTTGAGGACTGATATCAAGCGTTTTCCCTCTTAGAGATACAGCTGACTCCCAGAGCAAACTGCCTGATTGATTTCCCTTTTTTTATATCTGTTTATTTCTAGAACAAACCATTTTTAGGGATGGGCTCGCTGTCAAAGGCAGATCAAAAACAGGCAATGAATCAGTCCATTTACACGCTAAGTGGTTTTTTGCGCCTCGCAGACAGTCACAATAAACTTGTGATATTTGATCTCTACCGCCCTCCAGAGAAACACCCTTACAGGAACTTGTGGATCCGCAAAATCCTGGACGTCATCCTCAAGGAGTCGAAGATTAAACGCCATCTGGTAGGGTGGCCTCACTCCATATCCCTTTTTCTTGCTCTCCTAATTGGGACTTTGGGGCATACTCTGCATTATTTCACCTGCGTAAAATTGGCCCTTTGCATTTCACTTGATTTAAAAGGCATTATTTGCAGTATATGCCTACTATTAGTTCCTCAGAAGGTTCACAATGATGTAATCCTTCAGCAGCACAGGAAGAAAGGCAGTGTATATACCAGCTGATGCCTTAGCCCCTAAACAGCACCCTTTCATAAATATAGTAGTTGTCAGTCTATTCCCTGCTACTCATGCTTGTTTTATATATTGCATAAAAATTCCTGGCTTAAATGAAAATAAACTGTGAGTCTTTATTGCCTTCCTGCCCCTGGCAATGGATGAATGCTAAACTAATGGGAATCAGGTTATGTACCCATTGATGTCTGGGGAGTTATGCTGATCTGTATCTGCTGAAAATATTTTCTTCCATGCTGGAAGAATGGTAGATCAGAATATTTTTGGTTGCCTTTTCCATAAATGGAAGTTGTCTTTTCATTCATTTTCAACACTGCATCTTTTGTTGGGCTATGTGAAACGTACTCATTGATTTCCAGTGGATAAGCAAGAAACAGTGGATACTTATTTCTTGATAAAAGTGACTTTCAAGTTTTAACCCTGCAACTGAATGTTCTTTGATCATTGGGAGAAATGTCATTTGACAGGCTGTGTTAAGCCCCTCAAGACATTATCTTTACTGGGTTTGTGTGAACAGCAGGGCATATTAGGGGCATGAATCTTCTGCTGAGAATTCACTGGTTCCTCTTGTTGCCTGCAGGTCCTGTGGCTGCATAACAGCGTGAGATCCTTTGTTCAGTCTGTCGCTCCTGGGTTTCAGCACACGATGGGCAGAAAGGCACCACTAGAAGACCTGTTAAAGCACAATATTGTCAAACTCAATCTAGTCTACACTGACATGTCCAGTGAAGATATCCGGTAGGTTTCAGCTCCAAGTGCAGTCTTTGGGGTGCATCTGGACTATGTTCGCCTCATGCATGGGACAATGTCTCCCTCCAGTGACCAGTTCCAGAGACTAGAATATTTTGGGAATAGGTTGTTCAGATCAAGTAGCCATCCCTGATGTATTTTAGGGGTGGCAGACTGCAGTTCACTCCTACTGTTGACTAAGAAGTGGCACATGTAATTAAACCCTGCTGTCCTCAATTCCATATTGACCAGCTTCTGAGGATCTTCTGGTAAGAACAACACAGCTGTATCCTGATTTATTGTCTTTTTATTTGTGCCATCCCCAGTCCTACCAACACGGAACCATGGAGAATGAACAACTATTTAACCTCCCATGGTTTGTCCACAAACATCAGTGGGAGTGCGTAATGCTGTGGTGAGAGACCATCACCCTCTTGTAGCCAGTGTTTTGGAGACATAATTTCTTGTCTGTTACTGCCAGTACTCTGGCAGTATGTGACGCAATGAAAATGTAATTTCTATGATGAAAGGCTCCACATTCATTGCATGAGTTTCCAAAATGCTACTCTCACATGGGAAAATAACCCAACAAACCACCAAAACCCCCCCAGCTTTACCTCTCCATGTCTCCTTTTGTAAATAGGATTTTCTGCTCTTTCCAATGCACAAAACCATTGAAGTCTAGTTGAAATGAAAAAGAAAGGAAAAACTTTAATCCTTTGGACAAGAGTAATGTTTGTGTTTTCTCAATTATAATTGTCACGGGAGTTAAAATAATAAAATCACAGAATCACAGAATGGTTTGGGTTGTAAGGGACTTTAGCACCATCTAGTTCCAACCCCCCTGCCATGGGCAGGGAAGCTTCCACTAGACCTGGTTACTCAGAGCCCCATAGCCTGTCCTTGAACACCTCCAGGGATGGGAATCCACAACCTCTCTGGGCAACCCATACTGGTGTCTCAACCACCCTCACAATCAAGAATTTTTTCCTAATGTCTGATCTAAACCTTCCATCTTCCAGTTTAAGGCTGTTCCCCCTTGTCCTGTCACTCAATGCCCTTGTAAAAAGTCTGTCTCCAACTCTCTTGTAGCCCCTCTTAGTACTGGAAGGTGCTCTAAGGTCTCCTCAGAGCCTTCTTTTCTCCAGGCTAAAAGGCTATTAAAAATCATAGGCAGATCCATTTGGGTAAACCTTGGATAGATCCTAGGTAGATTTATAAATGCTGATATTTATATGCTGATACATTACTTTACCTTTGTATACAAAGAATGAACTTACTTCATATTAAGTTTCAATAGCTCATAATAACTTGAGAAATGATGAGCTGATGGAGCAACCATAAAAAAACTTGGGTGGCCAGCTTCGAAGATTAGCTCAGCTGGTCTAACCAACTCAGGTGCTCTAACCAACACCAAGGTTGTGGGTTCAATCCCTACATGAGCCATTAACTGAAGAGCTGGACTCTGTGGCCTTATGGGTCCCTTCCAGCTCAGGCTATTTTGTGATTCTGTGGTGGTTTTGAACATGCTGTGGGGAGGTTATAGAACAACACAAATTGTTTAGATTTAAAAGATCTCTAAGATAATCAAGGGCAACCATTATCCCAGCACTGCCAAACCCATCACTAAACCATGTCTCCAGGTGCCACATCCACATATTTTAAATAACCTCCAGAGATGATGATTTCAGCACTTCCCTGAGTAGCCAATTCCAAGGCTTGATAACCCTTTCCATTAAGAAGATTTTCCTAATATCCAATCTAAACCTTCCCTGGTGAAGCTTGAGGCCATTTCTTCTTGTTCTATTGCTTGTTACTTGAAAGAAGAGATGGACCCCCACCTGGCTACAGCCTTCTTTACAAACACATTGTTACATTGATTCACATGGCAGAAGGATTGGAAAGGTTTTGACCTTTTGGGCATTTTATCTGCATTTGTTTCCAGCTGTTCAGCTATTCTGTATTGACCAATTGTTAATGATTAATTATTGGCTGGTTGGCTTTCCTTTATGTTCCTTATCTAGGTCCTAAAGTAAGCACTTCCTACAGAAGATTACAACCATTTCCCATGATCTTCCTGAATCTCCTTGAGTAAGCCCGAAGGAAGTACTAATCTCCTTGCTCAATGAAGGTTGTTGCCTTTTGGTCTTTTAAAGGAAATATGCCGAGGCAAACATCACCACCAACCTCTATGTGGTCAACGAGCCATGGCTCTATTCCCTGGCATGGTGCTCTGGGGCACACTCTGTGACCACCAATGCCGTCCACTTGCTGAAGGATATCAGCCAGCCACTCTTTCTCATGGTAAGTGGAAGTCTGCTCTGTCTCGGGGCTGGGAAGTAGGGTTGGGATGTTCATGATCACCTTTGGAGACTCTGGGCCCGTTCACACGTGCATAAAGCATCCTTTAAGGATCCTTTGCATAAGAAGGACCTGGGTTGAAACCTGGCTTACTGGAACCGCTAAGCTGCTACCGGTATTACCATACCCTTCTCTTTTCTCCTGGCTCAGGAAGAAGCACCCTACTTGTTAGGATTATGACCTTAGGTCTTGAGATGAGGGAAAAGAAGTTATACTGAGACTTGTGCAGGAAGAAAGGAAGGACCTTTGAGGGCACAAGCTGATGCATGAGGATTTCCATTTCTAACCTTTTGAAGCACCTTACTAACGTCAGGAGTTTCTCTTTTCCCAGAGCATCCCACTGCCCTTGTCAAACTTGGTCTTGTACTACAAGGGAAACAACCACAGAAATCAGCCTTCCTTCTGGGAGGAATTTTCACATAATTTCTGTATTTGTTATTCTGCCCTGGACAACCTGTACGGCCAAGAAGCACCTGGGGCATTGGTCCCACCAGAGTCTCTGTAACGACTTTAAGCTGTTGGCTTCACACTCTTGAATTAGATTTTACAATGCTCCCCTCCAGAGAACTGCAGTGTTTCAGTCCATTCCAAATTTGGGTGGAGGTCCAGTCTAAGGATGAATCTTCAGATGCTCTTTGACTTAGAGCGGGAGCCATCCCAGGCTCTCTGTGGTGTTCAGTAAAGGGCAGTTTTTCCAGAGAAAATGAGATGCCATCAGTTGATGTTATTATTGGGGTGAAGCAGAGAAGTGCAAGGCCTGCCTGCACAAACGAGGGGTCTCCGTGGCATTCACTGTGGTATGGTAAAATCTTCAATTGTAAAACAGACTTGCTTTCATGAAGGAGAATGATTTGGCACCAACATCCAGTGGTGAGTGGCCACTTTGGAATGCCACCAAATGCTTTAAATACACAAGGGATGTTACTGCAGATGCAAACCAGGCAGCTGAATAGCCATATTCAGTCATGAAGAAAGAGCTTGAGTAACTTTTTTTGCAAATCTTGTGGTCCTTGGTGGTGGACATGGTCTCTGTTTTTCTCTTCCAGACTCCGCAGCAGTACAACATCATGTGGATCCTGACAGATCTGATCTCTGCATTCCTCATCTCACTCATCTTTGCTCTGCACTGGTAACTACCAAGTTGTTAGTGGCCATCCTAACCTGATCTTTTGCTCCAGGTGGAGGGAAAGAGGGATGCTTTCAGGTGACCTGAAGGGTTAAAACTACATTTGAGAACATTAGCTTTCCCTTCTGGAAATGGAAGAAAGCCCAGGAAGTCCCCCAAAACCTTTCTGTTGCTCCTGCTTGCTCTCATTTTCCCTCTCCATTTTGGCGGCTCAGGCATTGTCTACCCCCAGGATTCAGTGGAGAACTGGTGGATTTATAGGTGCAACATAAACCAATTATCAAAGCTGATGGGCTGAGAAAGGAACTGATTTTTCTATTATTAATATTTGACAATGTTTCATTGGACTGATTTTTAAGGAAAGCTCCCAGTGTTAATATTAGAGCACTCCATGTCTCTCTGCACATGCCAGAACCCCACAAGTAATCCATCCTCCCACACAAAAATGTCTGACTGTGTCACAGACATCACATTTTGTTTCCTTCCACTCTGTCAAAGATTACTGGGAAATCTGGGGTTCATGAAACAGGCTGACCCCAGATGGTAATGTTTGGCTGCTGGATGTTCTGTCCTGCCACAGTTGTATGAGGAACATGCCTATGCTCTCACCCCAGTAGTGCCCAAGGAAAGCAGGATGTGCTGGGCTCAGCTCTTCAGCTGGATGTCTGTGGGTGGGAGGATCAGAGCAGCCAGCCCAGGGGAGTTTTTTTGCAGGGTGCTGGCAGTACAGCTGTGCTGCCAGTGGCAGCAAGCGGAAAGTTTGGGAAGCCCCTGGGTGAGCACTCTGGGCTGCCGCTAACTGTGACTTGCTTTGGCATAGGCAAAGGCTGGAGTGCTAATATTGCTCTGGGATGGTGAAAAAATTAATTAGTAGCAGTTTGACAGTGATGAACTAGCAGCTGTACAGGCATTTTTGCTGGGCATCCAGGCTTTCCCCTTCCCAAGGCAAGGTGGCTCCCTCCCTTCCTTCCTTCCCCTCTTACCCTGCTCTGCTCTCCTCAGGTCCTGCTGTCACCTTGTTTTCAAGGCTGCAGGTTTCAGAGTGGTGCACAATCACCCCTGCAAAGCATCACCACCACCATCAGACCTTCCCATGCCTAGCTCCTCCAGGATCATGTTCCTGTTGTGTGCATTTCCCAGGATCCTGTGGATGCTTCTGGTCCAACCAAACAATGAAGTCCTCTGGGCTGGTCTTGCAGCATCCTCAGCCCTCCTGGGACTGAAGGGCCATCAGCAATGCTTCAGTGCCCTGTGTTGTCTTGTCAGGTTTATGAACACACCAAAAATCACAATTTTTAAATTTCCCCGACTGCTTAAGAACCAGTGGCTGTAAACATTTCTGGGGCTTTGGAGCTCTTAACTTCTGTTTAGAAAACAGGGCTTAGTCACAAAGTTGCCTTCAAAATGCTGTTGGCACACATGAAGTGTGGGTGCTAAGACATCAATCAGGCACTTGAGTCCTTTCTTGGTAAAGACCTGAGAAAAGCCCGAAGTACCTGCCCTCACAAAGTAGGAAAAAGTTGTCCAAGGCAGCAGGGGACTGTGAGGGAAAGCAGAGCAAGCAGTGGCCTGACCCAGATGCTTTGCCCCATGCAGGTGGCGAGAGAAGGATTTCTCCTGCTGTGCCCAGGACAGTAACACAACGATAGAGAATGGCACTTACAACAAATTCAAGACAGGTGAGCAGGGCAAGGAGAGCAGCTGTATCCTGCTCGGGGTGGTTTCTGTGGGAGCACTGGGATCCTGATGGGTGGGTTGGTGATGGATGTCCATACTTACAAAGAAGGTTATGAGGAAGGATGCAGTCTGGGTTATCTCATCCCCAAACCCCTGAGCGGCTCAATCCAATTGGCCCTGCTTCAAGCAGAGGCTGGGGCAGACACATCCAGATGTCCCCTCCAATACTCATTACTCTGCGATGCTGTGAAAAGAGACTCTGGAGGCACTGAGCACTCTTGGTTCTGCCAGGCAGGGTGGGATTGGCTGAGGACCCTCCCATGCACCACGTTTCTGGGTGACGGAGCTATCATCCGGACGAAATGACCCAACCTGGGCTGCATGCATTTTCAAACAGGTTCTGTTTGCTCACAGTGGCTGTCAGAAGAGATGCAGATGTTTGGTAGCTCACTGTGTGTCTCCTTTTCCAGAGCTCAACGACATGCCTACCGTCCTGGCCTGACATGGGCAGAGAGGGGACATGGACCTGCCATCTCGATGAGGCTGGGGAGACCAGCTGGGGGGGCTCAGATCTACCTGGTGAGGAGGAGCTGTTTGCCTTCATGGCCCTGCTGGAAGATGAGCACCAACCTTCCTCTCCTACAGCTTTTCTCACATTCCCATGCCTATCAGGGATCCTTGGGGTGTAGGAGAGCACAGATGGAGTTGCAGCCACAAAGAAACTGTGCACTATGATGAGATGCAGCAACCTCATGGGAGCCACCATTTACCCCTGAGACCACTGGCATCCCACAGGGCAATCATTCCTGCTGTGTGTAAGCCCTGTTTCCACACATGCTGCAAACATCTGAGCATCCTCCAGTCCTCCTCATTCTCAGGTGCCCAGATTTCTCCTATCAGACCAGCCTCTTCTCCACACACTACCTCCCTTCCTTCCTCCTTGCAGGTGTCCACCATCCCCAAGAGTACACTATCCTCACCACGATGGTGCTGCTGGCTGGGTCATTACAATAGGTACCTTTCTATAACAGAGGCAGGGGCAGTTTTGGCTTTCCTTTCCCACCTCTTGCCCTGCCATAGCCTAACAGGACAGTCTCCTCCCCTTGCCTGTCGGTGAGGGCATGTCATTCCCATGGGGGCTGAAGGATTTTTAGTGTCTTGGCCATGTAGCTACTGGGACTATTACCAGTAACACACCACTTTTCTTCAGAAGGATGGAGCTGTGTGTGAATTGGTCCCACCAAGTGTCCTGTTCGCTTTTCCCTTGGGAAGGTCTGTACACCTGTACTACACCCTGGGATTTATTCCAGTTTTCATTTCTCCCAGGTGGCTGCTGTCACACAGTGGGGAGGGGGCCTATGCTCTGTAAGGGAGATGTAAACATCTCTCAGGTTTAAGCCATATCTTTCTACTTGAACAGATAATATGTTTTTTGTAAATTTCAAGTGATGTTTTAAATACATTTTATATCTCCTATCCTGTTTTGTTCTTATTTTGGCAAACTGGGAAAGGGAAAGAATACAGTAGTCTTTACCTGATTCAGACTATAGACATTTTCTCATACATGAGCCTTTTGTTAAATGAAGTGATCATAAGTGAGAGGGAAGCATTAGGTTTCAGAGTTATCTGTGCTGAGAAGCACCCAAACCTTTCCAAGTTGCAATTTTGGAGTATTTTGGAGGCTAGAAATGCAAAAAATGAAGCATCTTCCTTTGGAAAAGGGCTAAAGGACTTTTTTGATGAATTGTTGTAGAGCAACTCCAGATCTATGAAATATGGGGAGTGGGTGGTGTTAAATCCCCCTCCCCATGCCTTGCATACATAGGTGGTTCATAACTTTTCCCGGGTACCACTCATGAGCAGGTATGTGAGCAGCAAAAGTAGGAGGTGGGGAGTGTGTGGGTTGAGCAAGGTGTGCACCATGAGCTCCTCAGCCTGTCCCTTGGTGTTCAAGTGAGGGACTTGGCTGTGGTCCCCCAACCGCTGCCTTTAATATGCATTGGGAAAAGCCACTTCAGTGCTCTTTGATGCATGCATCTAGCTGCTGCTTGGCCAATATGCACCGGTAACTCCCTGTACTCACCCTTCTCATCCTCAGAAGCCTTGCCTAGGTAGAGCCTGGCCAGGTAGACCTCTGGTTTTCTTCAATGCCTTACATTCTGTCACATCTAGCTACTTAGTATTTTTGTTGCTTCACAGCTAGTAGGGTCTGGCAACCTTGTTAAGCACATGGCTGGTCGTCTGACTTGCACACACAAACTTTTCACCCAACACTTCCAGTGATTTAGCTCAAAATTGACTGGAAGACTGTCCCCTTGTCACAGAGGACAAGCAATGGAGACTCCCAGACTTCACTGTTTTTTACCTTCCCAAAAAAAGATTTCAATTAATTTCCAGTCTGGGTACACTGATGGTTTGCTCCCCATTGCTGGATGTTCTCACCAGAAATTGCACTGAGCAAGGAGGAGTCTTGTCCACAACAAGAACCCAGGAGCCCTGATCCCACCCTTCCCCCTGGAGATGTCACCACAACTGCACAGTGCAGAACAGCCTCCCACAAGCCACTTGATGCTTTTTAATTGGAGTATTTCACTTGGACATATGTTTTTTCATGTTACATCGCTTGGTGTGAATACAAAGAGGCCAGCAGATGCTACTACATAAGACACACAGGTACACGCACACAGAGTCCCAGCCTCCCCCCATGGGAGGCCAACAGAGCTGTAAGCGGAGGGATGAAGGTGGTGGGAGGGGAAAGATGACCCAGAACTGCTCTGGAAACACTGCTGTGCAGCAGATCATCTGCTGAGTGTGCTGTGGGGAGCAGGGATGGCTGGAGACTCAGAAAAAGCAGTGATGGTGTGGTGATGATAGGCATGTGTCTAAGGACAGGTGGGATCCCTGGGACAGCTGGATCATGGCAGCTGGGGAAGGGAGAGAAATGTCAGAGATGGATGGTGTGAAGGCAGCTGGGCTCCCAAGGTAGCCTTGGTTGGTGTAACCATGCTCCCATCACCAGAGTGCTTTGGGTAGGGGATGATGGAGGAAGGGGATCTCCTAGCAGCCTTGTCTGGCTAGTGGATGTCTCTGTGCAGCATCTCATTCGCTTTGATGGAGCAACCAAAGTTCTAGGTCACTGCTGCATTCCACTTGGATGTCACAGTCCTTGAGGTCTGGTAGGCAGCGCTGCCAGTTCTGCCAGGCACACCATGGTGTTGGAGACCTGAGCCCAGCTGAGCTTAACAGAGCAGCATGTGACACCCCACAACATGGACTTCTACAAAAGCAGCCAAACCCAGCCCAATGCACGGGACCAGGAGAGGCCTGAACATCTACTGAGATCCACTCAGTGTTAGTGACACCAACACCAGATATTGGTGGACAATTGTCCCCTCTCCTGATACCCCACACCCAGCCATGTGCTCCTTTGAAGCCTGGATTTTGGAAAGGCACCCCCAGGCTTCTTCCCCTGCATCCTCCCAGACACAACATAGTTTCAGCCTTCTCTCTGCCAGCAGGTCCCATCTCTGCTCCAAAGTAGGCTGATCCGCACTACGTGGCGTTGGGCGGCAGATGAGGCAAACAGCCAGCAGATGAGTACAGCCAAACAAAGATGGAGAAAAGCCCACCGAAATCAAGAGTCTGCCCTTGCTGTGAGTGGTTCAGGTCCAGCTGGGACTCATTAAGAGCTGCTTTATACAGAAACACACACACAAAGCACAATAAAATCATCAGCTGGTACAAACCCGATGGCCAAGTTCATGTTTGAATTACAGCCCAACATAGGCTCGGCCTTAGTCTTCCAAGCATGGGGTGTTCAAAACCCCTATATCCATATTGAAGCTTGCAGTAAAAGTCCTCCCAAGGTTAATTTTTCTGGACACAGGGAGCAAAAGGAGATAACTCATTTTCCAAGCTTCACTTCCAGCTGAGCCCTTAAGTTGGGAAAGACGTGCCTTACTCAGCCTCTGGCAGTCATGGCTCTTGGGGAATCCCTGGGCAAGAGATTGTTCTGCAGGTCACCCTCAGCCCTGAGTCAGCATCCAGATATCGGCACGAAATACAGGATTTTTTTTCCTTTTTAATATTTTAAAAAATAAATAGAAGAAGAAACAAAACTTTAAAATTTGTTCTTTAAATATTTCCAGCATTGCACGGATTGTACTTTAGTACTCTAGGCTGTTGGATCAGTAGTTTGTTTATTCTGATTCCTAGTTAAAATGTGCTTCTCCCAGCTTGCTTTTTCTTTCTGTCCATCTTAAGAACACAGTGTATTCTTCTGTAATGACAAAAAACCAAGCCCTGCAGTGTTCATTGGACATCTTTCCAGCATGGGTCAGGGCTCTGTTATTCCTCTTCAAGCCTGAAATTCCCAGAACTTCACCAAAAACCTGTTAGCATGCTAACAGCTCTCATATTTAAGAAAAAAAAAAAACAACAAATGAAAACAAAGCAAGCCACACGCACGCACACACAGACACACAAATCCTCTTCGAAGAGCCTTTGTGATGCCAACCGTTGGGTTCAGGCAAACCTCCTGCTGGAGTGTCTTTGTCTTGGTCACTCTGAGAGCAGTGGTGTCCCCTGGAAATCTTTTGAGGTGTAGGATGGAGTTGGGATGCAGGGTGAGGAAGGTGAATAGGAGGTCAGAGATAGTCATCTTCGCTGGAAGGGGAGGTGGGATTGGAGCCCTCAAGATCAGAGTCCAGTGAACTCCCTGATGGTGTTCGGCTCATCTTCCACATCTGGGAGGCAAAGGTTCTTGCCCAGCTGCACGGGTATCCCACAGCCCTCAGCTGGTGAATTAGCCCCATGACCACATGCCAGTGGCTTCTTGCAGTTCACTTGCTACCCTTTGCACTCCTCTGTTTGCTCATGGCTGTTAGCATCTGGCTGATGTACGAGGTCAAAAGATCATCCATCTTGTACCCCTGAGGAGGAGAGGGAAGATGTTACCAACCTCTAGCGCACAGTTTACAGTCTCTGGCTTGTGCCTCCTGAACACATTGGCCACCAGTTGTTGACTTTCAAGTTTTCAGGTACATTTTGACCTGTTCCACCATTCTCCTCGGGTGAAATGTCACCACCACAAGGAACACTGACCAAACAATTTGCAACATTGAGGTGGAGGAACTCCCTGTCCCAGGATGCTGCTGAGGCTAAGGACATAGGCAGCTTTGGATAGGACATGAATTTTCAAATGGCCAACAAAATACTGAATGCCTCAGATTAGTAACAACTAATCCAGAAGGATTTTTTATCCTTCGTGCTTTGGGTTTAAGATAGTCTAGGAGGAGGTTTGTTGCTGTGGTCGTTACTAGGGACAAGCTGGGTAGATGATATTGGTTAAAGGGCTGAAGAGTACCCCTTGAGCCCATACCAGCTTTAATGTGTTTTTCAGTCCAGTGATAGGGAGCAGTCCCCCATGCTCCTGACACGGCAACACCCCAAGCACTGTAGGCTTTCTTGTACACTGGATGATGGACCAAGTGAGAGCCCTGATTCATTGAGCAGAGCCATGGGAAATTCAGACGGAAAAAAAAAACCACATCAGCAGCTCTTCTGAGAGACCATTTTCAGCCCAGAGAATCCCTGAGACACAATTTGCTGCCAAAGTCAGGATTTGGTCTAATCTTTAATGCTTCTTACCAGGGAGGTCTCACAGAGCAGCTTGCTTCCTCTCACCAAGTTGCCAATGGTTATGTGGAAGTACGTGTTGCCACTGCTCCAGTTGGAGATCTTGGTGAAGGGGTGAGTGATGAGAATATCCTGGTGGGAACACAAGACTGACATTCAACATGCAAGAGCCTAAACTTCCATGAAGGGCTGTGAGCAGTTCTCATGTCCCTGTTCGCTTTCCATCACAGCAGGCCAAGGATGTCTACTGTGATGAGACTCATGGGAATGGCAGTGAGATCAAGACTCCAGATCCTCCAGAGCTCGTGAAGGACTGCCATACTAAAATGACCACACAGGTGGTGCAAGTAACTAGTAGGATCTCATTTACTCCACCTCCTGTCCTATTGCTTGTGAAAGGATTAAGGAGTGTGTGCATTCTCCAGGTACTGGGCCCTAATGATGCTTCCAATGCATCTTTTGTTGAAAAAGGCTGGGCTGGCTCTGTGCAACAGTGAATTTCTGCTTCCAGAAAGTTTTCTGTCTATCCAGCCTTTCTAACTAGGCTTAAAGAGAACTCCCTAAGTTCTGAACAACACGCTCTTTGGGATGTCTTCCGTGAGGGCTTGGGGACTGGGCTCAGGAGCATCTAGTGAATACCTAAGTTTTGCTTACCTTGGTTTTGGGATCAATGAGGCTGACTCCATGCTTATTGATGGCAATTAGAAGGATTTCTGGATAATTTGGCTCTGTAGTTTGCTGTTGGAAATGAGATGAACTGGTTAGAGGATGTGTCAAGCAAAATCAGACCCCTTCCTATTTCCTCTCCCTGTCTTCTCCTGACAGCACTGGCTTCTACTGTCCTTGATGGAACTCTAGCGCCGTGGTGGATGGTCTGGATTTGATTTGTGGTGGGTAGAGACACATCCCCTGGAAAGCCACAGATTCCCCTTTGCCTTGGCAAAACAGAGAAGGGCTCTTGTGTGTTCAGCAGCACAGCTGTGGGAACAGTCCCAATGACTGAGATATGCTGAGGCTCTACAATGGTTCTGTCAGTGTAAAGAGGCAGGGCAGCAGTGAAAAAGTGTATTTGCCCTTTATGATAAAGAGTATGACACTTCTTCCCTGTTTCATCAGGGTTGTCCCAGTCTGGTTCAGATCTGGAACCCCTCTGTGGTACAGGGCTCCTGATCTTGGCTAAAAGCTGCCAGAGAACCCCCAGGGCAGTTACCTTCACTTCAAAGAACGCTGATCCAAATGTAGGCCACTTGAAGATAATCTTTAGAAAGGCAAGCTTGGCTTCTTCTCTTGTTTTGCCCGCGTGTTTGTTGTAGTATGCCACGATGGACTGCAGCAGAGAAACACAACAGAGATGGAGGGTGTGCACTACCTGGCACCAGGGATACTTGCAGGGAAGGAGCATCAGTTCCATGATGATAGACTCATAGAAGAGTTTGGGTTGGAAGGGACCTTTGAAAGGTTATCTAGTCCAACTCTCCTACAGTGGACAGGGCCACCTTCCACTAGAGCAGGTTGCTCTGAGTCCTGTCCAACCTGACACGGATGTTTGGTTCTAGTCTCTGTTCCAATAACACTTCAAAAAAGTGCTGGCTGGTCACTGGAGCAGGGCCTGGAACCAGGGCAGGTCCTTCTTAGATGAGCTGAGCTGGTGACTCCATAAAGAGGTTATAAATTTTGATTCTCCAATTTATACAGCAGAGGAGACTGAGAGACCTTCAACCCAGAGATGCTGATAGCAGATAGGAAACAGAAAGGACCTACCAGACTATTTCTTGACAGTGAGACATCTCTAATATTTTAAGGCTAGACCTGTTTGCACCTGTGCCACAGCTCTCCCTGTGTAAAGCAGGGAGAATTACCCCTTTAGTCATTAGTCTGCATTAAATGACAGACCACCTCTACACGAGACCATCTCTTAGCATGTTTCCACCTGGCTTTGCATCCACCACTACAGCCAGAGTCTCAGGACAAAGAAAACCCAGGGCAAGGCATGTGTATGTGAACGTGCATATACAATTTCTCCTCTTGGTGATGTCAGGGAGGCTGAAGCTCTGATAAGGCTCAAGTAGGATCAGGGGTCACTCATTTTGTCAATCCAGCTTCAACACTGAATGTCAGACAAGTCACCTGGGAGACTGGGCATCTCCCAGCCATGCCTAGCATATGAATCAAGCTGCTGGTTTACCCTTTTCCAGTCATCTGGAGAGAGCTGCCGGATGAGGTCTTGAGGCACCAGCTCCTTCAGGAGTTTGGGGATGCTGGGGAAATAGGACTTGTCATCCTCAAACTTGACCCGGTAGATGAGAGCCGCCAGCTGCAGGACCTCTTCCCGTGAGCACTTGTGGTAGCCACGCAGGTACTTTGGTAACTCCTGCATGGAGGAAAGAACAACAGAGAGATAGAGAAGATGTCTGTGGACCTTCATCCTCGGATATTGAAAGGAGTTTGTGGAGGTATCCAGCCCCTGGCTAAGAGGCTGTGCCCAGGGAACATCTGCAAATAGACAACTCTTTGAAACCTACTCCTAACCCCTCCCAAATCTCCACTGCTATTGCAGAGTCCTGGCGCACCTGGTAATAGTGGAAGATTGAGTCTGCCATTGAGTCTTTTCCAGGCGTTGTGTTGGTCCACAGTTTTTTCATGAAGAACACTTGGTAGGTGAGGGAAGGCACTATACCTGTGCAAGTGAAGCAAACAAGAGCAGTGGTGTGAGTACCTGCTGGTGTCTGCCTCCAGCAGTACCCATGTGCCATCACAACCTGCAGGGACAGGAGCAATCACAAGGCTACCTGGGCTCTGACTTTGCAGAACAAACCACATCACTGCCATGCAAAGCTTTAATGAAGTAGAAAAAGTGTCTGGGTTCACTTGCACAACTTCATTGATAGTGCCCATGCCTAAAACAGGGCAGAGGAGTTGTATCCTGGAGGCACCTGTGTCTTGCAGCCACTGGTAAATTCAGCAGAGCTGCAGCCAGTTCCACTCTGGATGTGGCCGGTGAGGTGAGATGAATCCCACCAGGTGAGATGAAACCTTCCTGCAGGCACTTCCTGGAGAGCTGCCCTCCAGCAGGTGCTCCTCACAGGGGCCAGAACTAGCCCTGGAGCAGAGGTTTTGCTGCTCCTGGATGGACCACCTCCGAGGTGATGGACCCAGCAACAGGCTAGGAGAGCTTTGCCTGTCTGTGCTTTGAATCCTTTGGGGTGACTGCTGTAAGTCAGGGTGGTGCAGAGAGCACCACCCCTATCAGTGTGGCCCAACAGATCATAGAATCACAGAATCACTGAGGCTGGAAAAGACCTCTAAGATTGAGTCCAACCATTAACCTAACACTGCCAGGAGCACCACTAAACCATGTCCCTAAGCACCACATCCACATTTTTTTGAACACTAGAGGACAGTGATTCCACCACTTCCATGAACAGCCTGTTCCAATGCTTGTGGCAGGCTACGTGGTCAATCTTGTTTTAAAGGGATGGAGGGCTGCAGGAAGGCTGTGTGTGACCCATAATGGAAAAAAGTCATAGTTACCATCTTTTGCTGGTCTTGCTTTCTTTATCCAGTCTGTCAGGTGTCTCACAAAGTCAAAGAAGAAATCCCCCTCTGGCACGCTGATGACCTGGGGGACACAGCACATAGTCACGAAGACTAAGCTAGTGAGTCACACAATAGGATCACAGAATATCCTGAGTTGGAAGGGACCCAGAAAGATCATCAAAGTCCATCTTCTGGCCCTGCATAGGATATTCTTAAGAATCACACCATGTGCCTGACAGCACTGTACAAATACTTCTTGAACTCTGTCATGGCTTGGTGCCATGACCATCTCCCTGGGGACCCTGGTCCAGTGCCAAACCACCCTTTGGGTGAAGAACCTTTTCCTAGTATCTAGACTAAGTGTCCCCCGACACAGTTTCAATGCCATTCCTTCAGGTCCCATCACTGGTCACGCCAGAGAAGAGATCAGTGTCTGCCCCTCCTCTTCCCCTCACAAGGAAGTTGCAGACTGCACTGAGGTCTCCTCTCAGTCTCCCCTTCTCCAGGCTGAACAAGCCAAGTGACCTCAGCTGCTCCTCATATGGTTTCCGCTCAAAGCTCTTCACTGTTTTTGTAGCCCTCTCTAACAGCTTTATTTCCTTCTTATATTGTGGTGCCCAAAACAAGTAGCAAGACACCACAGGCAGGGCTGGCCCCAGGCCATCTCCTGTAGCTGTTGCTCACTGCTTTGTGCTGCTTACGCTGATGTGTTACAAACTGCTGATGTGAGAAAGCCACTGCCAGCGCCTTGCTTCAGGCTCTGTCTGTTTCACTCATTACTCCTTATTGCAACTTGTTTCACCACGAAAATTCCTTTCCCTTCCTGATGACTATCTCCATAGATTTCTTCCAGTTGCCAGAGGCAGCTCTAAGCTGCACATTTTTCTTACTTAGTCCTTTCTTATAAACCCAACTCAGCAACAGGCTAGGAGAGCTTTGCCTGTCTGTGCTTTGAGTCCTTTGGGGTGACTGCTGGAAGTCAGGGCTGTGGGACTGCAAACCTCATCTGTATCAGGTCAGATCTGACTTAGAAATGCCACACAGCTTGTAGAGAAATGCTTCTCACCACATGGCTGTGGCTTCACCAATGTGTACCCACTGGCAAGCGGGTTGTCCTGAGTACCTCAGGGTGGGTCACTCACCTTGTCGGAGATTTTGACGAAGAGGCTGAAGCCCTCAGAGGACTTCAGAAGCAGCCTGTTGGAGATGTTCTGGCAGAAGTCCTTGGCTTTCGTGCTGGATTCCACCTCAAATGCCTATAGAGAGAGGAAGACTGTCACCACTGCTGTCTCAAGGTTAATTTCCACTTTTTGCTCTCTTTGAGGAGCTCCAGGTGCACATGCACAGAGGGATTTAGGTGCCCACCAGCAGTGAAATCAGTGACATTGTGGACTGGGGCTCTGGGCATTGGAAGGGATGTCTGCAGAAGCTCTGTCACGCTACTGCTGTACCATTGTGCTTTGTAATGCTGTATCTATATCCTGTGCTGGCTTATCCAGAGCTCTCCAGGCAATGCAAGAAATTTTTCTGATCTAACAGTGAAGTGTCAGAATGATTTGTTTGAGGGAAGAGGGGTGGGAAAAACAGGGTAAGAGACCTCCAGGCTGATTTGTCCCAGCTGTCTCTCCAGTGATGATGAGGAAGTCAGATGCCTGGCTTAGACCAGGCCTAAGCCAGATGCCTGATTTCTAGATAGCAGAATAGAGGGAAAATGATTCCTGTTTTATGGATCTCTAAGGGATGAGATGTTTAAAGGTCTGTCCCATTCGTATGCACATCCCAATTCTGGTTTTGCTTTTTGAGCTGTGCTCAGCATTTACATTGCCTCAGTTTTGCTCTGCCCACTTAATGAGATTCAGTCCATAGCAGTTTAAGGAATTTAAGCTTCTGACCACCACAAGCATGACTGTGTTAGCCTGAATCACCAAACCACCAGGACCCATGTTCCACATCCCACGAGAGTCTGATCTGGGGTTCAGTGCTGCTAATGCTCAGCAGCACTTCAGTGCAGATGCGTGTTGTACTGAGACAATGCTACTCTGCCAGTCCATGCGATGACTTCCACAGCCAAACAGATGACAGCAAACCCACCCAAGTGCAGAAGTCCCCACTGCCTCCTTCTACTGGCTCTCACACAGATGCATGTGTATGAAGCAGTGTCATGCCCATTGCTGGTCATGTAGGAAAAAAATACTCAAAGTGATGAGAAATCCCAAGAGTTCTCTCAGCTCTCCATTACAGATAAACAAGGGCACTCACAGCTGCTGCAGGGGAATCACCTTTTTCCTTCTATGGGTGTGGACTGTTTTACAAGTAAACCCATTTGGGAATACAGGATTTTAGCTGTACCCAAGGGCATGAGGGAAGAGAGAAATGTGAGCCTCACAGGGAGACTAATCAGTACTGTGAGGCAGCAGTATCTGCAAGGACATGCCTATCTGCTCTGGCATCAATATGACTAGCTGCCTTATCAGCATGTAAGATGCTTAGTGAGAGCTTCCTGAGTGCAGGTATGATTTCTGTGTCATCTCAGGTCAGAAGGGGTAATTTCAGTCACCTACTTGCCAGTGCTGCAACCGTCTGCCCAGCCCCCAGGGAGCCCCATCATGGTACCCCCCTGGGTATTGTTGGGTGGACAATATCTGTTGGTCTAGGCTCCAAATAACTGAGAGCCAAGGCTTGTGAGCTACTTTGAGTGAATGGATGAACCCATCCAGCTTCCCTCTTTCTGCAGTCATACTATAAAGCCTCCAGTGAACACCAGCAGAGCATCTTGAAAAACACAAATTGCAACAAATCAGAGTAGACAAGGATGGATTTTCCTTGCAATGTTTTGGCTCAGAGGCTTCTGGAAAGGCTGAACTTTTCTGAATCAGAACCAATATTAACCTCTTCTGAGATTTTAATATGAAAATTGACAGCCATTTTGACAGAAAAGAATGTCCTTCTCCCCCATTTACCTCATCGGTGTCATCAGGGAAGTAAACCTTGTGGAAAATTTGGGTTGTTTTGTGTTGAATGGCTTCCACTTCTACCAGATGGGGCGGGTATTTCCTGGATCCATTCCTGCAAAACAGGAGGTGGCAAGTGTCACAGCATCATCAAAGCAAGAATCCTTTGTTTAAATCTTCCCTTTTAATGCATATTCTTTTTGAATAACTTCAGCTAGTTTCTTAATATTAGAATATTTTTCCTCCTAAAAGGAAGAAAGTGACTTAACTGGATCTGGACAAAGTTGATTCATTTCTATTTTTCTGCACTGCTTATCAGCAACCCAGTGTCCCTTTCAATCAGTTTGGTGGAATAGAGAGAGAGGGCTGTGAGCTTTCACTGTGCCCCCAGTCACCAAAAATCTCCCAGTTGTATTTTCTCACACATACTTGGATGTTGGGTCAGGACCAGGAGGTCTTTTGGTGCCATACCTCAAGGCTTTCTGGAGTCTCTGGATGCAGTCTGCTGCCAAGGGGTGATGTTTCCGGGATTGCAGGAACCTCTGGACGTGGGGCAGGAGGATGTTACTCGGAGGGAAAAGGCCTGTACACAACCACAACAGCTCCCAGCCTTTCTCTTCACTGTATCTGCGCAAGAAGAAACCCAGGAGGAAAAAAATCACTCATGGCACGGACACTTCAGATCTGCTTTGTGCAGCACAGTCCAGTGCATTTGGGCCAAGGGGAGCGAACAACTTTTACTTGATGTGGTTGTCCGTGAGCTGCTTGAGGGTCTGGCAGTAGATTTCATCCTTCAGGGGTTCGGCTTTCAAGGCACCTTCAAATATTTGGTCTGTCAGCTCATTGACTGAGCGGGTCCTTTTGGATGGGTAGTCACCCATATATTTCAGCACTGGTGGAAGGTAGGAGTCAAGGATAAGCTAACTGGGATATTTGGGGAAGCCCCTCTGTGGATGATGCTGTTAAAAGATATCCTACACATGACTACAGAAGTGGCTGCAAAGGGATATTCAGGCATCAAACCCTGTCCTTGAGGCCATGTGGACTGGTCTGCATCCACACTGAACAGGGCTGTGGCCTTCCACAGCAGGCGCATTTTGCAGAGAGTCAGCCGAACCGAGACAGAACAGCATCAGTGAGTGTGGACCAGCAGGACTCAATAACTGGCCTCCTAATCCTCATTTATTAAAAAGTAGACACACCTCAGATTTCAAGGATGCTTAAGTACAGATTTGTGGCGCAGACCCATCTCCAAGCCTGTGACATGGACCCACAGCCCTTAAGAGGGACCACAAACCTTTCTTTGGGCTTTTCTTGGGGCCCTAAAGAGCCTGTTCAGCCCTTTGCCTGTTAGACCTGTTGCCCAAGGGCACTCCCAAGCAGAGGAAGGATATCAATAAAGGCCATACAGGCTTCTTGGGACAGCTCCTCGCTGCCCAGGATCTTCTTCAGCAGTGGCTGTTTGATGGGCTCACGGGTGTAACACCACAGCTTGTCCTTTCCACGGCTCTTGGTGATCATGACCCGGCTGAGGGTGTGCTTTGGAGGTGGTCTGGTGGCAAATACAAAGCAAGAGGTAGAAGATGACAAGGATAAAAGGAACAGCTTGTGGCCAATGTTTCACCTAAAAAGGTTGCTCACAGCACCTGGCTAATGAACACTTACACCAAACGGGACCAATTTAGCAAGCTCCAGTTCTGCCCAAAGATAACCACTTGTACATTCCTATGGCTCAGAAGAGTCTCTTATAGACCCTATCCAAGTATTGACACACAACCACGTACCCTATCCCAAAAAGCTTCTAACCACAGGACGGATAAAGGGTCAGGGCAGCCTCACTGAAAGAACAGCACCTAACAGTATAAGCCTGACAAGTGGAAGACATCCCAGAGGATCTGGTCTGCCTGTTTGGATTGCCGGCCCATCCAAATAGAAGTGGGAACTTTGGTCAGCTGCATTCAGCGTGGTGCACATTTAAATTTTTGGAGCTGAGATGAAAATGCCTATATAGTCTAAGCACATCCTCCCACATAATATTAAATTTCACATTGCTACACCTCTGCTGAGAAGAAATCCTTTATAAAACCTTGTCTGTGGAAAACCTGCTGTTCAAATGCCACGACCTAAAACAGAGGTTGCAGTCATACAAGGTCACACACTGAGGTATTCAGAGTCTTTTCCAGTAACAAAATTTTCCTGATTCTTAAGCTACCTGCAGATGGATTCCTATAATTTTTGAGAATGGTTTGAAAAACTCACCTAAAATAATCATAGGAAAATTCCTCCAAGGTGTATGGCTTTACTCTTTCTTCACTGTCTGAAACTGCCATCTGAGAGGTTCTGATAACATCTTGTCGTTGGTCAGGGGTCATTGTGACCAGAGCCTGTGGGATGAAAAGCTCTCTGTTACCTGGTATATTTGAAATAAAATATATCTGATGTATTCAAAGAGAGGAAGCACATACAAAACAAGAACAGTGAAAATGAGAATAATCCATCAATTCCTGTTAACAGGCAGTTAGAAGTGTGGAGTTGTCACTTCTCTGTGCCATTCTCAGTCACTAATGCAAGGAATAACAAATGTTTCCATAATGTGGATCATTTCCTGACGAAGATAATGTGCTCTGGAACCTACAGCTCCATATGCGAATGTAGCAGTTCCCTCCAACCACAAACACACCTTTAAGCAAACAGGCCAGCTGGAGGGATTTAGCACAATACAGGGATATTCCAAGTCACAAGTGTGTGGTGTCCTGAGTGCAAGACCAGAAGAAAGGCCAAGATCACTTTTGCCTTGGACAACTTGTCACCTCTCTCATCCACTTTGGTTTCTGCCTTACCATCAAGGAGACTCTGGCCAGATCTAAGCACTTCAGGGAGGGTTTGACCTCCCTGGGCATTGTACCAAGCTGTGTAATTCCGTAAGACAGCTTACCACGATCTCCAGCGGAGGCATGGTGACTGTAGGCAAGACGTAGACAGAATCAGTTGGGAAATCCCCTCTCTGCTTGGTCCGTTCGTTGAATCCATTAGCCCACCCCGAGTTCATCACTTGTTCTCCTGTGTCCTGGTCCAGAACTATCAGGTCTCCTTTAAGGAAGCTGAGGAACCCAGATTCTTCTCCCACTGCAAAAAAACCAATCATTGGTTTGAATTGTCTTTTTCCAAATTCCTCAGGAATATTAAATCTATCCATATGTTTACCACTGAGCTGGGCTATTTACTTGCCTGGGTTTGGGTTGTCTTGGAGAGTGACCACATATTTGGATCGCTTCCTTAGTCCTTCAAGGAAAGTCACGACCAGGTCACGGATATCCTCTGCATTGTTGGAGGTGAAAGTGTATTCATCACCTTTAATGGTGGCCAGGGTGAAACTCTGCCCTTGCAGCTTTCCTCCTCTGGGATATATTTTTATAGGAGACATAAACATGAAACACAATGACATCCAGAGGCAAAGCCTGGAAAGGGACTGATTTACAGTGAGATTGCCAGCCAATTTCAATATTCCTCCTTACCTGCTGCTTGACACAGCTGTGATCTCTGGGAAAGAGAGCTCTAAGAGAACCTGCTCCTGTTCATCCACAAAGTACACCCCTGTCCAGTTGACAGCTACGATCACATCATTTTTAGGCAGGCTTGGCCCTGGGTTGAAGATAAGACATTCAATCAGTTCATGAAGGGTCTTAGGATACAGAAAATGTTTCAAAGGAGGATGTTTTTTTAATGGAGAGAAATAGGAGGCAGATCCATAGCCTGAGCCATTGCTAATCAGGATGCAACAAAAAACAATGCATCTAAAAAAGACCAGCTAGATGGTTCCCTTCTTGTCTGTGGAATCTCCATCTCTCCTTCCTTTTGCTTTAGAGCATCTTGTCCTCTGGGGATGTGCTCTACTGACTCACCTGAGAATTTGAAGGCTTCATAAAACCGAGAAAACAGCAAAGGCCACTTGAAACGTGCAAAATCCACTACTTCTTCCTTGACCTTTTTTGGGTCTGCCCTCTTCTGAGTATAAATTCCCTACAGAAAAAGCAAACCACAACCAACGTGAAGAAAAACAGTTATATCCAGGAAGAGAGCAAGGAAAATCAATCCATGTAACCTGAAGATCTTGGAACAGATATTAATGGAGGTCTCAGTGTGGCTAAGGGCCAAACAAACTACTACAGGAACAACTGACAGTTTTGGCAAAGTCCTGGCCTTCAGTTTCCAGTTTAGGGAACAATTTGACTTAGAGAGGCTGGGCAAACATCTGGAGTGACCAGTCTCAGTGAGGTTCATCTCAGCTGACTTCAGGTTTCCCTAAAGTAAGTGTTTACTTTTCAGCTTGACATTCCTTTAGCTGGAAGTGGACACTCATCAGCCCTTAAGCCCCTTACTTAGGGCATCCTTAGACACCTGACACCTCTGTACAAGGCTGACAGGCTGACGGAGGATGTGCAAGATCCAAGTGAATTCCCGTGTCTCCACTGACAGTTAAGGTGAGGTGAGGCTCCTAACGCACACGGAGATGTTTACATTGTAGGGATCCTAATCTGAAGCTGGCTCGCGATGTTAAATGAATGCCCATCCTCATGCAGGAACATCACCCCTCATGCGTGGTCGGGAGTACCGGGTAAGGAGTTATGGGAAGTGTTGCCATGTGAGAATGTCACAAATGTTCTAATCGAAGTCAGGGAGGTTTTATACAATGCTTGGCACAACAAGGTCCTGGCAATGCCTGGGGACATGAACCACCTCTGTAATACAACCAGTAACACCACAATCTCATGTAACAGGAATGTCACCCCAGAAATGGTGTTTTGCATCTCACAGTAAATCTTTACAGGTTGTCTTCTGTTAGATCTTGCATAAAAACCAGTGGTAAGGCTGAATATGGTTAATACAAACCCTGCCCTTTCTCATTGATTTAGCTTCAGGCCAGGCTAAGAGCTGAGCTATGATGTCTGACACATGTTTAAAAGGCACATGAAGCTACTGAAGCACAATGTGGTCCTCGACCGGTGATTTTTGTCCCCACCTTTTTATGTGCAGCTATAATGAGCTGAGCCCATTTTTCCACTGTTTTTGAAGCTGTGATCTCTCTGTCCGGAATGTAGGATGGAATTAGATTTAGCAGCCTTTCCAGTACCATCTCTGACCCATAGTCCACGTAATACTGCTGGGAAGCCAGTTCTGCCAGATCTTCCTCCTGTGGGAGCAAAACAAACCAAGTTAATGCTGTTTCCAGGACATCACAACATCCATCCTCCACCACTCAAGGAGCCTGTTGTGGAGGCTGGGTATAGTACAGAATTGCATGGGGATGCTTCTTTTTGGCAGAACTTCACCTTTTGCACATTTTTGCACATCTAAATTTCAGGACATTGACTGCTAAAAGCTATGATTAAGCCTTAACACGTTCAGTGACCGGCACCACACAACACTGTACTGTGTGGCAACATTTGCCCCAGCCTTTCTTTGCAGGTCAGTCTGTTTCTGATGCCTGCAGTCAGCAACGGGTGATTTTGCTATGTCAGACAAAGCTTAATGATTGAAAATGGCATGTGTCCATCATTTCCCACATTTGGGAAGCCCAGCAACTGCATGTGTGCATAATGCAGAACTGTAAAACATCCTTTAATGCAGCTGCATATCAAGCACTTGGTGTGAAGCAACAGAGCTACTGAAATGGTAATAGCACAAGGAGACCAGGAGCAACAGAAGGAGTGGGAGAAAGGGAAGGACCTTCTGACAGGATAAAGAGCTGCATATAATTCAATATAGATGTGAAAAGATGATTCAGTTTCCAAGGCAGCTGGATTCTACCGGATCACAGGAGAATGGTGAGGTGTTGGGGAAGAGAGATGTCTTCAATTTGACACCTGGATGATTTTAAACAGAAGCAAAAAGCCCACACAACCCTCACAAAAAGTTGTTTGCCAAAAAATTCCCACCCAAAACCCATGACGGACATTTTCAGAGATTTTGATGTTTCCTGAAAGGCTAGTTTCCATGACGCTGGAATAATTCTGTAAGCTCCCGGAGACCCTAACTCAGTAAGTTTATGCTGCCAGTGTCTGTTCAGTATATGGCAACATTACTGGGTTTGTATTGCATGGCAGAGGTCTGGGTATCCTGCAAATCATCTCTCATGCCTAAGGCTTGGCAGGATTCACCAAGCAGGGTTCTGCTGTGTACTCCTGGTCTCGTGATCTGGTTACAGACTACTTGTGGCCCTCCAAATTTAGGCAGATGGACGAAGCGCCTGTTCACTCTCCCATCCAAAATTCACCAGGAGAGAGTGCTCATGCAGCACATGGAATCATCCAAGCCCTGTCAAGAGGATCTGATTGCTATAGCTCCTGTTTTCCACGTGAATACCATAATGCCCAAGCTAATGGGTGTCCAAGGAGGAATATTTATCATCCCCTTTGTTGTAACTTATTTCACCATCTCAAAGATACTTGTTGGGCCAGACCGGGAGCTGCTGAGGTCACATACCTTGTCGCACCGGTACTCCCCGAACTTCACCCCTCGCACGATCTGTTGGTAGATGAGATTGGTGGCCACGTTGTCCTCACTCGGGTTGTGCCAGGGAGTGAAGATCTCCTTCCTGAAGAAGAGCCGCCACGGCGCGTTGCGCTCCTGCGCTCCCTGCTCCTTGGCGTACTGCTCGCACTGGGACACAGCATCCATCACGTGGTCATTGCCACTCCCCAGAGAGGACACCTAGGCAGGGCAGAGGGAAATGTGGCATCCACCTGACCAAATGCAGACCTTTCTAGGTAGAGAGATCTATTTTTGAGTCACTCAGCCAGACTTCCTTTATAATAAAAACAATGAATGTAGCTATGTCTTCTAGCCAGACAAGATTGAATAGTTCTGCAGCATGGCTGGGTGAGCCATTCCATTCTGAGCTCCAGTTGCCCATCCAGATTGAAAGGAGAGCATCAACACGAATCAGCAAAGCCAATGGTTCAATTTTAAACTACTGTTGATTCATACTGTGCTTTGAAACACACTGTTTCAAAGTCATGGGCTTGGACCCAACCATGCTAAGCATCAGAAAAACCCAGAATAAAAAAGCCTGTCCTGTTACAGAAATTTACCTGCCTTCTCACTGGGGTCTGCCATGGAGCCCCTAAAGCACTATATCCCCTCAGACTTAGCATCCTGGCTGAATATCTCCTCAAAAAAGATGAAGAAGACAGAGTATAAACCATTTTCTTTTCCACCTAGAGGCAGAGGAGGCCACATCTGTAGGTGAGAATATACTTCATCCTCTTATACAGCAGTTCTTGGAATATTTCAGTTCCATTGACTTGCAGCTGTTGTCTCACTTGATGAAGTTTTACCCCTCTCATTTATGCTCACCTTTATTTTTACAGAATTTCTGAAAAAGATGTGGTTTTATGTTAAATAAATCAGGTTAAATGCCAATGCAGGAATGGCAGGTTGGATTTTAGCTCATTTTGGAAGCTTAATTTCAACTGTTAGCTTTCCAATTAAATTTAATTGGCTCCCTTGCATAAAAATCCAGGTAGGTTGTTTTACTGGAAATTCTTCTCTAGTAAGCTGAGAGCAAGAGAATGGCATCACATAAGTATGTAGGAGGAAAGGAATTTCTGAAGGTTTCTGGCCTAGCACACTGGTCAGAACAGTGCATCTTTGAGTGGGTTTCTCTGTATTTTCCTGTTAAATTCTGAATATCTCCAATGAAAGAGATTTTCCTATAAGCCAGCTGCAGAGTTTGAGTACTCTTATTGTGAAAATCATGCTGACACTTGCACTGTAGAAATAATCCTTCTGCCTTCTGGAAGTCATATGACTGCAAGGAGAACCTCTCCCTTCTTTCACACAGCTATTCAGGAACAGAACTTGACATACCTTGTCAAAAAGTGCAATGTAGAGTGAAAAACCAAATCGGTCCTTCAGGCTGATTTTGTCGGCCAAAGAATTACAGAGCTCTTTAGCAGTTGTTGCAGAGTCTGTCAACAGTGTCTTTGTTGTCCCATCCATAAATGTGACAGGCAGCATGATTGGTTTCTTGGACTTGGTTGCCTAAAGGATTAAAGTCAAACTTTATAATGTTATGTGTATTTCAATACTATTTACCTGCATACTCTTCCATCCCACTCCGGTAACCACTTACTAATTCCTGATCCCACTGTGACTGGCTGCTTTTCAATGCTACCATACCATATTTATCAATGGGATAATGTATGGTCAGCCACTGGAAGCATTTGGAAGTCACAGATATTTTATTTATTACATTCAGTCATCAAGGTGCCTAATTTAGTAAAAACAAGCATGCCTGGGAATGCCCATGGACACAGGAGCACAGCTGTATATGTTTGCAAACCACTACAGAAAAAGAGAAATTTTTGCAAAAACTGCCTGTTCCAGATATGATTATCCCCAAACAAGTTCCAGGGATCACTCACAGGAGGCAGTTTGCCTGCAGCCACCTTCATCTGGAAGACAGTTTCCTAGAGTGCACGAGGGCTTGCTCTGTGCCAGCTGGCCTCAATGCCCAGCAGCACTCTCAAGCACATTAAATCTACAAATATTGATGCAGCCAAAAAGATTGATCTCAAACATACTCTGGAGCAAAGCCAGGATGTACGGGGAATGCGATATGTTGGAATTATCTGAAAATCGTGACAGAAATAGCTATTTTGTTGCCCCACGTTCTGTCCTGACAAAGATGTGGTTCTTGTGGCAGTGAAAGGCTTAAACCCTGAGCCCCAGTTGCCTGGGGAGGACATGGAGGTGCTCGTACCTGCAATTCCAGCCAGCTGGGTGGCTGTGTCCTTGTCCCATTGGCAAATGTCCGCCTCAGCCTCTCTTCACAATAGGGAGCATAACCTGGGGGGCCTCCGTTGATAAAGTTCCTTAAATACTGTTGGCAGCAGGGAACACATTGTTTAGACCTTTGGCTTAAGAGGCCCAGCATTTGCAAAGGTTAAAAAGTAATGTTTTATTGTAGAAAAGCCCTCTGGGACTAATGACAGTGATAACACTCAGGCTTGGATGTTCCCACATCACATCACTGAAAGCTGAGAGAGAGTAGGGCAGTCTGCACCCCTGCCTCGTTCTTCTACTGTGCATTTCTGGTCGCAGAGGAGATAAGATACCAGACTAGATAGGCCTTTGACTGAAGCCGGAGCAGCAGCTTTTCTGTTCCTGCTATTGCTGCCACTGATTTCTATCTTTGAATTTCAAAGATGTATTATAAAATGTTATTGAGTGTTGGCCAAAAAGATGGGAGTGAATGAAAAAGATGTGTAAGCAGTGATCCAGGGGAATTGTAAGTGAATGCCACTTGGAACACTTAGCTGCCAGCACAAAAGATCTTTCACAGCGACATTAAACAGATATTCCCTTAGTCAGATTTTAAATTGCATTTCGGCCTAAACCAGAATTTGAAGCACTTCAGCGTATGTTAAAAATACAACCACATTATTGTAGAGAAAATTAAATCCTGCGATTTCCCCAGTATGAATGATAATACACTTAAAAATATTACACAAACGTCTTGGTCAAAATGCTAGGTGAGACTAATAATTCTGTAAATCAAATTTTTCTGAGAGACTTTATAGATAGATAAAGTGTTCTCTGAATGATAACACACAGCTGTTCCTTCAGAAACACAGACCGCTTTATAACACTGTCAGCCATAAATAACATCACTGGAGAGACAGGTATCTCTGTCAATCATAACTTACAGCAACACTGTGAAGTACCTCTGTAATACAGCCAGGTTATAGGGATGAGATCTGTTGCAAATGATCCTAAGTGTTCGATGCAGTGTAAAAGTGTAGTTTTAATTATGCTATTGCTAATAATGAACTATGGAATTATGTAATTTTTTCACATTCCTACTTCCTTGTGACTGAACCTTCCCACCTAAGCCCACTGTTTGTTGAAAGAAAGGTGCAAAGAACAGGAGTGCTAACGTGTCTTGGCACATGATGCGATAAAGGCGTCCAATGGGATCCAAAGCATAACTTGCATATTTTGGAGCTGGAATACATATTGAAGACCTGCCTCATTATCAGTGAAATCTTTTTCAAAATGTTCAGTTCTAATTGATACTTTTGAATGACAGAATCATAGAAGGAAATGGATGCCACCCAGAGGGACTTGGAGATGCTTAAGTGTTGGGCCTGTGTGAACCACGTGAAGCTCAACAAGGACAAGAGCAGTTTCCTGCACCTGGCCTGGGGCAATCCCAAGCACAAACATAGGCTGGGCAGAGAATGGATCGAGACTAATCCTGGGGAGAAGGACTTGAGGGTGCTCATGGACAAGAAGATCAACATGACCCATCAATGTGCACTCATAGCCCAGAAGCCAACCAGTCCTGGCTGTATCACCAGCAGTGTGGGCAGCAGGGGGAGGGGGAGGGTTCTGCCCCTCTGCTCTGCTCTCATCAGACCTCACCTGGAGTGCTGTATCCAGCTCTGGGACCCCCAACACAGGAAAGACACAGACCTGCTGCAGCAAGTCCAGAGGAGGCCAGGAAGATGCTCAGAGGGTTGGAACACCTCTGCTATAGAGACAGGTTGAGAGAGTTGGGGTTGTTCAATCTGGAGAAGAGAAGGTTCCAGGGAGATTTTAGAGCACCTTCCAGAACCTAGAGGGGCTACAAGAGACCTGGAGAGGGACTTTTGATAAGCAATTCCTGTCATGGAATGACAGGACAAGGGGAAGTTGCTTGAAACTGAAAGAAGACGAGTTTAGATTGGGCATAGGAAGAAGTTCTTTCCTGCGGAGGTGGTAATGCATTGGAACAGGTTGCCCAGAAAAACTGTGTCTGCCTCATCCCTGGAAACATTCAAGGCCAGGTTGAATGGGACTCTGAGCAATCTGGTCTAGTGGAAGAAACCCCCCCATGGCAGCAGGGTTGAACCAGATGATTTAAAAAGATCCCTTCCAACCCAAACCATTCTATGACTCTGTGATTCTATGATCCTGTGATTCTATCATTCTGTCTGAGTCTCCAGAACTACTTATAAATTACTTCTGGTAAGTGCTTCACTACCCTAAAGTAATCTGCTGTTATTAAAGATTTAAACCAACACAACTTCCTGTGCCATACTTCTCAGATCTCATTTCCACATGTAATTTAATTTTCTGTGACTTTGCCAGTGATTTATCTTCTTTATTAGATTTCACACTGACAAGGCCTGGGAATGAAGGAGGCATTTCTATTCTTGGTTTCAGCTTTTAGAGTGCTGAAGACCCAGTACCTAATCTGATATCTATGGAAATTAATGGAACATCTTTATTTTCAGTCAGGCACTGAAACAAATTGTCCAGGGAAGGGGTGGAATCACCATCCCTGGAAGTGTTCAAAAAACCATGCAGATGTGGCACCTGTGGACATGCTTTAGTGGTACCTGTGGATAAGTTTTAGCAGTGGGCTTGGTAGTGGTTGGACTTGATCTTAGACATCTTTTCCAACCTAATCAATTCTATGACTCTATAACTCATTTGGAAAGCAGAGTGTTCAAATCTAGGCAAAAGAACTTTGCCCAGAAAAGAGGAAAACAAAATCCTTAAGAACAACCTGATTTTCAAAAGTGTCAGCCACTTGGCATCTCCCACTGGCTTTCAGTCCTGCTGATCCATGGTGCTGCTGAAGATGGATTACATGTCATCTCATGTGGCTGTTTGGAAGAGGATGTTTTCAATATGCCACGTGGTGGGGAACATAGCATCATTCAGAGAGCACCTTTGCAAATGTACTTCCACGTAAATTAAATCCTTCCCTTTCTATGTGCATTTCTTTTTTAGCATAACTTTATATTCGTAATTGTCTGAGTTCTATTCCTTGCCAGTTTTGGTAGAGTAGATGCCTGAGGTCATACTGTCAAAGCCAGTAGATGCTGAATGCACAGACCTTTGCACATGAGAAAGAGGGGAGAGATGTGGGCTATTCTGGTTGTGCAAATTCCACTTACAGCCGCCCACAAATCTCCTGCCAGAAGTCACTTAATCACATCTTCACACATCTACAGTGCAGGAGGCATCATCTAATTTGGTTGTCTACATTACCTTTAGAGTCACAGGAAAGGGAGAGTCACTTTTCAGGAGTGACTCATCTAATTCACATTAGACATTGAACTTGGGATCATGCACACTTTCCTTAGGAACTTTGTGGCAACGACTGGGATTCCCTCTACTGTGAAACCCAAGAGAAAAGCTGGTCCCATGAGTGGAAAAGAAGATGTATTGGCAAATAACTCATGAGACAAATGTCATCTACAATTTACCTTCACAAATTTCTCAGAAGGAGCAAAACATCCCACGCAGAGGGACATCAAGATCCAACCCCTAGCATGGCTGCTTTTGGATGGGTTCTGGGTCAGCTGCTTGCAGATTTGACAGTAGATTTCATCCCTATGACAGGAATAAAAAAAATAATTAAAAGTTAAATAGAAAAAAAATCAGAGGAATTATTTAACATGAATTAATTTCTATTAATAAACATAAACACATAAACTGGCTAAACCAGAAACGTGCAAGTGGCCTTCATTTGACCCTTTACAATTTTTGAATGCTTCATTTAGCAGCTGAAATGAGTCTGAGTTCTTCATTAGCAGACCATTAAAAATATTCACACAAACAAAAAAGACACAATGGTCAAATGGAGTAGTGAAGAACAAGACTGAGCATTAATAAAACGAATCCAGTGTCATTAGGACTTTCAGAAATGTTTTAATCCCTTTGCATGGTCTTTCCACTGGGCCTGATATGGACAGTAAGAAACATGATCCAGCCCAGCCTGCATTATACAATACAATCATAAAAACTATAAAATGAGAACTTTGTAAAGCTGCAGACAGTATCAAACTTGTTTGAATAGCTCAAGAAAAGCTCAAGGAAGAAGGAATGAAAAGAATGGCATGTTCATGCCTTTGTCTTGATTTCTAACCTTAAGGCTGGCCTGAGGATTCCATTACCAATAATGAAATGGAGCTTCTCCAGGTTGGAAGTGGGTCGGTCTTCAAGCATGCTATTACCCTGCAGCGTGGACTCACCATCGTGAAGTCTCTTTGTCACCTGCCAACCAGACGTATTGGTCTCTTTCAGGACAGCCAGTTACTGTGTCTCCCCCCACCCCCATCCCAAGTGTGTGCTCCCCCAGGAGGACTCCTCCACCAGCCAGGAGGGCTCTCAGAAGTTCTCCAGTCTAGGACTTTAACAGCAATGGGAGGGTTTGACTGTGTTGTCTTTAATCATGTATGGGTGAAATTAAAAATGGTCCTGTCTAGTCACACTTCCACCTGCTTGGTCTTTTCCCAGGGTTTCTACAATGGCACCCTTGCATTCCCTGCTCTGAGCTGGTCCTGCTGCTGGGAGAGGGCCACCAAGGGTCTTTGGAATAAACCCATCTTATTGCCAAGGAGGTCCCATCCCTTTAACTTAATCATATTAAAATAATCATCAGTGTTTTAAGTGGCAGAACGGACCCATTCCCCATGCTAATGATGCAGCTGAAAATGCATATGCATGGTGCTGTTTGTGAAAACAAGGATGGCATTTGTCTGCCTACCAGCTCGCTGTCTCAGCTAGTCAACCCCATCTCCATTTAGAGAGATGAACATTCCTAGAGTGTATTCAGAGCCAAGTAGGGTGAGCTGGATTGGGTCCTCTTTCTCCCCACTGAGCCTTAAGGGAATATCTCACAGAGCAATCTTCATGCTCTCAGGCAGCTATAGCCAGGTGAGATGGCACCTGCTCTGGAAACGGGCAGTCTGTGAATTGTTTCCATCGCCTCCACCTGAAAGATTTATCATTCCTCACTCTCTTGAGATGGGATTTTTCAAAAGCTCTCAGCCTGGGGTAACTGCTCCCATGGGGAGTTTTGTCCCTGGTGCTGGAATGAAGCAGAGGATGGGTGAGTGCCGTTGGAGACCCCACCTCTGCTATCTATGCCAAGGTAGAGGGCAGGAAACTAAAAGCAGGGATAACATTCAGACCATCACAGAGTGGTGAGAGGTATCGGCAGCTGGATGGAGGGCTGTGAAAGAGGGGAGGGAAGGTGCTGGATGGATGGAGAACAGGAGCCGAGGGGAGGCCGGCGCGAGGTGCAGAATGACTCAAGGAGACACGGGAAGCCAACCTTTCCCCTTAAACACTCCTTAAATCTTTCAGGCAGAGAGACAGGTAGCGCCAAACCCAGAGGAGGGCTGGTTCTATGTTGTCTAGGGAAAAGCAGAAGAGAGTCAGAGAGGGCTGCAGACAATCCAACGGCACTTGTGCTGCCAGGCGGCCAAGCGTCTCCCCTCACCTCCTCTGTCAGTTTGGATTTCTTCTTGAGTGTTAAGGAGACCAGTTTGTGCCGCACACTGTTCTTCTTGTGCCCATCAATGTGAGTACTCTGCAAAGCAAGAGGGGTGGGTGCAAAGTGGTGAGACGCAAGTGCTGAACAAGTGCTCTCCCTGCCTCCCCTGGGCTCCTAAAAAAGACCACTAATCCTAAGCAGACAGTGAGATGTTTCAGAGGCTGGTGGGAACCAGAAGTCTGGACCCATATTCCTGTGCTCCTTTATAACCCAGGTCTGGCTCTGAATTTTGTAGACACTCTCTAACGAATAAGTGACCCTTAGATCAAAATTATATATTGGGAACATATGAAAAAACTTATGTTGAATACACGGCTAATTCCTGCTTAACCCAGGTCCACCCAGTTCTGCTGTATGACGGTGGAAATGAGAGGAGCAAGACCACTCTCTGAGACATTTGCACAGCAGGTTTTTAGCTGGAAGCCATCTAGCCAGGGATTCGTGGACAGTTACCCACTGTGGTTTCATAACTTTTAACCAGCCCCGTGCTCTATCAGCTTTCCCATGAGAATACCTCTGATGTGGGACAGCTCCAGGCACTGACTATATATCATCAAATCACTTGCTGGCTTTCTACTTTCATAGCAAACTTTTGGACCCAGTTAACCCCTCCCCATTAAAACAGCTTTGAAAAGACCATGGTTTCACACCCAATCGACACTTTGAGTCCTGTGGCTGTGATGGTTTATATCCATTATAAACATGAGTTGGTGCTGTAAACCTGGATTTGCATATAGTTTCACTCAGGCATCTTTTGTACTGTGAAGAGATGATGTAACCACAAAGAAAAAGGACAGCTTAAATTTTCCTTCTCTTGTGTACTACCCGATATCTCAATTGGACGAAATATGCCTTTTTGTAATAAAGGAGCAAGCAATTGTAGGCAGAAGGAATGAAAGGTGATTCTTGGTGTATATTTTTACGGAATTATGATCCTGAGGCAACTCTCCTCAGGTAATTCACTGGAAGTGCTGAATGGTATCATCATTTCTAAGAACAGGAGATTTGTTAATTTACCTCTGCAAATGCTGCAGAGATTTGTCAAGAAAACTTCATGAAAATTAAACAATGACAACCAGAAGATGCCAATAGCAGAGAATATCTTGTCCTATTGAAGAAAGCAATTGCCAAAAATGAAAATGTATCAGCACTGCACATTGATCTATCCAGAACAATGTTTTGTCTGGGAAGGATACTAAGAGGAAGTCTTCCAGTGATATCCAGAAGGCAGTCAGGATGCAACAGGGATTTACTTTTTTTAAAATTTTTATTTCCACAGTTTAATCTCCTGGTAACTAATTACTTCCTGCTCCAAGATTAAGGGCACATTTTTAATTTAGTCTGACTCAGGACAGATCAAAAGGAAATTCCCAAATGAGAAACACAGGACATTGCATTCCCCCTCTGTATTTTAGCCCTGTGGGGTGAAGGGGAGAGATCAAAGTCCCATGAGAGATACCAGGGCACTTCCTTTACTGGGGAACATTCAGTTCTCCCTGTGAGAGACGGACAGGATCAACACCTGGCACACAGGCAATTCTCCCTTCGTAGCATAAGCGCAAATAAAATCAGCAAACTGATTGCCTGCCACAAACCCTACAAGCTGTTTCTTTCCAACACATTTCAATATCCAACACCTAATAATAACAACATCTCTTTTACAGCTGCAGCAGTTACCTCTCCTTCTCCCTGCAGAGCCTGCAGTTCTTTCTTATAGGTCTTCTTCCCAAGAGTCTCATAGATTTTTGTCATTACTGGTATCTTCTCGCCACCATCACTCATGGCTGTGTGATATTTCGGCTCGGGGAGGTCTCCCATGAAACGCAGGATAGTGATCCATACAGCAAGTGCTGCCTGTTTGAAAGGAAAGTTATGCTCCATTAGCTCACACTAGGGCAATGGAGGGGGTGGGCAAGCCATGCTGAATCCATCAGGAACCCCACCATGGTCTCTCTGTACATCTGCAGGAGATAAAATGCCTCACTGCGTCACACATGAAGTTTTGCCTGCAGCATACGTCCCTTCTGAGCATGCTGGGTAGGCTGCTGGCTGGGACCACAAGTTCAGGCTCTGTGTTGGTGCCACCATGAATGTGTTTGTGAACCCTACCAGGGGTTTGCTTCTTGATAGGAGATGCCAGCCTTATCAAGGGGCAGAGACTGGCAGCTCTTAATCCACTACAGAGGGGAAGGAGAACCACAGTGAAGGCAAGTTCATGGATAATGTAATGTGCATTACAGCCATGCAGATTCAGTCAATTTCTGCTCTTGTACTGTTGGCTATGGGACAAGCAGTTCTTCTCTTATAGCTCTGCCCTGGTGTGCATGACAAGGTAAGAAGCAACTTTTCCAGCTCCCTCAAAGCTTTACAAGTGGTACTCAAACAACAGTTTCCATTGCCCATGCCCTGAGCCCAGAGCACCTCACTGTCTTAACACAAATACCAAGGTACAGAGACGGACCCTCCTCTCTAATGCTCCATCCCTCTAATATTCACTGTCTTACCAGCACTCAAAGCGTGCTGGTGGGACAGCGGCCATGGACACATGTGCAGCAGATAAGCGCATCCCAAATGGAAACTGCTGGTACCCTCTGGCTGGAGGGTTACCCAGGCTTGCTCCAACCCATCCAGCCCTGCTCAAGGATTTTCATCCCCTGCCTCACCAACTGGTCTCCTTCATCTTCATGGTACAAGAGAGGCTGCTTGAGAGGCCGGCGGATGTACGTGTGTGTCGTTGTGCCCTGGAAATATGTGGCAGCAAACTTGGCAAATTTATACTCTGAGAGGTCTTCCTCCTCCTCCTCAGGGAGAGGCAATGCTGCATCCAGGTCCTCTTCCTCCAGCTCCTTCTGGACTTGCTCAAGATCCTGTTGTGGAAGGACATGTCAGACACTCAGCATGGCTCTGGATATTGAAATACCATTTTCCTTTGGGCCTGAATTTTCTGTCAGTCTGATTTCCATCCCAAAAGGAAAAGGCAGATGGAGGGAAAACATGGAATATATCTCTGGAGCCCATGCAAAGCCCAAGCTCCGAAGGACATGCCTGTGCCCAGGAATGTCCCCAGAGCAGCAGCAGAAGAAGCAAGCATGGCCCCACTCCTAGCATGGGGAAAGGGTGTCTAAGAGCTAAATGCTATGAGCTGTGATGAACCGAAAAGGAAAGATCTCAAAGGCTACAGGTCCTTGATGACCTTATAGTGATACTCCTCTCCTCCATTTGGTAATCCCAGAGAAAGCTGCCAGTCTGCCTTCCCATCTCTAGCTAAGCACAATAACACTTTGGGGCCACACAGGAGAGCCTGGCCTTGAAGGAAGCCTTCAGAGACATACTTTTTTATTGCTCTACTCTTCCTTGACCTATTAATGTTTTGCTAATGCCTTTCATGAGGTAGCCAGGCTCCTGTACATCTCCAGTACCTCAAAGCCATTGGGTGCCTGGCCTTCCTGGCCAGGCAGGGAGGAGGTTGTCCCCAGGAATCCGAACATTTTGTCCACCATTTCTGAGTCGTTCACTGGCTCGTTGCGAGCTCTCTCCATTTTTTCTAAGAGCTCTTTCTTCCGACGTGCTTCCTCTTTCTCCTTTACTTCTCTCTCTGCATCTTCCCGTGCCAGCTGGGCCAGGCGTACCTGCAAGAGGACGAGTGCAATGACTGAACTGCTCCTTCCGAAGAGCTGGAAGTAAATTCCACAGGGCCTGGCTTTAGGAAGGCAGGCTGCCTGGTGCTTAGGGTACTATACCCGTATCATAACTTGGAGCAAATCAGTGACATGTCCATGTCTCAGTTTCCCAACTGCAGAAGGACAAAGCAATGCATTTTCCCCATTCCTCAGAGCCTGTTTAGGGGTGTTGGTCCATGCACAGAAACTCTCACTGACCTCAATTTTTTCTTTTATAGAATAGCCCTGCATGTCCACACACACACACAGAATGTCCCAGTTCCCCCTTTATACAATAGCAAAAGCAAGTGAATAATAACTATAATCTCTGGCATTCCTGTGCAGCAAATCAGAAATTCTGGAGCAGCTTCAAACTAATAGAGCACAGAGTACTTTAGAGAATTAAATATAAACCACTCAAGCAGGGCAGAAATCCCTTAGATATTTTTGTCATTGCCCCTCAAAGGAGCAAAACTATTTCCTGGAGAACAGACAGAACCCCAGAAAGAGATCAGTCCTCACGTACTTGGTGTTTCTTCTCTGCTTCCTCTTTGGCTTTCTTGGCACTCATCTCCTTTCGAAGTCGTTCCTCTTCTGCCAACCGAAGTTTCTCTGCTTCCAGGCGTCGATAATACTGTGGGAATAAATAGAAGAGCCTTTCTGAACAGGCATCTAATTAGTTTTGGATTTTCTTTTTCCTTTAAAAATGGATCCCAAGAGCACATGATGCAGAAGCACGTTTTTCTCCCCTCTCCTCATCTCCATTTCTCCTCCATGGTACTTACTTCCCCTCGGAGGCGCTTATAGAGCCTTCGGGCAATCATGCCCCGGGCGTAGGCCTGGACGGTGAGGACAGCCCAGAGGCGGTGGCGGAAAGCCCTACGGACCAGGTAGCCCCGGCATCGTGCCTGGAACTCGATGATCCGCCGGCGAGCCATGTGGTACTGCTTGTGAAGCTTGCGGGATCTGTACAGGGCCTGCAGCCTCAGGAAGCCAATCCGCATCTGCAAGAAGGAGCGGGATTAAACCACCCCGCCAGCCAGGGGCTCATCCACCGTAAGCAGACTTCCATCGCTAATCTCCTGCTTGCACGGCTGTAAATAATAGCCACTGAAATCAGTCCCCATGACAGCAAACCTTCTGGAGGGAGGTTCTCCAGAAGGGTAGAGAAATGAAGCCCTCTGGCTGCTGCATTGTTTCAAAGCCCAGGAAGGACAAACACAGCTTCTTCCCCACTGAGCCTTTGAGAGGCCTCAGGATGTCGGGTTGGTCATCCCAAGGTAACCACAAGCCATGAGGGTTGTTCCTATGGAGGTCCAGCATCTGCAAACCTCCTGCCTGACAGTCAAGATGCTGTTTGATGGCAGGAGGCAGCATCCTAGCCAGCCTGGAAAGTGGCTAATTCTATCAAGTTGCAGGCTTGGAGGATTATATTGAGATACTTTAGACCCCAATATACTTTCCAAAAGACGCTGCTGTTGGGTTCAGAACCAGCTGGAACAGGGAGAGAAGAGAACTATGAACTGGGTTGGTGAGAAACTCAAATATGGTCCCACATGAAGATGGAGTGTATTTTTCAGAGGAAGCTGTTCTTGAGTTTCCAGCCATCTGGAAACTAGGGGAAGACTTACAAAACCCCAAATGATCAGTTGGTGCAATGAACATGTAAGTCACAGGCAAAAGAACAGGTAGGAGGTGGTCTCTTCAATGAGAAGACAAAGCAAAAGAGCAAACTCCCTTTCACTGCTCCAACTGATAAAAGCCAAGCTCGCCACTTCTAACGTTCAATGGGACATTTTGAACCAGGAAACCCTTATGTATATCCCAGGTGAAAGAGGCAGGAAGGCAGAGGTGTGAGGAAGCACCCCTGTACTTACAGCACCGTAGTTCTTCCTGCAGTTATGTCCACGCCAGTATCTCTGAATCATCAGGACTGAATTTCTCACTTTCAGGAAATTGGACCTGCAAAGGCATTTCAATCATTTGCCTCTGCGGTTTGGCCACAAGTTACCATCATCTCCTGGGTCTCATTTCTAGGAGATTTGAACCTGAGTGTCCAGGTGGAATAAACACTGCATTTTTGGCCCAAAAATGCTCCTTCCCCAGCTCTCCTTGCTTTCAAAAAACATCTGTAGGGACTCTCTCTGAGAGGTCTCTGCAGGCAGATTATGCCAGGTTATGGGAATGGGAAGAGCAGGAGATGCCAGGAATGGTTCCCTCCTTCCCCCAGCCCTGCACCCTCTTCTCACATCTAAAATCTCTTCTCTATGTGTCCTTCCCATTTCATTCCACCTGAAAATGGATTGAATCCCACCCAAACGATCAAGAGCAAACCTCACCAACACCACCCTGCCATCCCTATCTGCTCCTACAGTCCTTCTCAGCCTGACCTGATTCTACCTGCAGACAACATGGAGACAATTGGACAATCAGAGCATAAAACCCCAAGAACTGTCCCTCCTCCATAGGTGAAGCTTGTCCTTGGCTGTGGCTCCCCTTCTTCATCCACAACAGTGCCGTGCCCTCTTCCCATGTCTGGAAACTGGGTTGCAAAGGGAAGAGTTCTGAACCCCTTGGGCCTTGGGGAGAGCAACTTTAGTCACAGCAGGTGACCCAGCATTCCCTCTGCAGTCCTGTGGGGATCTCCACAGACTGGAGTCTTAGTGTTGCCTTCAGCAGGCTCAGAGTCCCACGGCTGCACTGTCATAGCAAACACCACATCCCCTGAAGATGGCACTGAACAGGGACAGAAGGTCCTATTCTATCCAGGTTTGAGGCAGATAACACAGTTATCCTCTTGTTTCCTCTACTGTTTTCCTCCAGTACTTGCTGCACCTGGGCGCCAACACATCAGGGTCCCCTCTGGTCACCTGGGCACAAAAGGTGTGACGCAGCCTCCAGGAGCCACTTGCTGGATGAAGCATCCCACATAGGCCACCTCCCATTTGGCGGTGGGGTTCGTGCCTACCTGTCTTTATACCCCCGGACCACCTTCTGGATGAGGATGACTTTGTCCGTGATGGCCTTGTCTCTCTCAATCTCCAGCAGCATGTCATGGTGGTCCTGTGGGAGGAAGCAACACAGCACCAATGTCTCAAGCTCTCCCTCTGCTTGACATGTGGCAGGAGAGGGTGGTACAAGACCCTTCTCAAGGACAGTTGTTCTAAATAAACACTTGGGTCATTTTACATCCCAAGTGTTACCCCACCTGCTCACTGGGGAAATCCTAACATAAACCCTACTGATCTACAGTCTTCATTCCCAAGTGAACCAGGTCATCCAGAAGCTTCAAATTCAATACTTCACAGTCTGAAAACAATGGAATTACATTGCCCTTCCCTGCAGAGCTCCCTCCTAGTGCTCTCAGCCATGGGAGCAGTTCCGAGGAGCACTGGAGAGGTTTGTTAACAAACTCCAGGCTGCCCGGGTCCCATCACTTCTTCTAGCCAAGACTGCAATGCCTCCCTACCCCAAGGAAAAACCAGCTCCTTGAAACACTGAATTTCCTTTGCCCTGAGGCTTTCAGATGCACCAATCCAAGCTTTATTCTGATTCCTCCCATGTTGTGCGCTCTTCAGCTTGCTTTCCCAGTCATGGCAAGCTGAGCCATGCCGCACTGGGTGCAGCAGAGGCAGTTCCACACATTTCCTGCTTTGCTCAACCTCCCGCGGCCCCTCAGGGCCTCCCAATTTCTCTGTTTCCTGTCCTGACAGCTGTGATATCTTGATAACAGGCTCTGGAAAGAGCAACTAGTGGGAACAACTTCTGGGGAAGAGATGGGGGTGTTTGTGCTGGCAGCGGGATTTGGGGGTGAATTTAGGTGTAAGCAGTCAGGGTTTATCGTTGAGATTTTTGCTCAAGAGAAGCCTTATTTTCCCAGAACAGCACAGGAATGGGTTTGTAAGGAAAGATGAGCATGTATGGGGCTGCAGGGCACCTGCAGCATTGAACTGCTCTGTGTCAGCTGGACTGATGCAGAAAAGGAGACTGTAGGCACATCTTGGGTTGCACAAGGATATGCAGAAAGCAAAATCAGTCTACCGTGCTCATGTCCCTCTCTCTGCATGGCTCTGCATGGGCATCCCTCCTGCTGCTGTGCCTTTCGGGTGAAGGCAGGAGAGGAAGTTGAATGACTCAACCCAGGAGGGAAAAGGCTGTGCACTGGATGTGACCACTTTTGTGTTGGTATGGATTTGTGAATGCATCAGTGCTAGCACAGTGTCAGGACTTCCGACTGCCTGCTGCTCCTAAACTGGCCCCAAATATTCTGCCCTAACCCAGGTTCTACCCACTGACATGCAGCCCAGAGACCATGGAAAAGGGTCATATTTTGGGATGAAAAGGAAATGGTAGGACACGCCCCCAGAGGCAAGGATCTAAGATGGCAGGAGGAGTGTGGAGAACCACCCACCTTTAGAAATATCTTTGTCTTGCCAATCTGCCAGTCATCATCCTTCCCCAGCACTGCTTCGGCAATGCGCTGGCATGTCCCACGCAGGTCACCCTGATAGAAAAGGGGTTGGGATTCACCAGGACCAGACTCACCCATTGCTCCTCCCTTTCCTGGTCCCAAATCCTGCAGTTTTCTGCTAATGATGTTCTAAGGGCTTTACTGTCACCTTGTTTAAGATGAGTGAGAGGGACTGGCTGAATATGGCTACCTGTCCCTACCAGCTCTGTAACCATTTTTCCTTCACTTGGAAAGCCCAGAGCACCACTGTGACACCTGGGGATCAAATGCTGCGTAATTGTTTTTGGAGAGGATGCACACCCCATAAATATCTCTGGAGATTCCCCAGCAGAGAGCACCTGTGAAAGAGGATTCTCACCTGCTTGTACGCTGGCTTCACCCCAGGCATGAGCACCCGGTAGCGGTCCACGAACTCCACAAAGGTGTAGCGGATGGGGTACCCAGCCCGGCGGATGCGGATGGTCTCCATCATCCCTGAGTACCTCAGCTGACGGACACACAGCTCCCGATCAAACAGCTGGGGAGGTTACAGGACACGGGGGTTTGATTGCAAATCTTTCAGGGCTAGTTCATTGTACTTATGGGCAACTATGTGCTCCTGGCACAAGGGCCCGGTAAGGCACAGACTGCTGGAGACAGTTTTGATTTTCTTTGCATGGTTTGTTTCCTAATTCAACCCACGCCTTTTTCTTGGGCTAACCAGAACAATACTCAGAAGCAACAGCATGGGATGATGTACAGACCCAGAGAACTCCAGCCAGCATCCTGATACAAACTGTTTTTTTCCCCTCTAAAGCACATTGTAGAAGGAAGTAAAAGTTTTAGAATAACATAAAGTAACAAACAGTCAGGACTTTCCACTGACCTTTCACTTCCGCTATCCCATTTCCTATCACTATCAGTACGTTTTCCTTCAAAGGCAGGGGCAGAAAATGATCTCTCAGACAATGTTCTCTTTTGCAGTCACCCTGAACAGCTCTGTGTGCCTTTATCTGGAGTGGAATTCAAAACATTTCTTTTCCTTTGGATTATTAAACCAAGGCCAAAATTAAATTTAGCAAGAAATAACATTTCATATCACACTGCAGTCTCTGATTCAGTGTTAGCTCACCCACTCATTTCTTTAATGGGGAGGTTAATTTCTCTTCGTCTAATTCTTTCAAACTTGGAACTGTTTTAATGTCCCACTGAAAGTTTTGTAGACAAATAGGTTGAACAGAGACTTCTGGCTTAGCACTTGCAAGAGCTGATGAAATACAGACTTCCTATGCAGGACACAAAATACCAGACTGAATTCCAGACATCTAGGTGCAAAACCAGCTCTGAGTTAGGGCATTTGGAATAATTTGCTAACATCAGTTCAGGATGTACATCTATTTCTCAACATCACCTATGTTCAAAAAGAAGGTCTTGTTCTGATCTCTGCTCAGATGATAATCACAGATCAGACATATTGTTAAATATTTACCAAAAATATTCCATTAACAGGCTAATAGGTGCGTTTTTACTCTCACCAAAACCAGGATAAGAGCACAGTAAAATGATCTGAGAGAGCCACCAACCTTTTGCTCTGCATCATATTAGGTTCACTGAACAGCAAAAATAAGTTTCAAACAAACACTGCTTGTACGTAACAGCTCTGAAATTCAGTATTTTATGCTTTTTTTACACTCAGCTGAGCTCTGCTAACAGACACTGACTTCAGATAAAGCCCCAGCTCTGGCTAGATTAACTTTTTTTACGAAATAAAGCTCTTCCTCTCCAAGCAGTATCACTATTAAGTCTGGTGAGCAGGTAACGGTGATTGCTCACAGCATCAGTGTCTGATCCTGCAAGGTGCTGGGAGTGGGATTGGGGTGTACAGCACCCACCTTATCACCTGCCTTCTGCTGCAAAACTCAGAGTCCCCTCCATGAGCAGTTTGTGGTCACAGGGATTAACAGTCCTGTCCTTCCTTTTCATTTGCTCCTAAAAGTTTGCTCCCATAGTGTTCATTGTTTTTGAAGCAAATCACTGTGAATTGGAGCAAGATAGCTCCTCTCACATTTCCTCTGTGCTATTTTGCCTCTTTTTTCCTCTGCTTTTAGAACCATGTTTTTGTAATTGGTGAAGAAATAAAAAGCCAGTGGAAAGGATCAAACAGGATTTAAAATAAGGGGGATCCATCAGGAGCAAAGATTTTCAGGAAAACACCCACAGGAAGATGATTTTTAGAAAGCACTGAACTCTGCCACAGAACTAAACCTGTGGCTCAGCTGAAGACTCTGGCAGGAAGGAGACTACCCCCTATGGAAACGGAGAGGCATTTCCTATAGGATAAAGGGCTGCAGGGTGAATTCCTTGAGATCGTCCTTCAGAAGAAAGGCAGAGTCAGGAACTACCCCCAGCAAGAAGTTCTGGGGTGCTGCTGGACTGCAAAGCAAGTGCCTGATTTTGCCAACCCTTTTGTGACTCTGTTGCTTTCACAACAGGCTGTGGGTTGGTTTTCTAAGCGCGCAGGGTTAATCCTGACTCCACTGATGCCCAAAGAGTTTTGGCGGTAGCTCCAGGGCAGAATGACCCCATGGGCAATCTCGTACAAAAAGGAACCAGGAGAGAAAAGCAGGACTTACCATGGGCTTCTTGTACTCATTGGGCTTGATGCAGCGGACAAAAAAGGGCTGGCACACGCTGAGAGTCCTCATCAACAGCTCCAGGGAGCGCTTGAACTGGCTGCTGAGCGTCGGTGAGCGCTTCCTTGTCTCTGCTCCCTGCAAAACCGCAGCGGAGTGCACTCAGGAAATGAAAGGATAACAGTGCCTTTCCCCTCTGGCCACGTCCCCAGGAACGTCCTGCAACAGCCGGGGCTGGAGCGGGGAGTGGGGCCAGAGGAGGCTGAAAGTTGTGGCAGGAGAGGGGAAGGGCAGAGCCTATGAACTTGAAATGGCCGGGCTCCGGCAGCCTGCTCCATATGGCTCTGTGCAGGCAGGAAAAGTGCCATGATTTAATTTCTCCTGCTTGAACCTCCCTGTGTGACTGGAAAACCCATCTTCCCTATGCAGAGCCATGAGGCAGATCTGCCCATAAGAGCAAACAGCCTCTTCTGGGTCATCAAAATTCTCTGTATTACAGCTTGGGGCAATGCACCTGCCCAAGGATGCTCCTCAGGAGCAGCATGGGCTTCCCTGTCCCCATGGATTACAGCATGGGCATGCCAAACTCTCTGTCATGGTTCCTCGTGTCAGGCTGAGCTCCTCCTTCTCCCTGGAACAAGAACCAGAGACCCATTTAGGGTGAAATATAATCCAGGGGAATGCTTGCTGCAGGGTGACTCTGCAACAGTTCAGAAATTTCTGCTGAGATTCCTCAGCCTGTACTACCACAGATTCGAGTTGCTTTTGGAAAAGAAGATTAACTAGACTGAGTGAGGTGAGTATTTAGGATGAATCAGGATGATTTGGAGTATTTTTCTTGGTTTAGCTCCCTTGGTCAAATTAATAACCTAATCTCTATTTTGGGGCAAGTGTTTCTGAATGAGAATGTACGTTTCCCTTAATAGTCTCTTCTCCCTGCTCTGGGAAAACCTTGTTAAACCACCTCCAAATGAAGCCCCTAGCTCCTTTCATGTGCCAGCCACTATTACCTGAGCTCATTACACACCAGTCACAGTGATGCTGTGTGTCTTGTGGGGTCTGGTGTTCAGGGAGCTTTTGTAGGGCAGCAGGTAATGCTGGAGGGTTGGAGGAAAAGTTTGGCACTAGGAGGCAACTCCCTCTGAATTAAAAACAGGGTGAACATGTGACATGACCTGTGACATGACCTGATGGCCAGAGAATTCCCAAAGGGAGGATTCCAGAAGGATTTTAATGCATTCTTCCTCCAAACTTCCTCTTACTTGCAGGTGGTCAAGCCACGTGTGGAGTCGCAAAATCCTCATCTGCACTGGCCTTGCTGCCATGTTTTGCAGTGTTTATCTGAATATTTTTGTTGCTGTGTTTATTTCTAATTTTGCTAAAATCTTTACACGTGCTTCATCACATAGCACTAATAGCCTTCAACATTCCCACCCCCAAAACTGAAGAATTCCATAGAATCACAGAATAGTTTGGATTGGAAGGGATTCTAAATTCCCTCTAGTCCAACCCCTTTGCCACAAACAGGGAGTTTACACAACTCAGGTTGGATGTGATGTTGAGACAAACCCAGTCAAGAAAACCACAAAGTCATCACGGAATTCCAACAAGAGAAAACCCAGCTCATGCAAACACCACAAAAACCTGGCCTGCTTGTCAAGAAGAGCATGGAGGGCTACCAGTGATCTCTCCCAGCAAAATCCTCCCCAGAAGGACAAACTGCTAACAAATCTGGAGTAATTAACAGATACAGCTGCTACCTGCAGAGCACTGTAGAGTCTGATGCTCGTATTTGGTCGCACATTTTCTGAGAAAAAGGCTGTTTCAGCAAGAATCCTGGTTGGAAAGGCTTTGATGAATGTTTTCTTATCACTTTGCTAATTATGCACAAGAGGTCACCTCTGTGAGATGTGGAAGGATAGCCATGGGGGTTAGAAGCAGCAACAGGAGCAGGGCTGGCAGTTGGAAACAACTGAATGTTAGCCAAATTTTAGTCAATTTGGGCTTGGCTGGGAGAGATCATTTTTAAGCCATGGTATTAGGAAGGGAGGAAGACTTTGTACAAGGGTTTACGAGGGAATGCATGAGTGGTTTGCTCCCAGACAGCAAGAAATGCCTCTCCAGCTTGCTGGTGCCTTGCATTTCTTTCCTGCATGCATCCAGATCTGGCGAAAAGCAGTGGTGCTATCTCCATCCTTACATCTGAGAGCTTTTTGCTGGGAGGGGTTGGAAGGAAGGAACGGTAACCAGAGAGCAGCTTGTCTTCCTGTCCAAATAGTCAGAGCAGTCTGGGCTCCCCTTGTCAAGACCACCCATTCAGGGATGACATCTCAGGGCCTGACTTTTGTGCACAGACCCCTCTCAATAGTGGGCACTAGCCCTGTGGGCACTATTTGGGCTCTCAGATACACAATGAATACTCTGACAAGTGTTTTGCATCAGCTTCCTCCTTCAGGGATGGGTGACACCACTCAGGTAATTGTGGTTCCTTCTGCCTCACCTCAACACCAGCTTGGAGAGAATCACACCTCTTCCCTTACTTCAACAAAATGACCTCAAAAAAGGAGTGGAGCATCCTGTCAACACAGCCTAGCAAGGCACTGAAAATACAGGATTTACTCCAGAGGAGAAGCATTTTTTTTAGCTAAAACCAGACCCAGTCCCCATAGCCTGATGGAGAAAGGGCTGATACATTCTGCTCTTCCCTGACCAAACACTTCTTAGCTTTCAAACCCTGAGACTGTAACATCTTTGGGACTCAGCCTCTCTCTTCACTTGTGTCCATACAAAGCCCAGTAGAAGGGAGGATGAGACCTGTGTGCCATGGGGAAGGACGAGCAGGATTCACAGGTGTTGTACCCCAGACTGGGGCACTCAGCCTGTATTCCGCATCAAAAGAGGAAAAGACTCAAAGACCAGAAGAGAAAAACAAGAAAAAGAAGAGAATTAGATGATTTACAGAGAAGGAGCATGCAGAAGAGAGTTTAGAATGATGTGCAGACCAAGATGAGATCCAGACATACTTCAATTCTGCTTCTTTCTGCCATCTCAAGTCAGTCTGAACTTTGGAGGTGCAAACACATACATGGCTTTGCAATAACACCAAGACAAAAGGCAAGGAGAATGGCAGCTACAAGGAGAAACGTCACCAAGCCAGAAATGGTAGAAGTTATTCCTTCTGTCCCTCTGCACCTTCTCCTCCTTGAAGGAGAAGGCTGATGGTGCACCAGAAACACCATCAGGAGATGGAACCTGCTTCAGTGGAAATGCAGAAAGATGAAATACTTGAGCGTTGGGGAAGGAGGGCAAAGCGTGTATCACCAGCAATACTTTGGGGAAAGGTTCTGGACAAAGGACCATCCTCCCATCTCTTCAGGATTATAAGGTCACTAAGTTGGGCTATGCCAATGTGACATGCAGTTTCTGAGCAAAATAATGCTTTTTCTTTGTTATGTTTTTATATGAAGTATCACTGGGGTGGCCTTCAGATGACCACTGAAAGCTGAGGCCACCTCATTCTGCAGTGTCATATAGTGAAGAGACAGTCTCTCTCCTAAAGGCTGTGCAGTCTGGAAAGTGCCTTCCAATGCAAAGTTGACATGGGCTACATAACAGTGCCAAGTATCACTATTTTGAACTACAAGCTTATTGACATGCATATATATAAGAAAAATCTTTTTTATCTTGGCTGTTCCACCTTTACCTCAGTGTCTAACAAATATGAACAATTATTATTCATTAGAAAACCTACAAACACAAGGCTTAGTTGTAAGATCAATTATGACAACAAAACTCCTGTTTCCCTGTATCTCTTCTTGACATCTTCAGAGGAAAAGAACTGGCCTAAACATTTCTGATAGATTTTGCACATTTCTCTCCTGGATTTAATCTCACCATAGAATCACAGAATCATTAATGGTTTGAGTTGGAAGGCACCTTACAGTTCATCCACTTCCAACCCCACTGCCACGAGACACCTTCCACTAGACCTGGTTGCTCAGAGTCCCATCCAACGTGGCCTTGGACACTTCCAGGGATGGGGCATCCACAGCTTCTCTGGGCAACATGTGCCAGTGCCTCACTACACTCACAGGAAAGAATTTCTTCCTAATACCTCATCTAAATCTTTTCTCTTTCAGTTTAAAGCCATTCCCCTTTTCCTATCACCCAATACCCTTGTTGAAATCCTTCTCCAGCTCTCTCATATCCTAACTCAGGAAGGACTTTTATTTTTGCTACAACTCTAGAACAAGGCCCAGTGATATGTTCCAATTGAAACAGTTTTAACCATGATACAGAGGGGAAGGAGTCCCCCTCTGGAATGAATGGCTTCCAGTAATTTTGGGTCAGATCCTCCTCATTGGAATTCCAAATCTAAACATCCAAGATATTGCAGAAGTAAAAAAGGATGAAATTCAGCCCCATGCAAGGATCTGAATTTTGAAAAGCAGGCTAATCCTCTGGTTATCAAGGGATTGTGGAAATGTGAGCAGAGTCAGAATGCTTATAGCATAAAATCTTTAGCACGCAATACGCTACCTTATGGCCAAATATCTATCAAGCAAGGTTTGGGAAGCTATCAGAACCAGTCAGCAGATGAGATGCAACAGAAAAGACCTAAAAAAGGTGCCAAAAGCCTGTTTTGATGATCCTGATAGAATTTCATCTTATCTTGTCTCCGAAGGCTTGGATCTGAGGTCTCCCCTGAACAAGAACTAACTCTTCACCTTCAAAAATGATGGCATTTAGAAATGCAGTCCAGGGGATCTCTCTTTGCATGTGAGCTCTCTTGCCTCAAAAAGTGCAAAAGAGGGCCAGATTTGCAGTTGTTTGGAGGAATAAAGTCCCACTGAAGCCAATGGTGTCACCATGGTAAACAACAGCCAAATCCCAGATGATCCATCTGAAGTTATTTAAAATGATTCAAATATCAAGAAAAAAACCTTTGGCTGAGCCTGGTTCTGATTTTATCCAAACCAAATTCCCACCATTACAAAGTTCATCTGAGTTGAATCCTAGAATTAAGTGACACAGTCATACACCTGTACCTATTCAACAAGCTGTAAAAATGCTCTCCATCACATTGGTCACTTGAAATGGATCCTCTATAGATAGTGCAGGAAGAGGAATAAATCAACAGGAGTAAAGCACAATCCTTGCCAAGGAGAGGTGAGTATACAACAGAGGAACTCATGTATTCAGTTTACCTTTGGTGTGGGTGTGGGCGAGGGCGACTGGCCAAATGTGCTGGATGCATAGCCACAGAGAAACTACACGAAGCACAGGTAAAAAAACAAAACACAAAACAGAGACAGAGAAGAGCAAAAGTGAAAAGAAGGAATAACTGAAATGGGAGCCTGACATTTTTAGTCTTGGAGGTCCAGCTGTAATACATCTCATGAACAAAGTGCATTAATTCTTTAGATTTTTGTCTAACCCTCTCCTGGTTTTTCCCCTTTGTCTCGATGTTCAATTCTCAGAAGCTGAGGGAACTGCAAGTGTTCAGCTCTTGCTTCTTGGAAACAAACTTTGTACATTTCTTAACTTCAGTCTTTATCCATCCAATTTCAGCCATTCCCACTCTTCATCCTCACACATCTCTGCTCTCACTATCCAGTGGTTGGGAAGGTGCCAGGAACAAAACACAAAAATCCTAAAGACATTCCTCCCTTCCCCCCTAATTTTAATCCCAAAAATAAGGTATTTTTTATAGAATTTAAACTTCTGCCAAGGGGAAAGCCCCCTCAGTTTCCCATTTGTTTTTGCCTTTACAGCATTCCATCCTCCACTGCTCCTTCTACCTGTTCCTTCAGCAAGTAATGCTGCCAGACCATACCAGCTGATTCCTCAGAGGAACAGTGTACAACTCCCACTCCATCCATAATTTCACCCGGCACCACTCAAAGCAATGTTCCCTTTCAGCAAACACGTGCAGACAGACCTTCTCTGTGACGGCCACGCATAAATGAGACTTCACAGCCCCATGTGCTCCAGAAATACCCAGTTCACCACACAGGTTTCATTGTGCACAAATATTAGGTCTTTCAGGGACCAAACAGTTACCACAATATTCAAAGATACACTCTCAACTGGTTTTCAAATTTCTCTGATCTGATCTGTGGCTTTCTCAAGTTTCTGGACTATAAGCACCCCATTTGAAAGATTGAATGTAAAGTAGATGTAGACTTGCTTGTCACTGACCCACAAAATCCTACAAACTCATCAATAAGCTCCTGAGGACCAAAATTTGGAAGGTGTTGAGCAAAATGCCTCATGATTTGATTTAGCCCTTGGCAGAGCAGCCACATGTCTCTTCTTAAGGGAAGATGTTAGATTTGATTGACCAAGCCTGACTGTCTCTTCCTCCACAGATTGCCTCACTGATGCTCAGGGAAGGCATGCACAGTTCCAAGACATTCCAAGGATACTTCACCACAAATCTTTGCTACATGCAGTCAATTTCCATGACCCAGGCTCACTTGCTCCTTCTTTTGGGGCACATGTCCTAGGAAAGGGGGTGCAAACATTACTGAACTTTGGTGGAAAGCACTGGCAGAAGCATCTCAGCCCCATGTTGGTTCCTGCTTGTCTGAGAATTATTGTGTGGTGGTGTTCAGGGAATAAATGCTCTCTAGGTTCACAACAACACTGTGCATGTCTAGGGGAGCTAGTACACAATGTTGGCTCCTCTTCCAGTTCCATGACAGTCAGGCTAAAAATCTCTCATCCAAAAAAGAAAACCAGACATCATTAAAGTATCAAAGCACAGAGACCACCACTTGGGACAGCTTCTGAGGATGTCTAGTGGAACTATTAAAAAACCCCAAATGGTTTATGTAAAAAAAAAAAAAAAAAAAAAAAAAAGTGTTCTGATGCTTTCCAAGGTTTCAGTTCTCAGGTCCTAGACAACATCCAGGCAGACATCTCAACTTTGCTGTTGTATACTTGCAGCATCTTTTAAAGATGCTTTGGTAGGTGTCCCCGTGAGAAAGCTTGTGTGACTGTGTAAACCCTCCTATTGATTCCCCAGAGTGCATCTCTTCTCTGCCCAAAGAAGAAAGAAATAATTTCCAAGGTCAACTGCAAAGCTTACACCAAAAATAAAAAGCAGCAAGGAATAAGCAATGAAAAGCAAAGTAAGCAGCAGCACTGATGCTAAGGGAGTTAGTGTCTACTTCAACAGGAGTATCCACATCTGAGGATAACTCTGAACCCACCAGGAGTGTCATGCCAATTGGTAGCTTAATTAATAATTGATAAATGTTCTCTTATTCCTAATGAAGTCAAAAGGATAATGATCATTAATTTCAGCAGGAGCAAAACTGAATGGCTAAAGGTTATGAACAAGGCTTGCAAAACAGCATGTAGCATATTCAAAGAAATGTCTTGGGAATGTAAATATTTCTTTCCCTTAGCAAGTAAAGGAATTCAGCACTTACAACTTGGCACTCCTGAAAGTCCCTAAGTCCCTTGGTCCATCAGTGGCATTGGCTGGCATTTGGAAATGGGACTCCCACTGCCAAAAAATTGTTTGCTTTGAAAAATGTTATCCCCACACCCTCTGCAGTTCCATGGTTTTTGCCTCGGGAAAGACTGGGGGATTTGGCCATAGTGACTGATCTGCATAGACTTTCAGATTCTGCAAAACTGATGCTTTAAAACACTTTCTACTTTAATTTGTGAGCAGGGCTGAGTAGAGAGATTTAGATTTTCAACTTCCTGAAGAAAATATCATACATTTGTGTTATTAGTTGTGAAATGGTCACTTATCTCAGCATTTAAGCTGAGGTATCTCACTAATAAAGGCTCAAATGGGGTGGAAAGGGTTAAAGTAATAACTCTGCCTTTCTCTAAAGCTTCAGGGCACACAGTCTTCTCTCACAATGAGCATGGAGTAAACACATAACCTCCTAGAGAACTGGGATGTGGAAAGAGGAGCTTTAAAGTTCAGCTTTCGTAACTGGTGTTCCCTCCCTCTGCTGCTGTAACAGTAAAACACAACTGTTCCCTCCAAGTCCTGTTGCAGTGCTTAAAGACCAGCAAGACTGCCCCTTTGTTCTACTCTGGTCGACAAGTATTTAGCTTTGACTTGGATTCATAGAAAGGTTTGGGTTTGAAGGGACCTTCAAGGTCATGTAGTTCCAACCCTCCTGCCATGGGCAGGGACACCTTCCACTAGACCAGACTGCCTGAACACTTGAACACTTCCAGGGATGGGACATTCACAGCTTCTCTGGGCACCCTGTGCCAGTATCTCACCACCCTCAAAGGAAAAAATGTCTTCCTAATACCTAATCTAAACCTGCCCTCTGTTAGTTTACCTCTGTTTCTATTATACACACATCTGAATGATCCAAGTGGAAGGCACAGTTCTTCTCTCGGATTTCTACAATCACAAACCTAATTGTTCCAATCCCTACACAATTCAGAGAGGGACAATCACAGCAAAAATAAAAAAAAATTGATGAACCAAACGCAGTGAACTGGGGGCGGGAGTGTGGATGCACCCACAGCACTGCATTAACGTTTCCTGATGGTTGACTCTCACTAACAAGTTCGAAACACCCCAAAGAGCATCAGACCAATATGAGTCTGCAAATCTTCCACCCCTTCCAGGAACACCCCTTCTCGTGAATAAAGATCTTCTCCCGCCTGCATTACCATTGCCACATCTGCTTGGAAGATCTGCTTGATGAATTTGTTTTTTGAGGAATGCACCAGCTGAATGATGTCTCCATGCAGCGTGTCCCTGTTTTTCTCCAAGAAACCTAGAGAAATAATGGGACAACACATAGATGACACAGTGCAACATGGGCAGTATGTGAGCTGCAAGCAGCTTCTGGGTTGTTGGATTACTGGATGTTCTTGGTGAGGTAATGGGAGTAATGAGCAGGCAGAGAGGGACCATGAGAAGGAAGACAGAGGCACATCTTCAGACTGGATCGAAGATGCAGTGGTGCAAAGCACTGCTATTCTGTCACAGGCACACATGAATGAAACAGCACCAAACTCTGCAGCTCATGGGCACAGCTGGAGGGTCAAGTCATTGCAGCCAGAAAATGAATACACCAACACTACTGTGGACTACCACCCTGCCCTGCTTCAACACAGCAGCAGCTTGTCTGCCACGAACATCCCCTCAACCCCTGAGGTGCCCCAGAAGCTGCTCCATACCTTTTGTTTCGTAGTAAACAATTCCAGCAAAATGGTTGATGCCAAACTGGGTTTCGTAGTTATTCTTCGGAGGAATATAATTGGTGTTAAGCTTGTGCTGGGAGTTCAGCTTGTTTAACATGGTGGCATCTGTACCCTGTGCATGCATGAAAAGATCTGACATTTAACCAGGCTATTCCCATTGAAACAATTTTCCAGTCAATAGCACATTTCTTTCTTGTCTTGTGCATTTATGTTGAGAAGTGATATGTTAGAGAGGGTATGTCAAGTGCAGAAATTACAGAAATTGATTAAATATCACTGGTATGTAATGCTGTATTCAAAAAAATGCTCCAAAAGGAGTATATTTAACACTATTTTCTCTTAAACTTTGCCAGTAGATGTTCTTGAGCCTCTTGCAGGCATATTTTCCCATCAGAAACACTTGTTTTAGCATGGCTGTAATACTGATGGAAGAAAATTTAAGAGAGCAATAAAAACTATAAATAGGCAGGCCACTGGTGAATGTGTGTTTGGGGCTGAGCAGATCTCTCACAGGATGCCAGCATGCAAGTACAAAGGGGATAAAATCAGGAGAGTCACTGCCAGCAAGGCTGAGCCCAAAACGCACCTTGGGGAACTTGCTCTCCTCGTCAATGAGGGAGATGATGTTCATAGGCTTGATGGCAATCATGTCCAAGGCATCCTGGTTATCGGTGAACTCGATGTGCTGCCAGTTGATGTTCTCCAGGTTGTACTCCTCCTGCTCTAGTTTGAAGACGTGGCGCACAAAGAACTGCTGCAGGTTTTCATTTGCAAAGTTAATGCAAAGCTGCTCAAAACTGTGGAGCGAAGGTCAAGAAAAGGCCAGTTTAGATCCATCATGGTTAATTTTTTCTACATCTCTCTCCACGCTTGAAGCAATACTCTCAGACCTTGTCAACCACTCAGTAAGGCTGCTGTTGGGTTAGAATTTCCTTATTGGTTCAGACAATCAGTTTTTCTTCCAAAACAGTGTTATATGTGTGGTCTAAACCAATTTAGGAACTACATTATCTGCTGCAATTGATTAGCTCTGATAATTTCTCATATAGAAAAAGGCTTGGACCAACCCAGTCCAGTTCACTTCAGGAGAGGTGAAAGGACTGCAAAACCTTGAGCTTGGGCTTGTGAAGGAGGATTAAGGCCTGGTTCTCCTTTTGCAGGCTCCATACCTGTTCACAGTGAAGTTCTCAAAGCCAAAGATGTCAAGAAGGCCAATGGATCTCCTGATACTTTTGAGTTCCTGGGAAGGAGGTCTGTAAATTGCAGCGTTGATCTTCTCCACGATCCACACAAAAAGTCGCCCATAAATTCCCTGCAACATCCCAAAGATGGAGCTCACCGAGACAGTCCAGCAGTTTGTCCTGCTAGTCTGTATCACCATTTCACCTTTGATGGCACAGGTTCTTCTAAAGCATGGCCAACAACCAGGCAGTCCCTGAGGACGTGCTCACCAACGTTTGTGCCAGACCCTTGGCATGGTTTAAAGCTTCAAGAACCATGATGTAAATCAAGGAAAACAGACCTGAAAGCCTGAACCTGAAAGCTAAAAGACAACTGAGAGCAAAACCCCAGATTTGGATAGTCTTGTATTTTGGATCTATGGGCTCGCTGTGAGGCCAGGCAGTCCTTTCTTTGGTTTCCACACATTTCTCTCCACAGATCAGCAGAGCAGAGCCATATTACACTGCAAGAACATCTTGCTCACTTGGACAAGGTGCTCATTGAAACATTGCAGCACTGGCTGAACAGTCTGATGATTTAATGAAACAGATATTGCTGCTTCAGTTATTCCAGAACTTCACGTTTTAAAATGATATTGATTTTTTAAATAAGCTACAGAAGTGCAACCAAGAGGGGAGCCCAATTCAAAGGCCCGTCACCACTAGAGAAGACACTGTCAGGATTTGCAGGGTAGCTATCAAATCAGCTTTATCTACCATTTCCCAGCAGATAAAATGAGGACCCAAGTTGGCCAAAGCATGCCAATAATGCTTGTCTCACAATTTTACATGGGGCTGCAAACAGCACAGCAGTGATGCACATCCACCCTATCAACCTTCATCTCCCCAAAGCCTCAAATGATGTTCTAAGTGCTCTGATGGCTGCTAGACTGTTGTATCCCTGGCCCTGTGTCGTTCAGCTGTATTTACTGCTGCTTATGTTCCCAAATCCTGAAATTCAGGTGTGGGTGCTAGAGGTGTTGGTAGAGTTGCTCTGATTTACAGCAGCTGAGGATCTTTCCTGAAGCTGACGTGAAGTCATTTCAGACTTCTGTGTCCTTCTGTAGGGTCCTTCTGCTGGTCCCCTTTGAGTATAGACAATCTCAAATCGAGATTGCAAATCCCTTGCAGAGCAGGTTACCTAGTCTCCTTCCATCTCAACTCTTTGTGCATCCCAATTAGAACATGGTTTCAAGGCCATCTGCTGATCTGAGCTCACACAGGCACCAAGAGAGACCCTTTTCCTGTGCAGTGGATGCTCCAGTCTCAGACGGGGCAGATTTCTTCAGCTTATCAACAGAAGCCACTAGGTAATGCCCCAAGACTTACCTTTACAAAAGCGTCCCTCACATCCAGCGCTTGTTCCATGCTGAGAGGGGTGGAGACAGTTTCACCCCTCGTGATTATAGTCCGGCTGGTAAGGCAGTTCATCACGTCCTGAGGCTCAACCTGACAGAGACAACACCAAACACAGCTGCTGTACAGGGGAGGTACCTCAAATGATGACACAGGCATTTTCAGAGAGAAAAATTAACATTTTTATACCGTATTTCAATACGGAAGGTGTTCTTTTGACTTAGTGTGAGATGTTAATGAGGTGTGGGAAGACAGGATGAGAAAGCAAAGCAAAGCCTGCAAAGCTGTATGCTACCAGCATGGGTTAAAACTTTGCATCACCTTGACACCTTTTTATACTTCTTCAGGAAAATGCCCACTCCCTAAGTGGACAGAGTGCTGTGGATCACATTCTGGGACCAGCAGTGCCTATGGAGATGAGATGATGTCCCTGAGGGATCCCCGTTAGCTCTTGAGAAGGCCACTGAAGAATGCTCCAGCCACTGCACGCATGGTTTCAGTGAGGGCCATCTCACCTCACCTCAGACACACAGAGTATATATGGCGTCTGTCTCAAGTACTGTTATGAACTTTCTTTATGTCAATGAGGGAAACACCCTGCTTTAGGGACTGAGATATTTTGGATGTCCTTACTAGGACGATGTGCCACCAGAGGGTCTGTTTCTATCTGCTGATATGAAGGGGAGCTCAGATCACAGAGTCATGGAATCATAGGATAGTTTGGGTTGGAAGGGACCTTTAAAGATCGTCTAGTTCCAACCCCCCTGCCAAGGGCAGGAACACTTTCTGCTAGACCAGGTTGCTCAAAGCCCCATCAAACCTGGCCTTGAACATTTCCACAAGTGGAGCAGCCACAAAATCCCTGGTCAACCTATTCCAGTGCCTCACTACCCTCACAGTGAAGAATTTCTTAATATCTAATTTAAACCTGTCCTCTTTCAGTTTGAAGCCATTCTCCCTTGTCCTATCATTCCATGCCCTTGTCAAAAGTCCCTCCTCCCTCTCTCTTGTAGCCCCTTTAGGTACTGAAAGGGGCTCTAAGTGGTCCCCAGAGCCTTCTCGTCTCCAGGCTGAACAACTCCAAATCTCTCAGCCTGTCTCCATAGAAGACGCACTCCAGCCCTCTGAGTATCTTTGTGGTGTCCTCTGGCTACTCAGCCCAGATGGAGACATCCACCTTCATGTGCCAGTGCAGAACACAATATGGCTTATCTGGACCTCTTCAGCCTCCTAGAGCTGGTGGTGCAAGGATAGGCTGGCTCAGACGAAGCTTTGCCACAACACTAAAAACCTGGGATCGAATCAGAAAGGGAACAGCAGCACTGCAGGGCCACTGACCTCCAGCAGCGTTGCCGCAGTGATGAGCGATGCTGACTGAACAACCTCGCAGGCATCCAGGTTGTCATAGGTCCGAGCTGGGGAAAGAAAGGCAGAGGGAAAGCCATCAGCAAGGGACATGTCTGTGCAGAAGGTGGATGGGGTGAGGGAAAGGGCCTTTCTCCACCGCCTCTGTGTGATGTCCTGGCAAAATCTGGCCATCAGAGGGGAGAGAAAAGTTCATACATCTGCTGGAGTCCTGCTGCTGGCTGCAAAGGATCTGTACTCTGCTCTGCCAGATCAGATAGTAAAGAATGTAGAAATGTTTCTAGCATCTAAGTGCTTTAGGCTTCTGTCTTCCAAAGAGGCTTTTTAAATCACTGTCATTTCTGACAGCAGAGCTGTTTGGTACCTTTACAAAGGCATATCCAATCACATGGGCACCTGTCAAACACTCCATTAGTCTCTCCTTGTAAAACCTGAGTCTACTGAATGGCCTGTGGCCATATTCAACCTCATAACATTCAGAAAATGTGGATGCCATTGAGCACACTGCAGTCTGGCAGCCCTGCTGTGGGCAGGTGGAATTATTCCTCATTCCTTGTCCTTACATTGCCACAATAAACACCTGAGTCCCTGGCACAGCACCATGGCAGGTGTTCTGGATACAGCCCTTCATCCCTAAGCTTGGCTCCCTGTCAGCATGCACAATAAAGAGCAGCAGTGCACTGGACCATGTCCCTGTATTTTGTCCTTTTACCTTCATACTGCAGGTTGCCCATGTGCAGGATGGCAGCCAGCAGCTTGGAGATCTCCCAGTTCTCCGTGTCGGTGAACATGAGGACCTTCATAGCGGAGCGGATGTTGGCGTACTCCTTGCTGTCATCTCTGCCATCACAGGTCGTGCAGTTACCCTGGGGAGGCAAACCGGTCACACTGCACGGGGCAAAGCCAGAGAGCACCAGGGTGTAACCCTAAGCTAGCAGGGCTTCCCCCTGAACCAGCTACATTTTGTTTAAGGGATGATACTTGTGGATCTGGCTCTGCCCTTTGTCATATTCTATGATTCAGTGCTCAGCCTTGTGATCTGCACTTATCCTGCTGTCTGACTGCCATCAGCAGAGGAGAAAAAGCTCTCTGACATGGGGATAGAGAGCTGGAGGCTCCCACTGACCGAGTTAGAAAGCTGGGTCCCAGCTTTGCTGACGATGCACCAGCCTTAATTACACCTGTTTCTATCAGCTCCTCTGGCTATCAACACTGGTGTATAGGGAGTGGGGCTGGAGATTGCTGGCTCGGTCGGACACTTGGAGCACATACACCCCAGCCCCACATTCTGCCGAGAATGTGCCGTCCAGGCAAGCACTCCTCTATGTCCATCACTGCCTCAAGAGCAGCAGGTCTTACCTAACACCCCAGTTACTTCCAAACACGTGGCATGGGCACCATGCACCACCCCATCCAAGACTGTGTCCTACTTCACAGGGAATGTGGAAATAGCCTGGTCTAGACACAGGGATTAAGGGTTTCCACTAAGATTATGAGCCTTGTGGTGGTGAGACAAAGAGATCCCTCAAACCCTGTGGCTAAGGCTCAGGAAGGTCATAACCAGCAAAGCAGCTCTTGGCTGCAGAAACACCTCTCTTTTCCTTCTCCCTTGCTAACAGCCTTTCACCACATCACCCCACCAAACCTCTGTTCCGCCGCTCTCTCACCATCGCAAGGTAGTTGTAGTCTGTGGCTTTCCCAAGACCCAGCTTCTTCTTCTGCTCCATGGTCATTCCTCTCAGCATGCAGTAGAACACGTGGTAATTCCTCTCATCCTGGGCCTGCAGGAGAAGAGCAAGAGTCAGCTCTGTGAGGAGAACAGCACCGCAAAGCTTGGCTGCCCGAGCGCCAGCCCCCGCGCCTTGCAGGTGTATCACCTTACCTGCCTGCACACACGAGACTTCTCCAGCAGGTACTGCTCAATCTTTGCCCCCTCGATGGCTCCCCTTTTGTTGAAGTGGATATCGATGTACTTCCCAAATCGGCTGGAATTGTCATTACGGATGGTCTTTGCGTTCCCGAAAGCTGCAAGATTTATGGTGGGTTAGAGAGGATTTGATGCAGGGAGAATGATGGATCTGGTCTCACGGGAGAAAAAAAAAGCCAAAAGAGTGAGGCTGAGAGGGTTAAAAGCAGCCCCAAAGCCTTCCGTTAAGTTTGGCTGGATCAATTTCATCTCAGTGTGAGGAAACAAGATATGTATCAAGTGACTGTCCTTGGAAATACAGGGAGGAACACAGAGGAGGAAGCTTGGGAATGGGGTGACCTTATCCAGGAAAAAAGGGCTAGGACAGCAGGATTTTGGTAGCAGCTGATGAAATACAAGAGAGTTGAGCAAGAGTGGTTGCAGTGTGTAAGGTGACACTGTGCAGGAAATGACAGAGCTGCTGGTGAATGATTTGATGACTGAGAGGGAAAGAAAAGGGAAAATACATCCAAAAGGGAAATGCAGACAACTAAGCCAAGCTCCAGCGGGATACTTCTCCCTGCAAACAGACTGTGCAGAGAAAGGTACCTCTGTCCATCCTCTCTTGGGTGTGGATATGTGCCCTAAGCCAGCACACCCTGCAATTTCTGCTCCAGGGTTTCTGGCAGGTGATGGGCTTGTGCTTGAATTACAGAGCCTCTCTTTCCTGAATCTCAGCAGTGACTAAGTGCGTGTTCAATAGCGCCCTGTGTGCTTGTCACATTTCTATTGGTTCCTAGAGGGTTATTTACCAAGCAGTGGAGGTAAAAATCATAGAATGGTTTGGGTTGGAAGAGACCTTCAATATCATCTAGTTCCAACCCCTCTGCTGAGGGCAGGGACACTTCCCACCAGACCAAGCTGATCAAACCTCCATCCTTAAAGAACAACCCCAATGTTATTCTTTAAGGAAAATGCGATTTTTCTGTGTAAGCATAAAAGGTCCATCTGGCATCCTGTTGGGTCAAGAGGGTCAGATCACCTATTTAATTTACAGACATTCAATTAAAATAGTGGGGTTGATCACAGTAACAGCTTGCCAATGAACCTATTAAGGCCACAAGCTGATTCTCATTATCTGGTTCTTTCTTGACCTCTTCTATTTCTTTTTCTGCATTCTGCTGCCATTCACTGATCTTGGAAGGAAAAGATGGGGTTTGCTACTGTGTACGGCCAGCACAAGGTGCTGTGACACTCAGGTCCTGTTAAACTGGTATTTTATGGAACCATCAAAGAATAGGAATAGGATTTTTGCAACTATGGCCAAAAAAAGCAAATTATTAGCTGATGGGATATTGGTGCTATGCATGCAGTCCAGCACTGGAAGAGGTGGTCAGATTTTTCAGAAGAGCTTTCATTAAACATCAGATACTCAAAAAAGTATTGATCAGCACTTATACATACTACACATAGAATTAGGTAAAATTCAGGGGTTTGTATGGAATTTCTTTTGAGAAAAAAGTACTGCTTTAAGTGCAAAACCACATTTTTTTTCAATTTTAAGTAAAAAAGCAGTTGAAAAAAATAATTCAGCTGAATTGCTGAAAAGCTGAAATGCTTTGCTCTCAATAGTAGTTGTCAAAAATAATAAAAGAAAATCTGAGAGCTCAAATCAGAGAATATTAGTCTTGTGAAAAATAAATTCAGATGGAAAGAATCTGAATGTATTGTTTAGCAAAAGTGTACCTTTTAAAAAAAATTGTCACTTTTTTGGAAACTCAAAGTGTGACATAAGTGATTTACATTTGGTTATATTTTATGTTTCCTGAATCTGCTTTTTTTTTTTCCAGCAAAAGAGTTCTTCATTATCTGTGGCCTCACCTTCCAAAATGGGATTTGCCTCCAGGACCTGCTGCTCAATCCAGGAATGCTGACCACTGATTGCTGCCAGGAACTGCAGAATTAGTTTTGTGCTTTCTGTCTTCCCTGCTCCGGATTCACCACTGCAAAGACAACAGGAGTGAAGGTCAGTGAAAGCCATGCCGCATCCCTGCCAACATCCCTCCCTCTATCTCCAACTGTGTCTATTCTGTTAGCGTAGGCAGGACGAGACCACTAAGGATGGGTTTCCAGCATCCCAAAGACTGGCTGTGGGACAAATGGTAGGACGTGGTACCAGACAGCTTCCAAGATCCAGCCAGGATTCAGATTTGCTCTGTGTTCCGTTTGGCCCAAGCTGTTGCTTGAGTTTGGGTATCCCCAGCAAATGCCATCATTCAATCAGCACTAAGAAGGTCATGAAGCACTTTCAATCAGTGCTTTTCCAGGTATGATCACCAGACCATGACCCTGTGATCCAGGGTCTAGCTGTTCCCATGGGACACTTGAGCCGTGATAAGGCAGACTGTGAAATGCAGCCTTTTAACAGCAGCAACTTCCACAGGTCTCCTAGGCTTGTTCTAACAAGGAGCAGGTGGGAGACGAGAAGCTCATGGGGCAGGAAGCCAGAGCTATTCCTCAAACTTTTCTCTTCACTGAAAGATAACCTCAGTTATCTTGTGATGATACAAGAGGAAGGGCACTGGCAGAAATATTTTGGTGAGTCTACGGCCTGTCTGATATATGGGGTAGCCAAAATAAGTGACCGAAATAGACCTTCCTGATGTTGAATACCCAGCCCTGGCCTCATAGGCAAATTGTTTCACTTTTCAGGCCACTGGCACACTGCATTGACTCTCCTATGGGCCCCACATGATGCTTTTCTAGACCAGCAAAATAAGCCTTACTGAATGGCCTTTTCAGACTCATGTATCTGAAATACTGTACACAGGATGTTCCAGAGTTACGGTTTTTTATTCAATGGAACTTAGGGTAGGCATGCCTTGGGGAAAGGGGAGCCTCAAACAAAAAAACTGTCTGTGGGTTCAGAATATATAGGATAGTGTTGGAGGGCTGAGAACATCAAATCTGGCTCATACCACTGTTTGGGACAGATACGAGAGGGAACTATACCCATAACTGTGACCAGGCACTTCTTGGTGCCCAAGGCTGATTGGTCCAGAGCAGAGCTATGCATGGAGACACCGTTCAGGAGTGAGAATGACCACAGGTCCTGTGATCAAGCTTGTCCCTGACCCTTCCTTGTGCAGAAAGTACAGATGTTTGCATTTTTGACATCTGTAGGAGTATTGAGTTTAAATTTAAAAGGGGAGGTTAAACATGAATATGAGATCTATTGGGTTGTGAGGGTAAACACCAAAGTATTGATAAAGCACCTTTACAGAAACGGAGTGACTGCAAGCAGAGACCACCGCTGCACTGGGAATACGTGGGTGGAAGATCTAATCAGTGATTCAGTGTCTGATTCTGACATCTGACATCTGATAAGCTGTTCCAAATCAAGCGTGTTGCATTTGCTTGGCATCTGTTTTCAGGATATGGCCCAATTGGAAACTCAGCAACTCACCTTATGATACAACACTGGTCCTTGTTGTTGCGCTGCATGTTGAAGTAGCAGTTGTCAGCAATTGCGAAGATGTGTGGTGGCATCTCACCAATCTTTTTGTTGGTGTAGAGGCGTATCTGCTCAGGTGAGTAGATGGGTAGGAGCTGGTAGGGGTTTACTGCCACCAGTATTGAACCAGTGTATGTCTGGAGGAGAAGCACATGAAGGTTTATGGGCACAGTGAGGTGTAGCTGAGAGACTTTGGCAGCTTGGATGGGATGTGGATGGAGGCCAGAAAAATCAAGGCTTTTTAAAAGCTGGATGAAAGATGATGCTCAAGTCAGAGATACTTGCAGGGGGAGCTTGGAGCAAAATGGGAACAGAAGTCCCAAAATACCTAAATCAGTTCATACTCAGCCTTGCTCATGCACAGCATGGATTCAAGCCTTAATTCATATTTTGGATGCTCTCAGTTAGGATTCAGAGCCTCAAGAGAAGCTCATCTTTGGAAAAGTATCACCAGAGCCTGCATATATCCATACACATCTATTGCATTCCACATACCATGAAAAACTATAGATGAAAGAAACCTGAGAACCATTCAAAAGCAGGACCAGTTGGATCCAAACCATTCTGACAGATGATTATCTAACCTGTTTTTATCAATGCACAGCAGCTGCTAAACTTCCCTCTGCAATATATTCTTCTCTACCATCTCTGCCTAACCAAATCTCTCTATACTTCAGTTTAAACCTTGTCCTGTGCAGATGGATATTGCCCACAAAGTTCTGACACACCCCTTCTCATCTATTTATGAAATTTTGTAAATGGCCTTTGGTCCGTCCCATGCTCTCTGTGGCACTTGAACGAGCAAAGCTGTCTTGGGCCTTGGGCAGCAAACCCCTCTGTAGTATCTTGCTTTTTCGTTTCTGCCCTTCCAGAAGCTGTTTCTCTCAAGCCTCTCACCAAAGGACTCATGACCTTTGTTATCTTGCTCAGACAAAGTTGAGGTTAGGAGGTTTGGCCACATCCCAAGCCCAAGGCAGAGAATAAGGATCTCCTTCCCCTGTTTCATCTGTCTAGAAGTCAGTGTCTAGAGCAGGTGAGTCAATGGGCCTCCACCTTGGGTTAGCCAAGGGGCATGAGATGGAGGCTACTTTCACTCTGTGACTTCAAAGAATTCAAGTCACTTTCTCTAGGTTAATATTTAGCAACTGAAGTTACAAGATTAATCTCACCTTTCTTTCCTGGTGGAACCAGCTGTGAAAGTACCCCCACTACTGCACATATTTTTTCAGGAAGCAAAGTAAGTAATTTCAATATTAATATAATCCTTACGGGTTTTCATCTGCATGGCCTAAAACCAGTAAGACATTAGCACAAAGCAGCAAAGCGGCACAGCCAAGGATGCTTGTGAGAGAAAAGAAATAATTTGCCACCATCTACGGAACACTTGCCACCAGTTCGGGCTTCCTGAAAGCAGCCAGTAGGTGGCAATTGTGTCCCATAGTAGGGATGATGAAAGACATTGGGGTTCCTCACCTTCTTGTCTCACGGCCAACACAAGAGAGCAACTTTCAGTTCAATCCCATGTGAGGTTTGACTTTACAGTGGTAAGTGAGAAAGGACACGATACTCGTCTCTGTAATAGGGGGTTATGTGCCAGTAAGGGGAAAAAGCTCTTTGAGCTCAAGAACAATGTTGTCACAACTCCAAAGGGTAGAAATTGGCTGTGAAATCATGTAGACTGAAGAAGAAGGCATTGAAATAAGGGAGCAGAGACATCCTAGAAAAGCCTTCAAAGGGGCCAGGACAGGTAACCTTAGTGCTTAGAGAAGGAGTGAGCTCAATTTCTGAATGGGATTATGACACCAAGATCCCTAATGAAGACTCCTTTGAGTCCTAGCTGAGATATTTGGAAAGCTCTTTTCGTCTTTACAATTTATTACCAGGTTAATTTTAGGGACAATTCTCATCTTCCTTCAGCTTCTTTAAAAAAAACAAACTAACTCCTTGCAGAGGTCTCTGAAATCCCTGCATTTCAGTCACACTGGTCTGCCCTGCTACAAATGCAAACAGAGAGGCTTTTAAAGGTGTTAACCATTAGTGGGAGGAATGCTTTCTGGATGCTCTCACTGACCCTTCCCTTGTGATCCACAAAAACCTTTGTCAGCATGAACTCTTGTACTGTTGCTTGTTTTCATAGGTCATTCCTAGTTGATAAATAATCACAATTTGCCCAATTCTCACAGCTGACAGAAGGCAAAACTTTGTTCACTCTTTCAATGAGGGGCCAAAGGGCACTTCCAAGGAAATACTAGCTCACTGGTTTCTATTGCTGGGTGATGTCAAAGCCCTTTTCTACTGGAAAAATAAAGCTTTACTGAGAGCAGGGACTCTGCCGAAGCTGACCACAGGAACCGCATCTCACAGCAAATTCGTTACTGCCTGCATGACCTACATTTTAATTAGCCCCAAACAAATCCTTTCTGAGCCTGCTTCCCTTGCTACCCAGAACACATGGCTGACTTCATCTGGATTGTTATGGGGTTAAAGCTCTACCAAACATTACTGCATTTTGGCAGCCCTTAGAGAGAAGCAGCAGGCACTGGTCATCTTCAGAGAAAGAGATTTAACCTTATTCCTGAGTCCAAACTCCCCACCAGACCCTCTTGCTATTCAGCATAGTTTCTCTTGGTGCATGCAAGCCAAACTAGGGGCAAGAAGCCCTTGTTGAAGTTTTTCACATTTTGTTGCAGACATTTCTTCCCTTCAAGTTAAGGTCATTACTGAGAAGAGCTTAAAGCTTTAACCACGTTCAGAGGTTGGGGACTTTCCAGCTCTGGGAGGTGTCACAACTTCACCATGTGGGTCAAGCTCTGCACCAAAGCGGATGGATGCTCTCAGTGCATTTATGAAGCAGCAGCAATGGTGGTGCAAAGTAAATGAGAAGGCCACAACGGTGAACAGAAAAAGGTGATCCAGTGGAAGGCATGACAGTGATTGCAAATGATATTGCCAAGAGTCATACTTACCCTCCCGCCGCAGTTTGTCTTATGAGTAAAATGTGAGGGAGAAGAAAAAGGGAAATTATATTTTATTAGAGCAGAACTACATCCTCCACAAAGCTAAGGACATGAGCAAACAAGAGGAACTGAAGTCCCACTGGAAAAGTAATCGTTTCCTCAGCAGGCTCAGAAATCCTTTCAAGCAGTGAAACTTCACTATCTTTAAGACAGGGCTAATGATACCACAGGAGAAAACACCTCAGGGGACTGGGTGTCCCCTGCACACATGGCATCCGTATGGTACCTTGGCTTTGCAAAACTGTCATCAGTATTTACCACATCCGACACAAATCTACTCCTCCTAGTGCCATCACTCTTAATAGCTGAGATGTAAAGTTGGGTTCCTGAGCCCCCAACTACACACCTGTAGACAGAAGTGGTTTGCATGCTTCTCTATCGAGCTATGCACTCTCTGTCATTTTGAGAGTGTCATTCTGATTTTGAGATTGCACTAACTGCTGGGCTGTGCCTAGTTCTTGGGCTGGCACTCTAAAGCCATTAGTGGTGTGGAGCAATCGAGGCACAGTAACCTGGAACCTCTGTGATGCAAATGTCTTAGGCAGTAACTCTGTAGGACGCACTGCACTGTCACCATCGGACCAGAAGAACTCGTAGAGAAACCGATGTGGTTATTGTGTCACTTCAGCCCAAATCACCACCCACGCTCACCTCCAGGCTGGAAGCTGCCCTTTGCATCAGCCCTTATTAGGATGATGTTGCCAAACAATACTTTGCCCAGTGCTTGTTTGTGCTCCTAATCTTCCTGGATGCCTGTGAATAGCTTGGCAAGGGAGCTCAGAGACAGAGCTTTTACGAAGGAGCTTGGTGTATTCACAGGCAGCCTGATGATACTGCACACACAGAATTGTATCTGAGGACTTCTGGTCACTTAGTGAGGCAACAGGCGCTTGCTGGATAACATAGGCACCCCAAAAGAGACACATGGACACCACTGAAAAAATATCCAACTTTCTCCGAGAGACCGGCAGGAACCCGCTTTGTGCCACTGCCGGGTGCCCACAAGCAGGGGAAAAAGGGGCAATGCTCAATGGGTAAATACAAGTTCCTTGAATGAGCCAATCAGCTACAAATTATTGGCCATCTGTACTTCTCAGGTGGCATTCAGGTTGCTTGACTTCAATTATCCACATAAGTACTGCACCTAACCTTGAAGATGGATGTTCTCTGAGCTGGGGGAGGTTGGACTGTAGACCTGCAGCTTAAACTTTTCTTCCAACATAAACTCCTCTATGCTATCCAAGCTCCAGTCAGCTCTAAAGCATCTGAGAGGCACTTCTGTTTGCATAGCTGAAAGGCAATCTTGTCTCTGTTGGCTCTATTGACACCTCTGGTGACTGCCATGGATGCCCAGTGCACATGGAGACACCACCTCAAGTATGAATTTGGCCTATTAACTTGCTAGTTTATCATTATAAATGGCAAGAAATTTCAATTATATTGGGAGAAACTCAGTTCATTTAAGGTGGGAATAATTTTCTGGTTATACTCTTTTTGTCTAAACTGACAATACAGGGGTCTTAGTCATCATGCACAACAAATACAGTGTCTGAGTGAGAGATGCAGTTGGAGGTCTCTATTCTCCTCCAAGCTTTGGGGACTTTGGGGTGCCTTTTCAGCACCCATGTCCCCCTCCTCCAGCGCTGGACTCCATCTCTGAAAGAAGAGATGGATATCTCCCAGAGAGGGGGAAAGGAGCTGTCAATCACACTAACAGCCTATGTAGCAGAATGGTGTCTTCTCTGTTACTGCCCAGCCCTAATCCAAAACCATCCTATCAAAAGGCATTGGACATCAAGCAGTAGTGAACAAACAGACTAGATAAATAAAATCCTGCCCATACTCTGTTAGCTTATTTTATCTGTGAAGTCTGACTGTCTTGCAATTCCCTCTGGCCTGAAAATCTAGTAGTCTCTAGAGCCTTTTAAAAGTTAGATGACCAGCAGGCTTTGAAAGGCCTTCAAAGGCACAGCAGGCACTTACCTGAATATCTGAAAACAGTAGGATTTAAGAGTAATACCAAATTTTCCATATTTGCAGAGGCTATTTGAGTACATTATCTAGCAGCAAACACATGTGCACTCTGAATTTCTTGCTGAGGAACACGCACAAGACTACCCAGCATAGAGAACACTGATAAAACCAGCATAGAGACTCGTATGCTAACTCCTGTCCTGCTGGGGAGGTGGCCTTTGGGATGCTATCACAGAGAAGAGATGCAGTTCTGACTGGCTCCCTGTAAACCCCTCAATCTATGAATGTCTGGGTTGGCAAGGCTGCGCTGGGTCCACCGGGCATGACACGACTGAGCTGACCTAAGGGAGGACACTGCTGTCCCCAGAGATCCGCTGTCAGGATCCCAGGCAACCCAGGGCTAATAAGCCATTAACACAGACTGGGAAGTTTTTTTAGAGGTGTTCTGGGAGTTGATCACTTCTTTGTTCCCAGTTATTTCATACATCCCCCTCTTCATCCTTCCTCCACCCCTTCCATCTCCAGCAATTGTTGTCTTCACCCACTTGGATTAAATAAGTTAATAAGGGGGAGAGGGCAGAAAGGTCGCATCCAGCATGTAGTTTACACCTCTACAAAAGTTTTTGCTTTAGGATGACTACAACATGCTCATGGCCTGGGTTGAACTGGTTATTCTGTGTGCAGAAAACTAATGCACATGCAAAAAATTTCTACAGGGGCAGGACAGCAGGGTGGTGAGGACTTTGCCCATCACCTATCTCATGGGGTCTTTCACTGGGGCATTCACAAGCTCTGCAATGTGTCCTCTAAAGTCAGAAGCCCTTCACCACCTGGGACAAGGTGAAGATGGAAACCCAGATGCTCAGTTCAGTCAGAGTTCCCCCCAAAATGGATTCCCCAGAGCTAAGGAGAGGAGGGGGTGGAGTGCAGAACGAGAGGTGGAGGTGAGGTGGACACTCACATAGATGAGGTGCTCCCGATAGCGAATCAGCAGGTTCCTGAGAATTCCTGCCTCGTTCAGGTCCCCCAGGCGGATCATGTCCTCCACTCCATGGATGGAGGTGGGGTGCATGGGTTTGATGTGGCTGGCATTCTGTGGGGAAATCCAGTGCTCCTGGGAAAAGAGCAAGGCCAGAGAAAGTTAAGTCAAATGAGAGACCACTTGGATGAAAGACACAAACAGCCCACCCCAAACAGAAGGACCAGACAGAAGAACATAGACAAGAGACCATCAGCACATGTGCCACAGCTTCTATTTCTGGGGCAAGGCAGTGATGAATTTGAAAGATTTGTAACAGAAGAAGAAAAACATCTTTTTATTGGAGTTTTACTGGAGCAGCAAGAGACACAAGCCATCCTGGCAGGAGCCTCCTCCAGGGCAACATGGTCATTCAGCACATCAGGGGAGTTTATAACAGACAGCAATTTGTCTTCCCCTTCACAACTGCATTTTCACATCACTGGTTAACCCTCTGCCACAAAATACTGCTGAGCAGAGAGAAGATGATTTAGAAAAGGAGAGAGGGATGGACACGTGTGGCAAAGTCATACGTATATTGTCGGTGTTCTTTAGACTCCCCACTTCTAAGGGCTTCAAAAGCCACTACAAATTGCACACAAGGACCCTGCCAGACCAAATCTCTTTCTATCACCCTTGAAGGGAGTGAGAGCATTTACAGTTACCTCAGTAAGAAAAAAAAAGAAGCATGAAGAACCACCTTCTGCTTGTGATAGAGACCCTACTCTAAAATAGCCACCACTGCACAGAAGTGGAGGTGAGAAATTGAAAGAGAACCAGTGTTTGGGCACATCAGGCATTGGTAGGAGGTCAGGAAGGACTGGATAACAACAGAGGAACTTCAGGTTGAGGTGGGTTTGCTCAAATCATTATCTAAATGTATTTTGGGGGCTTCTGTTATCATTGTACTCAAGAAGCTTCTCAATTTTGCATTCCCAGTACAGCCACAAAAGTAGGGACACAACATTGTCTTGTCTTTACGAACAGAAAACTACAGCACAGTTGATTCCCAAGGACATACAAGAAGTCCATAACAAAGTAGATTATCATGGTCCTGGGACCCCCGGCCTAGCAAGGTCACAGAGCTGAAGAAGGGACATCACAAGCCTTTGTACTTACATTGCCTTCATCATCCACGACCTGGATCTGTCCAGAGTCACACAGTTTAACCACCGCTCCAATGGGGACATCGAATTCCCGTCCAGTTTTGAGGTCCATCCACACATAATCCCCCTGGGAACAAAGACAGCACACTCAGCGCTGTGGGAAGTTCAGCATCCCTTGGGATACAAGTTGTTGGCATTTGGTACCCAAATCATTAGCACAAGTCAAATGACTTCCCTCACAAACCACAACCCCCCCCTTTTCACAGAGGCTCAGGAAAGAAGGTGCTTTGCATGTGGCACTTGGGGATGTGGTTTAGTGGTGAACACGCTGGTGCCGAGTTAATGGTAAGAGTCGATGATCTCAGAAGTCTTTTCCAACCTTAATGATTCCATGACTCTGTGAAATCCCCTGTAAGGTTCCAGCAACGGGGCACGGTCCACACGCTCTGCCCTAACTCTCTGCTTTGCAAGCTCCTGAGTGGTTGCTGGTCACAGAGGCAGCCAGCAGAAACAGGTTACAGAACAGTGACAGAGGCAGAAAAAACCACCCAGGTAGAGGTTTTCCTCTGTGTAATGTACAAACCTAGGAAGTCACATTTAGGAGATGGTTTTGAGCTCTGCTAAGCCTTATCTGGAGGCTTGTGGCCAATTTCTTCCTTGCAGATAACCACTATCAAATATTCCCTGGAGACTTCTGAAAAGGGAATGACTAAAGATGGGTTAAGAACATAACCAGAGAGGCAGATATATGTTCTTCTTCAGGAGGTCTTCCAGCTACAGCAATGTGTAGGTGGGGTGTTTGTATTTAATACTTCTCAGTGGATTTTATCTGCTGCAAGCACTTTCACTTGAGTCCTGAAGCTGTGGAAAGTTTTAGCATCCACAAATGCAAAAGGTGTGTCCTTTTACATGTTTCAAATGTTTTACCTCTTTCATTTGAGACCTCTGTGTTTTCATTTTGAAAGACACAGCAAGTAGTTGACCCCTATCTACTCACTCCATGTCACTGCTGATCCTATACACCTCTGTCAGTCCTGCTGGGCAGGGACTATCTGCTCATCAGCTCTGTGGATATTAAATTACTGAAATGCAAAAAAGCTCTTAAAGAAGCTGTTTTTCTCAATACAAAGGCAAACTCCAAAATAACTCCAAACTAAAGCCCCAAGAAGGACCCACACTGGAACAAAGCAGAATTATTTCCCACCCCTCTTCTCACCGTGAAAAGGTATTAAAATTGGGAGCAATCTAGTTGTCAGGTGTGTTTTCATTCATGCAGCTGAGATTAATACTGTGGACTTGTAGCCCCACCTAACGCCACATTCCTGGGGACCAGCTCCGCTTGTACCTATTAAGCATGATGCAAATGCATTATCTACCATTTGAAGTCCTGAAAAACTGCTGTGAGAGGGGGAAGGGAAAACCAGGATCTATCACTTTGCATGTGCTCTGATATAACCCCTTTCCTGAGCATCCACTACCAACCATTTCTGTGGACAGAGCACATTTATAGATTTGGTTTGGCCCAATAGGCTGCTAAAAAACCTTCAGCTCTATGCTGGGCAGTGGGAACTGGAGACATCACCATCCAAGTCATCATTCACTAAGACTTCCAAGAGACACAAAACTGTGAGTACCACCAGGATGTAAGGTTACGCTCAGGGATCCACACATGGAGAAACTACACAGCTGGGATCCCACCATTTTGTGGCAGACACTACCCTGGGCGGCTGCTTGCTAGGTTTCCACCAGGATATCAACAAAGTCGTCCTGCTTACATGGAGTTCAGGATCCATTCCTTAGTTTGGGTTTTCATTTCCTCAAAGGGTTGTGCTACAGCTCTAAGTATCTTTATACAGCTCATAAAAATACAATATTCATATCTTTTTCTCATTAACTTTCTTATCCTCACATCTCATAACTTAGTTAAAAAGGAAAAAAGATCACAACAAATGAATACAGTGTCAGGAGCAGATACATTATAAATCCATTTATATTAATATTTATTTTTTAGCTTCTTTGATCCAAGACTCAAAGCATTTCAGAATGTTCAGCACTGTTATTTTCTCTGCATCACCGGGCACATCCAGGCACACAGTGGGTAACCTGATCAAGGTGTCAGCAAGAGACGAGCTGGGTTGCTCAGTCCCTGCTCAGCAGAAAACCTTTCCAACACCTTAGCAGCTCTGTAAAAATTGCTCTTGATCAAAACCCCAAGAATGGTAATGCTGGTTTTCTTTTTTAAATCTCTAATATTGAATAGCTGTGAAAGCAGCCTGCTTCATATGGTGTATTACCACACAGCTGAGATAAAAGGCAGTCTGCCCTCCCCAAGGTAAAGGGACACTCTACTACTACTAAGACAACTTCTGTGCTTTTCCTGCCTAATGCACAGAGTGCTCATTCCCTCAAACTGCTCTTTCTAAACCCATTAAAGTGCAGTTCTTAATACTGGTGAAAAAAGTCTTATGGGATGGGCTAAGCTGGTAAGCTCAGGAAGGTCAGGGGGTTATAAAATAACATCACTTATTAAGAGTGCCGACCTATTTCCTTTTCTGACTTTAATCAATTTCATATAAACCCCATGGAAGTCAGTTACATTCCTTCTGCTGCAGCAATCACCTCCGGATCAGCCCCAAACCCAGCAGATATATTGGCGATTTCAGGGCACATCGGGGTGATTCGTGCATTTACCAGCTGTAGCTTGTGAGTTGCATAACCTGCCTCATGCCTAAACTGGTGCAGTTTATTTTCCAAAATACATGACAAAGTACTGGAGAGGTAAGAATACCACCAGACCCTTTACAGTATCAACATGGTCCACCTCTTCCTCCCCAATGCAGCCAGTGGGTTTTCGCACCCTTCCAAACTAGAAAAATCTTCCAAATTGCTCTGGGGCGGACCCTCAGGACCTCACAAACTGGGGGCAGTGACAACCAAACAGCGGTGCAAGAGGAGGAAACACCACACACAGATCCACACAATTCACAAAGAGGATCTTCAGGAGGAGCTTCCAAATGCAAAGAGCAAGAAGGTTGCACTGCAGGGGAGCTACAGTGCTTGGTGGGGGGGACAAAAGAGGAAGATGAGAGAAGCTGGCGTAAGCAGTACAAGGATCCCATCAACAGCAAGACAGATTTCAAAGCAGCCTGAACGCTTTCAGCCATGCTCAGGGCCTGGGACCCCCTATCTTACCGCTAAAATGGTCGTGGGCTTCAGGACCTGGTTGACATTGCGAAGTAGTGTCCATCTGCCCTGGTCTCTCTCCTGATCTTCCACCACCTCAGGGCACGGCTGCATGAAAACGACTTTCTTCTTCTTCAACATCTCCAAAACTTTGCAGTGGTATTTGTCCCTGTCTCTGCTTTCTACGTGTATTCCACCATGAGTGCCAGAATGCGGTGGCCGGTTTGCTCTAGACCTGCAGCGTGACCATGCCTGCTGCTCACAGGATACCCTCTGACCTGATTCACAATATGGCTCTTGGTAAAGATCTTCTCCTAGCAGGAAAATTTCCACGCACCAGCCATGGTCCTCCCCTGGCCAGCTGACACGCTCACTGTATATGACCTGTGGGAATCTCAAAGCAAACTGTACAACTTTGCTTCTCTTCACTTAAATTCTTCCAGTCTCTCCAGCAAGGGCTGACACTCGGTCAGGGACCTGAAGGACACTGCAACTACCCGTTCTGGAAAAACAACTGCAGGATTAACAGGAAACCTCTTCATTTCCCCAGGACTTCTCTCCGTTACCTTCCCTTCTTAGTGAAATAACTGTCTGCCAGCTTGAGGACTTTCAGCACAGAACACTCTGGGACACTTATTAATCCACAAATGCAGTCAGTCCCCATGCAACACATGGCATTTAATTAACCTAATACCTTTACATACCAAATTAACCAAAGCGCAGCGGGAACTCAAAACCAGAGGCCATCTGCATTTTCTTTAAACTGATCACCTTGAGTAGATCCATAGCAACTGAATTTTAAATAATTGAGTGGAAGGTGTTCAGTGCAGCACGGCCTCTGTGCCTATAGGTGAGAGGAGAGCCTGTGCTGTGGATGAAAATGGGCTCAATATAAGGAGATAATGAGGTTGCACTGACTCTACACCTGCCAGCTCCACAGACCCATTTCTGCAATCACTCCTTCTCTACAGGGAGGACTGTTCTAGGAAGGACTAACCAGGACCACTGGCCCAACCAGAAGAGCACAAGGCATTTTACAGTGACCTCAGATTGGCTTTCTTCTTATCCTATCTTAGATACACTTGAAATTTCTCATTTTCATTTAAGAAAGGATTTCCTGGTCATTTAGAGAATTTCAGACCACTATAGCTGGGCCCCAACTTCTTCCGTTAAAATTTTGAATCTAAAGCAGTGCCATTTATACAGATCAGAGCAATGCATGACTAGGTAACACGGCAGCTGCTAAGACATTCTCATTTATCACTGTTTTAATGCAAAGCTCTGGTGATGCCTCGTGGTTTTGAATCTATTTGCCCATGAAGAGCACAACACAAGGACATGGTTTATTGGTAGGCCTGGCAGCATTAGGTTAATGGTTGGATTCGATGATCTTAAGAGTTCTTTTCCAACCTTTATGATTCTGTGATTTTATATACTTGGAGGAAAGCTTTCTAGATAAAGGAAGGCTTCATAGGTACCCTTCATGGGACATAGTCTCCAAGGACAACAGCAGATGATGGGTACATTAAACTCAGAATGAGCTAGTTCTGCTCATCCATGAGCAGCAGTGACGACAGCGAGGCAACCCTTGCCCAAAGGGCAGGTGACGCTGTAGGTTTAAGCTGCATTACAAAGCCCCGGAACAATAAGATGTATAATTCTTGTAGCTGTGCAGGGAAAGTAGGGAAGAGATCATGTCTCACGGATAAGAAGGCAGGTGAAGATTAATTAGATGGATGTCCACCAGAGAAGTAAGTAAAAATGTACATGAGGCATGATAGCAATGCAGGGAGAAGGAGACAGACTGAATGTAGCAAGCCCAAGAGAGATGTCTGCCTCCAGCATGACCTGAACACACAGTGCTGTAAATGACTGCAGTTTTGCTCCCATAGAAAGCAGGAGATAGATGTCAAATCAAAGCTAAAAAGCAATGAGAGGATCCACGTGGAAGGAAAGACTGATGAAATACATATAAAGGGACCCGTAGGATGGGCTCTTTGGATTTGAGTGGGGTCCTACAGAGGCTCTTTTTCACCAGAACACCTTTCCTCACTGCTGTGCCACAGAAACTGAAGCAGTGTGGGAGCAGCAGATCCAAGAGAGCAGCTGGACTATTAATCTCACCTTGGACTGGAGCAGACAATACCAGCATTGCTCAGCCATACCCTGTACCATATTTCTGAGGCTGTGTATCCCCATGTGCTGCCAAAGAGTAAGCTAAGGAGCAGAGGACTGCAATGATTTGCCCTGGGTTACCCTTGGAAGAGGATCCAAAGGACAGATGGTACCCTAGAGGGCTGAATCCTGCCTCTGCAGTCCTATTATATGAGTGTGCTTATTTTTCTCCTGGCACTGGGGCTGTGAAGATCTGTAATTTCACACATTAGCACTATATTTTTTGCATTGCTCCTCTGCTAGCAGGAGATTTTCTGGGGACTCTTAGGCAGAGTCACACGTGTCAGCCAGAGAAAGCCGGCATTTGCAGCGAGGTCTGCCTGAATGACCCGAGCGTGCTACCTCCTGGAAACGGGAAACCCCATTCCTCGGAAGAGATGGCCTGGCTTGGAAACCAGCCTCCCTTCTCTATGCATCCAGGGGCAGAGCAACAGCACTAAGCCTCCTATCAGCCTGCTTTTTCTGAGGGAATGTGCTATGCCTTATGTGGGAAACAAATAAACACACTTAGTACAATAAGGGGAGGGCCACGGTGGAGGAAAATAAACCTTCAGCTGGCTGGCAGCCTGTCAGCAATGCCATCCGGTTTAGATTACAGCTCCCCGGGGTAACATTAGACCCTTCCCTGCAGAGACAGAAGTATGAGCCAGAAGAGCCATGCTGGACCCTCCTCTGATGATTTACTACACCTCTGCAGCAGCAGGCACAGCTGAGATCAAGGTCCTGCTGTGACCACGCTTTGTGCATATTCATACTAAGGGGTAAATGTTTATCCTAAAGAATGGATGTGACACAGGCAATAAGTTTATGCTGCTGCTGAGGCCTGAGTTCCCATTAAGTGTTATTGCAGTGGCGTGGACCTTACTGCTGCAGAAAGATGGGAAATTCCACCTGCAGGAAGCACCCTCACAGCAGGTGAACCACCTAATATAATGAAAGCTCGGGTTTCTTTGTCCCATCCTGTTTTTCAGTCCCAAAGAAAATGCATCAGACACTACCAGGGCTGAAGAAGTGTTCTTGAATCAATTATTTTGCAGCTAGTGCTGAAAAGCTGAGTTATTCAGTGACAAAAGGTCAGGTACAACTCAGCTAACCCAGTGTTAACCTCTGAGCAAGACATCCAGACCTTTGCTAGATGATCATCCCCTTCAAATGAAATATCCTAGCCTATCCTATTCTACATTCAAGGGGAAAAAAGGAGGCACTTCTATGGTCACCAAAGCAGGTAATTAAACTAGGCCAGGTGATGCTGACCTAAAGGAGTGTGTGAAGAGGACACTTTGGAGATACAAAACTATAGTACGTGTCCAAGGCTAGCTAAGGTTGGCTCCTGCCCGTTGCATGGATACTGAAAATCCCTAAGGGCTGATAATCAGGTAAACTGCCGAAGGATATGGAAAAATCAGTGGTTAGCAGAGGCTGTCTGTGGTCTCAGGCCAGCAGTGCTCCACCGATTACTCCCTGCTGCACTAAAACTTGCTTTTCTAAAATAAGAAAGATGATACCATGCAGAATGGCTGTTGATGCACTCTGTGGGCCAAATGTTATCTGTGGGCCATACCTCTGACAACTGATTTAAACCAACCTGTTTGTGCAGTTGTTTGTTGGCGTTTTTTTTAGGGTAACAGGCACAATCACATACCCAGGTTTCCAGAGCTGAGTCCTTTACTCCCTTCCTGCTCATCTTTGAAGAATGAAAATCCTTGCACATGACACCAGCGCAAACATAGGGTATTCCCCCAGCTCCAAATTTCAGTGTGATTTAGAGAGCAGACTGAAATCCAAATGTACTGGTGCACTGCAGCTTATTATGCCAGTTAGGACTTGCCACAGCTACCTGAATCCTTCAGGCAATTGAATGTCTGTGCTCTACTAAAAACACCTATCATCACCTCTAGATATCACCTGTCTGATTCAGTTCAGCTCTCAGTTACACAGGTGTACCCTGCTCACTTTAATGGAGCTCCTCCTGGATTCACAGCTGTGCAACCCAAGGGAGAATTAGGACTGCTCATCACTATTCTTTGCACTCATGTTTAGTTGTGCATTTGCCACTATCATCAGGAAGAGGTAGAAAAGGAAGAAAAAGCTTGCATTTCTGCTTGATAACAAATGATAACGTAGAGGAGAAGCGCACATGCTGGTAGTTGGTGACACTAATAATTTTCCTGTTTCATAGAAGATTCTTTTCACGATTTCTTGTAGCACATCAGGCACCTGCTGTCAGCCAAGGTAACAAGCTACACACAAAGGCTTCCTGAAGCAAAGGGAGAGATGCAAGAGGAGTTGTTAAATAATTCAATAATCGATGCACTGCTTACTCGCCCTGTAACTCCAATACTGACAGGAGTGAAAATGTAGTCCCACAAATGTAGCACTCATCCCAACATTTTCCCATTTGGTGCTGAGGGGTAGTCAAAGGCTCTGGGAGCAAAAATTATGGATTTAGTCAGATCTAGTGTGGTGTAATGAGGCTCAGCTCCCAGTGACGCCTGACCTCTTCCCTGGCTTTTGGCAAGGAGCTTGTTGCTGACTGTTTGGGACCTCTTGGCTCAGGAGTGGAGTTTAAGCATGCGGACAAACATGGAGATAGAAGATTTAATCCATGACTCCTATGGCATTACTGTCATAGGTGAAGTGGAGAATCCAGCAATCTGTTGATGCTAGAAGCAGATGACGCTGTCCCCGGGTGTCACCCACCCAAATGCCGTGCCAGAGCCCTGAGTATCAGGTCTCACACAAAAAGCTGCTTGGGATGTGATTGAAAAATCTGCTAAGATGCAGAAGTGGAACAGGAAATGAAGACTGAGCCTTTTAGCCCCATGGCCGGGTCCTGTACTAAATGCAAATGGCAGAAATCCAAATGAAGACAACAGAGCAATCCTAAGAAGTACAAATCTGGAAATCCGGATTGGGGGAAAATAAAACCAGGAGGAATCAGAGGGGGAGCACTTTAGGATGGGAGCATGCAATTCAGTACTGTTTGACCAAGACATATTCCTTCAGGTCCTAGGAGTAAGAGTTTGCTAGGTACCACTCTAGGAACTTCCAGATCCACGCTAAATCTGCCAGGAGCATTCACCCCCATATCCCAGAGAACCAAGGGTGCAGCTAAATCTTCCTTAGTTTGCAATAGCAGGCGTGATGGGAACTCCTTGCCCTTACCCATCTAGAATTAATTACTTTGGATATTTTTCTATAAACGAATGTTGTTCTGTATGTCAAGTTTTAGGAAGATGGTACCAAGGGAATGCCATCTCCTTCTCTAAGCACATTTTGGGAGGGATGCTGGTTCCAACAGGTCCCTAAGGTTGGACAGCTCAGCTGTCTGTTCGCATCCCTTTGATGGTACCAAGCTCTGTAGTGCAGTAGATACACCTTAAGGATGAGACGCCACCAGAGGGACAAGCTGGAGGAGTGTGCCCGTGGGAACATCATGAGGTTCAACAAAGCCAAGTGCAAGGTGCTGCACCTGGGTCAGAGTAACCCTCAGTGCCCATACAGGCCGAGGGACAAAGGGATTGAGAGCAATCCTGAGAAGAAGGACAGGGTGGATGAAAAACTGGACATGACCCAGCAATATGCACTGGCAGCCCAGAATGCCAACTGCATCCTGGGCTACATCCCCAGCAGTGTGGCCAGCGGGCCAAGGGAGGGGATTCTTTCCCCCACGTCCATTCTGGTGAGATCCCACCTGCTCTGGGGCCCCCAACATAAGAAGGACATGGACCTCTTGGAGTGAGTCAGGAGGAGGCCATGACAATTCTCAGAAGGCTGGAGCACCTCTGCTATGGAGACAAACAGAGAGAGTTGGGGTGTTCAGTCGGGAGAAGAGAAGATACCAGGAAGACTTTAGAGCCTCTTACAGTACCTAAAGAAGATCCAAGAAAAAACTGGACAGGGACTTTTGACAAGGGCATGTAGTGATATGACAAGAGGGAATGGCTTCAAGTTGAAGTAGGGTTGCTTTAGGCTACAAGAAAGCTGGGGACAAACCTTTTAGCAGGAAAAGGGGGTAATGGTTTTAAACAAAAAGAGGAGAGATTTAGATTAGATGTTAGGAAGAAGTTAATTTACAATGAGGGTGGTGAAACACTGGTACAGGTTGCCCAGAGAGGTGGTGGATGCTCCACTCCTGGAAGCTTTCAAGATCAGGTTGGACAGGGCTCTGTGGAACATGATACAATTGAAGATGTCTGTGCTCATTGCAGGGGGATTGGACTAGATCAGCCTTAAAGAATCCGTGATTTTTGTCTTTGATTTGATCCCCAGTGGACTAGCTCAGGGCATTAACCCAGCAGCAACACTTTCACGTGTTTCTGCAAAGTGTTTTGCTGGTTCAGTCCCTGAACTGGCTCCCCAGGCAAACAGTCCAGCCCCAGTGCAGGAGCAGGGAGAGCAGCAAGAAGACAGAACAGGCAGCACGGCCTGGGGAGCGGAACTGCCGCCTGTGAGGTACCTGCAGTGGCATCACTGAACGGAGCTGATGGAAGCTCTGCCACGCTCATGGATGAGCTTTATTCCCTGGATGAAGGCTGAGAACTGTTTGATTTGACTCATGAAAGCAGAATCCCAGCTGATGAGCATGAGAGCTACAGAACCATGTAACAGATGGAGGTAAATAGGTATGTCTGCAAAACATTTTTCCGCCTCTGAGGCATACAGCCTTTTCAAGATCACAATTATTCACAGAAAGGACACTTTGAATTACACTGTACAGTACTGATTAAGGGGAAAAAATAATAAAAAAAGAGGATGATACACAGACATGTAAATTGGAAAGGATGTTTCTAATCCTGGCTCATGCAGGCTGTTCAAAGAACCTAAAAATAGCCACATGAATTTAATTGTTTTGGCTGATTTTATTCCTTTGGAAACAAAGAATATTTTTCCACCATCTGCAATAAAAATATCTTTTACTTTCTGCATGCAACCTGTCAAATTCTCTTTCAGAATGTTAGCTTTATCTTCCATGCTGTGGGAAGATGCTTTCTGCATAATTTCTTTCCTTCAGGCTCTCCTCTGCTCCTCCCTGCCTTTTCACCACCTCACCGAGACCTAGTCTGCGATTAGTTCCAGTGTACCAAATAGATGTGGGACTACTGTAATCTGCACAGCAATTCCTGCATAAACAAAGATGTAGACTTAGTACAAAGAAGTGCTTAATCGTACTACAAATATATTATTTTCGTATATAGTAATAGTCTATACTCATGTAAATGCAATTTTCCCAGCAGAAAGATGTCTGTGCTAAGGGTCTGCATTAGCCAAAGTCACACTGATCTGTCTAGACAAGCCCTACTACTTAAATAGAATATCTCATATTTGGAAATATTGAATGAAAGGGGAGTAATGCTACTTTTCCTTCATTGCCACACCAGATCTGAGCAGATCAGTCCTTTTTGCACGCTATCTTTGCTTACCCACTGAGGGTTGTGATGATTACTGAGGGGAGTGAGAGGTTCTGGAGGGAGGTTAGTCTGCAGCTCAGTCAGTAGCATCCTGAGGGAATTTTTGATATGACTGCTGAAGGGAGAAGCTGACTACTCTAGGGGTGTGTTTGAAAAGCCAGCCCCTGAGAGGAATGGATGGCAGGAGAAAGCACAGCTGAAAACAAACAAACTGTGCAGGCAATGACTGTGATGCAATTCAAAACATCTCAACACTGGTCTTTGCTCCTTAGGTGCCAGCAACAAGGGTGCAGAGATGCTGCAACGCAAGCAGCATCCTTCCAAAAGGAGAAAAGACGCTCCAAGATGTAAAAAAACCTGGGTTTTGGTATTGTTCTGCCTGGAGAAGGGAAAGCTCCCAGGTGACCTTATTGTGACCTTTCAGCACCTGAAGGGAGTATAAAAGAGATGGAAAGGGACTTTGGAAAAGGGCATGTAGGGATAGAACAAAGGGAAATGGCTTCAAACTGGCAGAGGGGCAGGTTTAGATTAGATATCAGGAAGAAATTCTTGACGGTGAGAGTGGTGAGGCACCGGAAGAGGTTGCCCAGTGAAGGTGTGGCAGTCCCAAACCCAGAAGTGTTCAAGGCCAGGTTGGGTGGGGCTTTGAGCAACCTGATCTAGTGGAAGGTGTCCCTGTCCATTGAAGGGGATTGTAATGAGATGGTCTTTGGGGTTCCTTCCAAGCCAAACCATTCTATGATACTGTGACTCTATGAAAACAGTCTTGAGAACATTAAGCATTATGGTTGTTTTTTCATAATGAAATAGAAAACAAAAGAATCCTGCGAGTACGTATCAAAACCCAGAAAAATAATCCGTAGTTCATTGCTTGCTTTGTGGTTTTGAAGACTCCAGAGCTGCCTTCATACAAGATCACCTTGAAAAGGAAACTCAGAGCAGGTTGCTAATTGCAGCCACTTGCCTGGATTCTTCAATCCCTCTGCCTACAGTATCGGAAAAACTTCCCAAAGTGCTGGTGGTGGGTTCCTCCGAAGGAGGAGGTGAATCAGCCGCAGAGTTGCACAGCACAATACCAGCCCCATCTGCTGTAACTCTCTGGAATTACCAAATGCATCAGGAGACTTGTTTCTGATGATTTCTCCATGGATTTTAATTAAACTTTGATGCTAATAGTATATGAAATTCCAGAAGGCTCTGGAATAACATAGGGACCACAGAGGACAACCTGGTTTATTAAGGGTCTGAAGGGACCAAATGGCAAGTTCTGCTACTCAAACCCAAGAGGTTGCAAACAGAGGTGGAGTGGAGTTTTTGGGCTGGCACAAGATGACAGAGACTGGGACAACCTTCACTGTTCAAATCACACCTGCAGTTACCAGACCCAGCCAAGACAGTTGACTTGTTGGATCAGGACACGCACAGATGTGCACTGCGGATGCTTTCCAACTGTGAGCCTGGGACAGCTTTACAGCTAATGGTTTAGAGCTTGTTGGGCACACATTGAAGAGACCTGGCCCCCAGAAAGTGACCAAGAACCAGACATCAGTCCTTTTTACACACATGAACCCAGAAACCTGCGTCAAAATCCAAGTCCCACCAAATAATCCCCAGCCATTGCAAACAAAGCGGAAGTCACAGCTTGGAAAAGGAAGCTGGACCTGTTTCTTACATGAAATTTTTAAGGAATGGTGGCTGGTAAGATTGCCAGTGGGAGAAGACTTTCATATGAAACCATAAAAGAAAAAAAGTTGGCATTTTGGCACAGCAAATAATGCCTTTAGTCTTGGTACTTCTTATATTCCTCATGGAAATTTTATTACATGGATAGTCCATTCTGCATATGCTGCACGAGGGGGATATGGCCTCCAAAACCCATTTTAAAAAGGGTTACATTACAAATAAGTTTTGTTAAATGTTACTCCTGGAACCAAAATTTTGGGTTGATTGGGGGGTTTTCAGGGAGCCTAGCATGGCATAGAAGCTTGTTCAGAAACTGGCAGCTAATGGGTACTCATGCGCAAACCCAAATCATGTGAAGGGAAATTAATTAACGTGAATAACACTCATCAATTTTATACTTGCTCTGACAAAGTGTAATTTTCAGTATAAAATTCAGTAATTGCCATACAGCCTTAATTCTGAGACTGCAAGAGTATTATCATATAGATATATTAATTAAGCCTATGTTTCGGTAGGGAATTAGCTGACAGTATCAGCATGGAAATATGGTTAATGCCCCCACTGCATTTTGCTGGATGCAAATGTTGTTTAATTTCCAGCATCTATATAATTGGAAAGACTGCCTGTTTGTCTCACACCAAATCTAGCGATTTTATGGGGCAAAGGGGCAGTAAAGTGCCCTCACAAAGTGATTTGTAGATCATGAAAATGCAGTGTGTGACCTTAAGAGTCATTTGCCAGCAATAAAACGCCTGGCTGGGTGGTAGGGGATGCACATAAATTGCTCACATTGCGTTTGCACGGGCTGCACAGAAGACTTCTGACTCATGGTGGGCAAATCACTGTCCCAGACAGGTGTTTTTCCGAATCTTAAAACCAAGCAGCATTTGGTTCTTTCTTCAGCACGCAAGATAAGCCAACCTCTTCTTCTCCCGGGTTCTGCTAAAGTCGCTCTGGGGAAAGGATGGAGGACATCTGCTTCTTGCTAGAAGAGCTGGGAGGGAGCAATACTATCAGGATGCAAGTGGGATTGCCTCAGGCAGGACAAGCAAGTGGGTGTGCAAGGTTAAGGCACACCAAAGGACCATCTGTGGTAGGCAGCACCTTGCTTTCTCCAGTGGCCCGTGAGGCTGCCTAGGGCAGAGTGGGACAAGTTGGTTGAGATACTTCTTTAAAATACTCTTCTGGCCCAAAATTAAGGGGATATCAAACTCAGTGGTGAGAAGGTTCAGAAAATAGCCATGGAGGTGGATGAGAAGTAAGGAAATTGGGCAAGTGCTTGGAAGGGAGATGTGTTAGGGACTGCTAACCAAATAAATCACATCAGGCTTGGGGAATAACAAAGCTGAAAAGTCATAGGTGAAGGCCAGGAAATAAGCGGGAGGATATGAAAATATTTTGAGGAAATAACACTGTATGCTTACCAGTCCCTTGGTGTTCACCAACAGTCATTTTGGATACAGAACGCCAAGTGGGACAGACCTGGGTCTGAACAAATCTGAACATTTGATATACATTCCCAATTCCAGCCCACTGTAACTCTCTTCAGAATTTTATAATAGTTTCTGTTCAGGAACAGAAGTCCTTATAATTTACAGCTGGTGAAGTTTTCTCCTTTCATAAAATTGCCTAAAAGAGGATGAAATCCTTGTAAACTTTTGAAATTGACCTTTGCCCAGTGCAAGAAAGCAGCTGGTTTCATTTGCCAATGCCACCTCCCTTGTGCCACCTCCCAGACAGGGCTGATCTGAGAAGGAGAGAAGAAGAGGACTGATCCACCATCGTATCACCTTCCCATTTTTGTAAAACTTATCCATGTGGGTGTGGCCAACAGGGAAAAGGCAGTTTCCTTACACTGCAGAGCTGATGCACACCCCCTGCATGAGCTGGCCAGTACTGCTGACCACTAGAGCAGCATCTGTAAATATACCCAGAAGCAGCAAAATGGAAATGCTAAGGTGTCAGAATACAGATTCCCAAGTCCCAGTCCACACTTAGCTCATTTCCCCATCGTCAAAAGCTCCAGTAGAAGCATCTAAAGTGGCAGCTGGCTCACTGGCCTATCTCAGGTTATTTCACTCCCAGTATTGAGTTTTCTTTGTTCTTAAACAGATCTTGAATTCTTTTTCAGAAGTCTCTTTAAGTGTATTTGAGCAAACATCTAAGTTATCCTACTATTTTGGCTACATTTATGAACCAACTCAAAACAGATTCACTGTTCAAAAATTCTCACTATAAATTTTCCTTAGAGATTGCCATTTCACCAAAACCTGCAATGCAACAGGAAAAACATATAAACAAAGCTTTTAGTGAAAGCACTTGAGTTTTGCTAATGACTGACACGGAAAGCATCATTTTGATGTTCTTACTGGAATTCTGTCTCCAAATTCAGCTTTTCATTTCAATGGAACTATTTTATTTATTGACCATGACATCTCAACAGATATTTTCTATACCCCCATCTCAACTTTTGCCTGAGAAAGAAATGCCATTTTTCAATTTGTGCTATTTGAAAAGGTCTGTTATTGCTTTTCTTCCCCTGGGCCCCAGGAGATGTACTCAGTCTCTTGAACCTGATTGCAAAAGCCAGAGCTAAGTGGGTTTCTCTAGGAAAATTGCTGTCAAGTCTACTCTGTGCTAGCAAATTATACTGTGCCTTGAAAAGGGAATGAATTTTACACCATAAAAGCCAAATCTTTCACTAGTGTACACCAGAGGCATTCCACAGAAGTGTCTGTAACCCCAAATCCATGAAATGTTGAGGGTTCTCTTTCTAATGCCCTGCTGTTGAATGTTTTCCAATCTTGCAAGAGGAATTTGATGAAGAGGAAGGTCACCTCGAACAGGGAGAGACACCAGCCTGCTGCACAGCCACTTGTACAAGGAGCAGATGGCAAGCATGGTCCCACACCCCACCGAGGATGTCACACCACAAACACTCTTTACAGCAGACATGTTGGCTTAAATGTCTACCTTTTACTCAAATCCCTCCAATTGCCAGTCCCTATGTATCCCATCTGAGAACTGACCCAAGTAAAAATAACAGGAAAAAAAAAAAAGAAATCATAACTCATGTAAAAGATTCTTAAAAGTACATGTGAATCATATGATTTTGGCAAAATTATGGACAAGGTGGTCCAGCTAACAGCTGTCTCACACATCTGGGACAGTGGAGGGCAGACAGAGGCAGGTGGGTATGAGGGCATGGGGATGGGATGGGATGGGATGGGATGGGATGGGATGGGACAGGAGCTCCTTTGCTCTGCTGTTTGCACGGCTGGGATGAAGATGCTCTCCCCATTACAAACAGTAATCAGAAGCTCCACGGCTGGATGACCAAGGGAAATCAACACTTGTGTTGATCCCTAGCAGCACGGCAAGATGTGGGGTGGATGGGAATGAAAGATTTCTTATCTCCCTCCCCGAACCTTGCTCCTGAAAAAGGGGTTGATAGATGGGCTGGCAGCCCCCAGCTTCACCAGCTGGTGCAGAGTGGCCATATGAGGTTCAAGATCCATGACAGGAGTGGGTTTTTTACAGAAAGCATGTAAATACAGTGAGACTTCTTTAGGACTGGGTTATAGAATCATAGAATGATCATTTAGGCTGGAAAGTACCCCTAAGATCATAAAATCCAACCGTTAACCTAACACTCTAAACCACATCCCCAAGTGCCACATCTACACATCTTTTAAATACCTCCAGGGATGATGACTCCACCACTGCCCTGGGCAGCCTATTCCAGTGCCTGACCATCCTTTTGGTGAAGAAATTTTTTCCTAGTATCCAGTCTCAACTCCCCTGGCACAACTTGAGGCTATGATGAGTTGGATGGTTTAAGAGAAAGAGACAGTTTGAGGAGTTGAATTTCTCTCTTCTTGATGCAGATGACAGGTCTCAGCAAGTTAAATGCATCTTTAAGGGCTCTGACAGTCATGGAAAAGTTACCATCAAGCAAGACAAGATGATATATGAGCTGCTCTGCAAGAGCTCTCCCTGGGGAAGCACGTGGCCCCAAGATGAAGTCAAGGTAAAATTTGTTATTGAATCCTTCAAAATTTCCTATACCCTCAATGTCCCATTGGCTGGGTATTTTGTTACTGCCTCTTAAAAAAGCAATACTAAACTCAGCCCCACATACAACAACTCTCACTCCAAGCCTTCTCAGTCTTGAATTCAAATAGATGAAGGTTTCAGTGCATACACTTCAGGGAAGATGGATCCTGGGGGTTTGTCTGAGGTATCAAGAAGCAGGAATGAGTGGATTTCAGACAGGCTCTCTCAGAGGGTATCTCCACGCCACGGCTGAGATTGCTTGCTCTACCTTTATTTGACATCACACAATTTATATTCCACAGCCATAGCACTGCAAGAGCATCTCCCTAGCCTGCAGCTTCCTTTTCTGCACACAGCAACCCCAGCACTTTAATTGTCCCATAAACGTGATGGAAAGGATTTGATGCAAAGAGCTGTTAAAATGCCAAATGTCTTGAGCACTGCAACTAATGAATGGCTCCCAACGATTCATGTTTCAATCTATATGTAAATGTGCCCTTTGGTTGGCTTGTGCTGGACTTTTCACTGCTGCATTACAGCTATCCAGGGAAGCCTCAGACTCATAGATCAGACAGATACAAGGCATAAATGGGAGAAGACTTAAATTATTCAGTGTTTATGAGAAAGAGACTCCAAACAGCAGAGTTACACTTTGCTTTTTATAATAACATGATTACAGATGAGCCCCAAGAAGACCTACAATAACGTTGTTTTTCTCCCCCCGCCCCTTCCTCCTTGCTAGCAAAATATACAGCACAATGAATCACTTGGCAAAGCTCAGTGTGAGCTCAAAACTGTGTATGTCAGCTCCAGGTAAAGCCAGTGCTCACACAGCCCAAGGGGGTGATGTCTGTGAATGGACTGAAAGATTTCAAAACCTGATCTCTGCTATTCTTACCCCCAGCACGGGAAAACATCTCCTGGAGCATTAAACTGAGACTCTGTAAACACTGGCAGCCACAAAATCTATTTCTGCTCATTTACAAACTGCACAAATCCCCTTCACCTGCATTGCAATGTGCAATTCTGGTCTTAACAAGAAGAAATTGGAGTAGCGAAGAAAGGGGTGCCACCATCACAAGAAGACTGCAGAGCTTATTTAACAAGAGGTGGGAGAAAAGGGTTTTGTAGGATTTTGGTCAACTCCAAGGGTATGAAGGAAAACTATAACTCTGCATACAAACACTAAGAAATGGCAAGAACAAGAAAGGACAATTTTATCTAAAGACCATTCCTGGCACAAGAGCAGAAGGCCACAAATATCCTCAAAAACCAGAGACATGAAGGCATCAAGGACTGTCTTACTCATGTTGGCCTTGTGGGGTTTAAAGCTGAGGCTGTACTGGGGACTTTACATTCAAAGAAATGCCAGAGACGTCACAGGAATTGCAGAGTGGATAGCGGCAAGGAAACGGCAAGATTTTGGCATTGCCCCCAAGAGTCACCTCCCCAGCATCTCTGGCAAGCTAGGAGAGCAGAGCCAAAGTCTCTGACCAAGTCTTGGCCTCTGCAAAGTTTCAAAATAGTTGGAACAACTTCCTTGTTTTGCTGTTGAACTAAAAAGAGCTTTATAGTGTGAGGCATCCACTGTGCTTGATCCCTCAGGACCTTAATATCTGGCTGAACTTTGGTTTCCTTTATCAGCTTGGATTAGGTCTGTTTCTTTTAACTCTTATTTCCACTGCTCTCCCTGTAACTGCAGGAGCAGGTTAGGGGGACACTAAGAATGGGAGAAACCTGCAACAGCAGCGATGCTCCTCATGTGGTCCGGACATGGTCAGGCGACCACAGTAACACAGATACAATAATCTGAAAAGTCTAGCTTAATGGATGAGATTTGCAGGATCATAGGATATCCTGGGTTGGAAGGGATGCATAAGGATCATCCAGTCCAACTCCTGATGCTGAACTCGAAAGTCTTCCACGAAACACTTAAATTTTGCAGTATGTTTTATTCCCCAGGAGATAAGTGGGTTTGATTTCTGTTGGGCTGGCCCAGCAACAGCAAATTTGCAGCACCTTGGATTTAAGACTGGGTCATTTGAGGGTTGCCTACAAGAGCGAGAAGATGGATCCGGCAAAAAGAGCCATGCAGCAAGCAGCAGTCTGCTGCCATTTGCCACCAGGAAAGCCCTCTTCCTGGCCAGGCTGTGTGGTCAGCTGTGGGCATGACCACCACACCTTCCCTGTCTCCACTCCAGCTCCAAAAATGTCTCTACTTGAAGTAGCAGATAAAACATGCACGAACGAGCTGCTGCTGTGCTGTGGAGCCAAACCAACTTGACAGGCTGCCAAGGCAGGAATTCAGGAAGCCCTCCTTTTCCATCTTCCCTTTCTTTGTGCATGGAAATGGACTTGCCACTAGTAATTTGCTAGCGACTAAAGCTGATAAGTTTGGCTCCCTGCAGGCCCCTGCTGGGGAACAATATTGGCTTTTCTTTTGAGTTACTGGGTGGAAAGCACAGGGCAGGCAGAAAGCTCTCTGTGCTTTCTCCTCCTCGCTGGAGCCGTGCGCTGCCCTCAGTGCTCAGTTCTCCCTAAGAGAGATCCTGATATGAACTGTTTTCATGGGAGAATGGAAGGGAAGCAATGTCACAGGCTCATCTTCAGAATTTCTGGATTTGCAGCCTGGGTAAGCACAGGGAAACCAAGCCATAAGGGCCAAAAAATCTCTGCTCATCTATCCCAGCTGATGATTTGCGGTTTTGTTTGACCTCATTGGAGAAAGTTTTCAGGGAAAAAGGGTTAGGATGGCAAGACTGTAAGCATGTTGTGCACATTCAAGAATGAGCACAAAAAAGACAGAAAGCTCCTTGGAAAGTAATACAGGTCATGAACATCATATATGTATATCCAAAATCTTACAGCAAAACTGAAGGAGTCAAAATATGAATATTGCTGCTATTTGCAATTAAGCATCACATAAACAGCAGTCTTTTGGGCGACAGAGAGACAAGTGTTTCCTATGTGACTCAGAAAGGACCTTTAGATGGGACAAACTGGTATGAAGTGACTTCAGAAAGGGCCTGTACCTGCTAACGATTGGGTAACCTTAATTCATTCCAGAGGGGTCCTTGCTCACCTTATCCATGCTGCAGAGATGTTTGCAGTAAGCAACAAATACAACACAAACCTATTTCCCTGATATTTGTGAGCAACTGCTTGGCATCTGAACCCACAGGGAGAGTGCCCAGAATTATTCAGAGGCATGCTGCCGCCTTGCCTAGACAGGACACTTTGTTTTTAGATAACGAGGAAGGTGCTCAATTTGATTAAAGCTGTGCAAAGGCTGAATTCAGACTGGTACAGAAAACTATGAGCCAGTAGCTGAACCACAGAGGGGTATCCCCCAGCAGAGAGACATGACAGGCAGCCTGGAGTGATACCATCCTAGACAGAGTTGTTACAGGGTATTTCTCAACTGCTATTCTGACCTTTTAACCTAATTTGTCTTAATTTCCACACCCATTTTTCTTGGCACCACAAACTGCATCAGGCAGTTTGTGCATGGGGCCAACGCCTTGGAGCCTTTGGAAGGAGGACCGAGCTTCTACACACCCCTACCAAAGAGCAGCCTGCTTTTGTTGGGCTCAGGTTCCAGCAGGTTGGGGAAATGCTATAAAAAGCATTTCAGTTGCTCCACAAGATCTCTGGCCTTCCTTCGACTCAAAGCTATCCTCAGCTCTTTGTGTCACTGCTATAAACTGAAACCATGTGAGCTCCTTCAAAGGTCCAGTGCTTTCCGCTGGACAAAAGCAGATTTACCAAGCAAGACACAGAATTCAATCAAAATTGCTGGGTAGATTTGCTCCATTGCATCAATGCTCGACTGTGTTGACAAATACACTTGAGTCTCAATCAGCAGCCCCAACCCAGGACACGCTGTCCTCCCCAAGTAAGACACGGCAATGAGAAGCTGAGAGTGAGACATGTTTTGCCTAGACAAAGGGAAAACACTACAATCTGAAGCCTTAAATTATTGCAGAACCTACGTGAGACCTGCTATGCAGTTAATTCTTCAATTCATAAAATCATGGAATGGTTTGGGTTGGAGGGGACTTTAGGTATCATCTCGTTCCAAACGCCCTGCCATGGGCAGGGACACCTTCCACTAGACCAGGTTGCTCAAAGCCCCATCCAACCTTCCTTTGAACACTTCCACAGATGGGGCAGCTTCTCTGGGCAACCTGTTCCAGTGCCTCTTCACTATCACAGTAAAGAATTTCTTCTTAATATCTAATCTAATCTAGTCTTCTGTTAAAAGCACTTCCCCAGTCCCATCACTGCATGCCAATGTAAAAGCTGCTCTCCTTTTTTACAAGCCCCCTTTAGGTACTGCAAGGTGATACAAGGTCTCCCTGGACCCTTCTCTTCTCCTTCTTCTCAGTACCAACTCTCTCAGACTGTCTTCACATCAGAGGTGCTCCATCCCTCAATTTCTTTTGAATGTGCAAAAAGACTCCATTTTTACACAACCAAGGCAGAACTGTTCCTGTAAATTGAAAATCAATTTTTGACCAGATCCTATTTTAAGTCAGGCAGTAAGTTGTTGTATTCTTTTGCATGTCCAGGATTCACGTGCAGCTTTTGGGCCATCCCAGATGAGAAAATAGAAGTGGAACATTGTGTGAGGTTAATCTGGACTACACACACAGAGCAATGATTTCCTCTAAGCCAATCAAGGATTAAGGCTAATGAGTATCTCTGCATCTTGTAACACTCCTTTTAGGGAAATAAGATAGGACAAAAATAACCTGACTTGACCCTTCCCCTCCAAAAAAATATTTTTATTAGTGCCTGTGGTGATGGAGTAAAACTAGAGAAGCTGAAGACAGGAATGATTCACTTACCTGTCGTAGAATGACCATGGTTCCTGTATAAACACATCAGCAATCACCAGGAATGGACCTAAATCAAAAGAAGTCAGCAATTAATGACTCTCCCCCAGACTCAAGAGACCCAGCTTGGGGACTGTCCCAGTCCTACAGCATTTCCACAGCCCTAGGTGTGGAAGAGGGCTAGTAGCACTGAAACTCCCAATGCTTTCATAATATTAATTCCAGACAGTGAGAGACAATCCTCTAAATACATCCAGATTAATGCTGGCACCGTGGTGAATGAGACTGGGACTGGAGGTCGCTTATGCAAGTTAATATTTTGTAAACTGAGTCCTAGAAAATTATCCAAGGATTAAGCCAGCAAGCACACTGATACTGATTTGTTACATGTCTCTTTGGATCCCATGGGATGAATTAAAGCACATGGAGACAGGGAGTACTGTCCTTAGCACACCACAAGGCTGGATGGATTTCCATCTTTCTAGCCAAACTGCTTTCAAGAGAGGAAAGAAAATATCAAGTCCCCCAGCACAACCTGAAACTAAGACCTGGATTGGATGGAGTATTTCCTCTCTCTGCTCCAGCTGTAGCACAAATTGTATTTTTGTGGGATTTCCATGGGAAAGTCTCATGCTGCTCCTGAGTTTGTGCTTGCTGCTCTGGTGCCATTTCACAGCTCCCAAAATTAAATGTGTTGGGCTTGTATGAGTGAAAAATGCTTTCAAAGAATTGAATTTCTGCAGCTTTTAATCTCTGAGTCATCCTTGCTACATGGCAATCAATGATTTTTGTATTTATGGTGTGGAATGTTTTCCAGCATAGTAAAAATACTCATGCCTTAAAAAGCAGGGAAAAAGGCACTCAATCTCAGAGACACAATTCCCACAGGACGCTGGACATGCGAAGGCTGATGAAGGATAATCTTGCAGGACACAAGACATTTCCATTCACAGCGGCAAAGTAATCTGGACTCATAAAAACCTAAATATTTTGTTTCAAGTTTTAGCCATGACTTTCATTTTTATGCTTCCCCCCCTAAAAAGCAAACATCTCTTGGGGTGATGGGAGGGAGAAGTCTTTCCACCCTCCTCACAACTGTCTCCAGGTGGGATGTCCCAAAGAGACAGACTCAATCTTGCAAAAAAAACGGTACAATAATGTCCCATGCCAGTGTCCCTACACACTTTCCTCATGGCAAAGAAAGTGATTTCTCTTCCCCACCAGCAGCAACTGCTTGTATCCCATTCACACAGGTAGGGACTTGGCCTTGGGTGCTGATCCTGCTGGCTGAATTTTCTGCAGCCTCTCAGGTGCAGTGGGAAACACAGATGTTCCCATCCTAGCTAGAAAGGCAGGATTTGTCTCTATTAGCTCCTGCAGAGACTGCAATGGCTCAGCAGAATTTCCAGTTATTCCCCTTTTCCTCACCAGGCTGCCTGCACCACCTCTACATTTTCACAGACCACATATTTGATGGAGATAACCACCCCACTGAAATTTGTAGGCATTTGCCATCCAAGTGCCTTCAACCACCTTGATGAAAACACCCATCTGCTAAAAGCATCTACACGATCCACAAACCATCTGCATTGCCTGGGAAAGGAACTGGTGTCCTAAGAGCAGCCAGGGCATCAGTGTTCATTAGGAAATACTCATTAGACAAACTTTGGCCACAGGCCATATTTAATGAATTAATTTTGGTTTTCCTAGAAGGAAGATGAGTGGTGGAAAGTCACGTGCACACTTTAATAACTGAAAGGCTGTGAGGCACTTTTCCTAATTCTAAGATTGAACCTTCTCTGCAGCACATTACATTATTACTCTTCTCTTTAATTCACATGGATTGAAAATAACTTTCTAACCCTGCCAAGTAGTGAGCCCTGAGGCAGACTGCCTAGGGATGTTGAAGAGTTTACTCCACTGGGAATAGTCAGTGAAATCTTAGCCTGGCTCAGAGCAGGCTCTGGGGGAGGTTCTTCAGAGGTCTGTACATGATGATGATAGGGTCAGTGTTGGACACTGGGGTGGGTAGTTGGATAGCAGCTGGATTTCTCTGGCTGAAGGACATCTGCTATGACCAACTCATCTAATAGTTCCTTTCCTCCCTTTTCCTCTCTGAAAAACAGAGATCTCACCTAAAGAGGGAGCTCCTAAGTGTCTCAGGCATAAATTTTACGCTAATTAGCCAAGTGACCTAGGTGAGCTGGCCCCATTGGGTGTCCACATTGCAAAAACCATGCATGGGACATCTATTCTCACAGGCTGGGCTAAAGCCACAAGTTCAGGTCTCAGAACTGCTCCTTCAGTTTTTGTCCTGCTGCTGCTGAAGCAAAGCACTTTTCCATGGTTATCCTGGTTCCCAGCACTAAGACTACCTGGTGTGTGGGCATCCTGCTTAGCCTGGCCTGTGGTGATACTGAACAGGTCTTGTGCCAGGTTTGGAAGAGTATTTACATACCAAATCCACTCTGGTTTTAAACTGGACTTTGGCACCCAGAGGCTTTTGTGGGTTATTTTTATTTTTATTTTCTGAAGGTCTAGCCTCAGTCCATGCCACCAGGCCTGCTCTTGTTCAGTGCATTGTCAGTCCCTTCATGATGCCTTTGCAAGGGAAGTTGTACACAACAGAGCCGGCTTTCCCCGCGGCTTGCTCGGCAGGGAACACCCCAAAAGGGAAGGGCAGGGGAAGCAGAAAACTCCCCTGCCTGTTGTTCCCACAGGGATCAGTAAGGATTGGGCTTGTCTGAGCACCAGAGAGATCAGCTGCCTATTAATTCACGGTGGAACAAAACAGCCATCTGGACCCTCTGACCCTCGCTGGCAGGTGAGTGTAGGGCACTTCAATCCCACTGCTGTGAGAAGCTCTACAGATGGTGTGGGAAATGAACTGGGCTAAACAAAATACACCCAGCACCTCTCCCACATCACTCATATGTAACACAAGGGCACAGAGACGACCCTCTGGAAAGTGTATTTTTTGTAAATTTGATTCATTTTGCAGCCTTCTGGCCATCACTGGTTGAACATTATCTGAACTGAGCATCTGAGGGAGGCAGTGGGGTGAGGCTGAAGGGGTTTTAAACTACTTCTGGATGCAGAGCGATGCATGACACAGAACTATACATGCCACTTGCTTGCAAGCTGTGGTCAACAGAAGCCAAGGAGTGTTTCAGTATGAGGTCTGCACCACAGTGATCTCCACCACGGCTTTCCTGGTTCTGAAGAGATCCTAAATACAAAAGGAACCTGACAGAGTTTGACTCTGGAGGGAGAAAGTCTGAGGAACCTGGACGAAACCATTATTCTGCAATTGCAAAGAAGGGGGTTGCTACTCTAACCTCTTTAACTGGAATTTCTGTGCTCCTTGTTGGCACTTCAGGACTGGAGTCCAACCGCATGACTGGCCATACTTCCTGGGGGATCACTCCACAGTGCTAATCCTCCAGAGCACATGCTTATTAAGCATTGGTTAGAAGAAATTCAGGTATTTCACTCTAAATATAAAATCTATTCCTTTCTCCTGATGTTCTGTGCCCTACATGATTTTCCTGAATGTAAATGCAATGAAAAAAATGAGTAATTATCTACGGGGTGTGTGCATTCACATTCCAGGCCTGTACCCATCTTGGTGTAGAGATGGTGTCTTTTGGAGAGCACCCTGTGCACTTCATAGTGTGAAAAACCAGAATTTCATTTGCCTTATGTCCACTTCACTTGACTGGCAGAAACGTGTCACCTTAGCTGAGCAAAGAGATTTAACACGTCAGTGCTCTCTGCACACAACTGCTTTCACCTCCTGCCCTCCTGCAAGGGATCTGAGAAGGATTAAGGAATTTCCAGTGCATTTTACTGTTCATCTGAGAAATGGCGAATAAAAAGGTCAGACCTACACCCTCAGAGATGAGCACCTTTGTCTTTACCAAAACTAGGATTACAACCAGGAAGGAAAACAATGGCTCTTGAATGCGCTTAAGCTGACAAACCCCGCCAGCCTTTGGAACCTCTAACCACTGACTGTGGGTGACAGCGAGCAGAAAGGAAGAAGGCAGTGTCACTACATACCACTCCTCCTAGTCTTTGTCCATCTGGAAGCTGGCATGGTTGAGAAGCTATGACAGTTTGTATTTTTGCACTCTTCCTAGAGCCCTGAATGGGAACCAGGGCTTTCAGGTCAGAAGATGTCAGTCCGAATACGGCAGCCATTCATCTTCTTCTTGACTAAGAGGAATCTTCCCTGCTAGCTTGATCAACAAGCAAGCTCTCAACAGAGACAACCCACTACTTTTCTATGTAATTAGCTCCAGCTCAAGCAATTCTTAGTGTTAAAAATTAAGCATCTTCTGTATTTGCCTTCAGCTTCTCACCTGAGGCAGTCACAGCTTACCAACCACAACTGACCACATAGATGGGCCCACATGGCGGGTTTTGCCTGGTCTAGAGGAAGTTGTCCCTGTCCATGGCAAAGGGGTTGAACCTAGATGATCTTTAAGGTCCTCTTCAACCCAACCCATTCCATGACTCTATGATCTCCCCCATTTCTCCCATCTGAGCTTTGGACTGAAGTCTTATGGTAGTGGCTATTCACTTACACCTTCCCTTCCTGTGGCACAGGTATCTTCACTCTTGCAAGAAGAAATGGTCATTTCTAAGTCCACCAGAAAAGTAAAATCCAGCCTTCTGGTTTCGTTACCCATTATCTCCTTTAACGTGGAGAAAAGATGCATTCCCATGAAAAGCAATGGTATTGCCTGGAGTGCAACAAATAGCAACAGGAATTCACCCCAAGTATTTACTGGGTTTTTTACACACAGGACAGCACACCCTGAGCTTCTGCAAGTGAGCAAACAGTACAAGACTCTCGTGCTGGGGATGTGGGGACACGGCAGGCACCACCTGGCCACATGCTGCCTGCCACCATGCTGAGAAAGTTCCCTTATTTATGCCTTAATTGCCGCCTCCGCACAGACGGATCAGCTTCAGGTCAGGCTGACAAATGACGTGAGGAATGCGAGGAAGCTCTCACCTCGGCAAGGCAGGTCACAATGGCAGTAAGCTGCAGAAAACATTGGAATTACCACTGCTCATGTGAGCGGTGCATCCATGACACAGCCTGCCTGCAGGCTCTGCATGCACTGTGATCAGCATAGAGCCTGCGTTCCTGGAAAAGCTCTGACCCAAATTCACTGAAGGTCAAGAAAAGCCTTTCCTATAGCTTTTGGATCAGAACTTGAGCGATTACCAGATTTCCAGTGAATGCTGGTCTCAGGAGAGAAATAGCTGCTTGAACAAGAGGTGTATTTTGGTGTAAAGGATTACCTCCCTGTCAGCTGCATATCCAACCTCCTAGACAACTGAGGGAAAAAGACAAATTCAAGCAGAGCTGCAAGCTGACATGTAAAAGTATATCTGATAGCAGGGTGGGTAAAGAGCCATCGGGAAGGCCTGGATCCTCAGAAGAGCTCCTTGGTGTGCAACACTGTGCAACTAAACAACAGCCTGCAAGGGCTGTTTTAGGAGATGTGCAGCTTTTTCTCTAGCTATTCCTGCAACACTCAGCCTTACAGTGATGAAAGGCACAGGATTAGGTGCTAATTAGATTTGAGGGTACTCCTGCCAGGCTTCTCCTTCTTGTGGGCAGATGCTGTTTGCAGGGAAGACCTGATAGTTTTGTTATTGTGGTGGGGTTTTGTTTGGCTTTTGTTTTTTTCTTTTTTAACAAAAAGGGATGTTCCAGCCATCCTGCAGATCTGGAATCTCCAAACCCATAAAACTACAGCTAGTTGGAGTAAAAACCACCTTTCCTACGCAAAAGAACACAGACAACCTGCTAATCAATTAGCCAAATAACTACAGGATGAAAAGACCACAGGTACCAAGGTGGCTTTCTGTAGCAAAACAGCCCAGCACAGGGGCAGCCTTGCTGCATTACGCACACAGATACTTTGCATTTCTGTACATTAGGGCTTTTTTTTTCCCCATGTAAGCAGCTCCAGGAAGAAAGCGCAGTGCTAATGCACACTGCAGTCTGTCATTCTGCAAGTGCAACTGAAACCCGGGGAAATGATGCTCGTAACTGAAACCACCAATAAACAAGGTGTCATCTACTCAACGTGAGTGACAGACGAGCGTCAGGGGCTGTGCCGTAGGTAGCGCTTCCAGCCAAAGATCTCAGTACCCAAAAATAGGGTATGATTTTCAACAGACCTTGGGTAGAGATGAACAATATGAAAAATGTGGCTTCTCCCAGAAAACTGAGCACTTATAAACCACGTGCTGAGCTCTCCTCATTGGGCAGGCTGACTATGGATCAGCTAAAAATGCAAACAGTGTTATTTCTTTTGACCCAGCTAAAAATCTCAATGACCAGACCCCCAGCAGTATCAGACAATTAAGATAAAGTGACTTTGGTTGAAACTGTGCTGATTTCCACAGGCTGTGAAATGTAGTGCCATGAAATGCTGACGTGGTGATCTCTCCTGAGACTGTGAAGGGTTTGAGAAGACAGCAAGGGAAAGGAATGTGATCCTCTGTGCCTTCCTCCACCAGGAGCTGCAGCACTAATCAGAGCCTGTGATGACAGCTCAAGGCTGTGCCATACTGTTTGCTTTTGCAAAGCACTGCACTGGTGAGTGAAAGGACCATGGAGACTCACCTCCAGCTGCAGGGTCTCAGAGCTTTTTTAGAGTCATAAAATAGTTTGAGTTGGAAGGGACCTTTTAAAGGTCATCTGGTCCAAACTCCTTGCCACAGGCAGAGACACCTTCCACTAGATCAGGTTGCTAAAAGCCCCATCCCACCTGACCTTGAATACTTCCAGTAATGGGGCACAGATCACTTCTCTGGGCAGCTTGTTCCAGTGCCTTATTATCCTCATTGTAAAAAATTTCTCTCTTATATCTAATCTAAATCAACTCTTGTTCAGCTTAAAGCCATTCCCCCTTGTTCTATCACTACATCCCCTGTCCAAAGTCCCTCTGCAGATTTCTTTCAGCCCCTTTAGGTACTGGAAAGGGCTCTAATGTCTCCCCAGAACCTTATCTTCCCCTGACTGAACAGACCCAACTCTCTCCTTACAGCCTGTCTTCATAGGAGAGGTGCTCCCATCCTCTGAGCATCTTCATGGACCTCTGTGGTCCATTGGATCCTCTGCTTTGTCAGTACCAATCTGTACTGACAGAGTCACCAAACACTTTCATATTTCAGATGAGGACAAGAGAGTTCCCCAAAGAGGCTGACACCCCCTGTGTGTTTAGCTATATTGGGGGTGCATTCTGAGCTATACTCTACAACTACCTGAGATGTAGCCAGGTGGGCACTGGTTTCTTCTCCCAGGCAACCAGCGACAGGACAAAGGGACTTAGTCTTAAGCTGTACCAGGGAAGGTTCAGGTTGGACATTAGGAAGAATTCCTTCACGGAAAGGGTGATTAGACATTGGAATGGGCTGCCCACGGAGATGGTGGAGTCACCATCCCTGGAGGTGTTTCAGGAAAGACTGGGTGTGGCACTCAGTGCCATGGTCTATTGCCATGGTGGTGTTCGGTCACAGGTTGGACTCGGTGATCTCAGAGGTTTTTCCAACCGAACTGATTCTGTTATTCTGTGCAAGAGTGCAACACTCTGAGTTGACACCATGTCTCATAGGTGATAAACTAGCTAACTCAAAAAACTAACCCCAAAACACTGCAGACCTCAGGATGTGATTTTAAGCAGAACTCAAGGCAGAAGCAAAAGTTTCCACAAAGGCACGAGCCTGCTTTGTGATGCACTCACTACCTAGGGATGGTGCAAAGCAATGCCTGAACATTTCCTTGCCTCCTCCTGGCCATGTCACAGACCAGAGGGGAGCTGGGAGCAAATACCTCTCACTGTGTTTATCCACACAAGCCTGGGGACCATGGAGTAAGACAGAAGCATGCAAATCCTAGAATGAGAGTCCATTAGTGTATCTCTCTGTTGTGGCTTTATGCCTCAAATCAGCATCCATTGTTCCCTGTCCCATGACAGTGCTGTCATTTAGGTGTCTTTGTGGTTCTCAACCTTTTTTTTTCATGCTCCAAGTCCCATCTGACACCCAAAGTGGGACTGAGCTGTTTATATGCAGACATTGGGTTTGATTAAGTCAACAAAGATTGGAAGGGTGAAGGGTCTGGAGCACAGGTCTGATAAGGAGCAGCCAAGGGAGCTGGGCGTGTTTAGCCTGGAGAAAAGGAGGCTCAGGGGTGACCTTATCTCTCTCTGCAACTCCCTGAAAGCAGGCTGTATCCAGGTGGCTGTCGGTCTCTTCTTCCAGGTAACAAGCAACAGGACAAGAGGAAATTGCCTCAAGTTGAGCCAGGGGAGGTTTAGATTGAAAATTAGGGAATTTTTTTTTAATGAAAGGGTTTTCAAGCATTGGAACAGGCTGCCCAGGGCAGTGGTGGAATCACCATCCCTAGAAGTGTTAAAAAGGCTTGTGGATAGGGCATTTAGGGACATGGCTTAGTGGTGAACATGGCAGTGCTGGGTTGGAATGGTTGGAATTGATGATCTTAAAAGTCTTTTCCAACCTGAACAATTCTATGATTTTCTAAGATCACCTCCATGACTATGGGGACACACTAGTGCTTCCAAGGCCCAATTAATTCCACCTGTCAGGATTATTTCTCCCCATAGACTACAGAAGAAGCCTGAGGTGACTGGTTTCATTTCTATGTCCCCTCCTTTCTCCCATCCCTAAGCAGCTGCAAATACGTCAAAAGAGCACTTAGCTGACTGTGAGGGTTTGACCCCCAAATCTCTACTTGGAGGGTTTTGGTAGCAGTGCCATGGAAAGAGACACCTCAACTGAATGAGTCCCAGCCAAAATGTTACATTAAAGCAAGAAATCACAGAAAACTCCCCCCTCTGGAAAGTCAGAGAATCAATACATAGTAGCCTCTGTTCATCTGAGAGTGGTCAGGAGACAGGCATCAATTTTTTAAGCCTTCAGCAGGAAGTTCAATAGATTTGCCCTGCATTCAATCTCCTCGAAAAGTCCAGCAGGTAGAGGAGCTGAACAAAAGACCTGACCTTTTCTCCCTCGCTGTGCTTTCACGGAGCCCGAGCAGAACAATGGACCACAGCGGCATCCGATCCCGACTCTCCGCAGAGCACTCAGCACAGCCTCCCGAGGAGGGCAATTTCCTTTTGTGCACCAGCCTCTACTGGCGATTGAGTATTTTTCAACTGCCACAATAATTAATCAAATAAAGTATCCTTTTGCAAGGAGGTCAGGTGTAATTTCAGCATAATCTGGATGCAGCAGGCTGAGCTGACCTAGGGAAAATGCTGCACTTGCAGGTTGGCTGAACGGTGTTTGCAGGTGTTTTCATCTCCTCTTTACCTGTAGGTGAAATCCCAAGTCTTGCCCCTACACACAGGGCCTGGCACGTGACAAGAACAAATTAGGAGTAAAGCCTTTGTTTGAAACTGAAGGTGATTTGAGACATGAACATGCTCTCAAGATCCTCCTCCTTGGAGTACCACAGTGCTGGGCTGTACTGGAAGCCCTCTTGCCAGCCCTGAGCAACTTGGGATGTCTGAACAGCACTGTGCCAAGGCCAGAGCTCAGAACCTGCCTACCCATGATTCAGAGAACCCCAGCTAGCCTGGACTGAGCAGACCAGAAAGTGCCAGTGGGGTCACCATGGACCTGCTTCTTCATGGGCTGGTAAATCCCTACCATTTATAGAGCAAGGGATACACACAGATGTGGTGGTTGACTTCAGCCTGATATGTTTTACACTGAATGCATGGATTTGGGAGGAGATTCGTGCATGGTACATCCTGTTTTGGGCCAGGTTCAGGAGGCTGCAACCTTCTGAGCCACCCAGGCTCTGCTAGCCCTGCAGTGGAACCACAAACATTAACCCTTAGCTTAGATGTAGGTGTAACCCTCTGGCTGTATTGCTCAGGCACCTACAAAGACTCTGTCTGAAAACAACTCTCTAAAGGTCATAGAATCCTAGAAAGATCTGGGTTGTGAGGGACCTTAAAGCTTATCTTGTTCCAACCCCTCTGCTATGGGCAGGGAGCATTTCCGCTAGACCAGGTTGCTCAAAGAGCCATCCAACAGGGGCAGGGCATCCACAGCTTATCTGGGCAGCCTGTTGCAGAGGTTTGGGAACCAGACATCTAAGAGAAGGTGCTTCATCTTACAGCAGTCTCTAGATGACCTTCCACCACCCAGACAATATATGGCAGAGGTAAGATCTGAACTAATCTCAGCTCAGTAAATTAATTACTAACCCACTTCTGCTTTTTTTCCTATAGAAGTGTGCACTAAAGGGAGTCTTTACTGTGGCCACTGTTTGAGCAACAACTCCAGTGAGATATTATCCTGTGTTATTCCTTCTTGAATCCCAGCCTATTTATGGGGGAGGGGCTAAAGCTATCCTCATTTCACACCAGGATGAACTGAGGCGTGGAGGGAGGATGTCACTTTCCTCAAGGTCATGCAGTAGGACCAGGGCACCCAAGTCTGTGCCTATGACTCCAGATCAGAATGTCTTTAATAAAGGCAGCTCCTCTACTCTTCTCTAGCCTTAAATTGGCCTAATAAGCAGCTGTCTCACCGCTACTCTTGTTAGTTCCTTATGGTCTGGCCTTGGCTCTCTCCTTTTGGTGCTACTAATGCTGGCTGGAGCAGGACTTCTGCAAGCTGTTGTCTGGCACAGGGGGTTTTTGTCTCAGCAGGAATGCCTTTGCTGGGATTTTTAGTGAAATCCTCCTTCTGCCTGCCCTAACACTATCCTCTTATTTTTCATGGTCCTGGAGAAATTCAGGGTAGCCCTTCAAGAGGCCGGGGTCAGCCTCCAAATGCAAGGGCTGTTAGGATTAAGTGGGTTCAAATCATAAGATACCAGCCCTGTTTTATCTGGTGAGACTCCTGTTGACTCCTGAGGTTGTTTTGCTTGAACAGGGACTGTAAAATTAAGTGGAGACTCTGCTCTGCCCTTTCAGAGTGCCTTTGGTGCAATCACCATCACACCCCTCAGGGCAGTATCAGGCAGTGCTGGGAGACATCAGCCCTGTAATAGTCCAGATGAGAGGGGGACAGACACTCCCTGACTCACTGGCTGCACATGCAGAAAGTTACATTAATTTTTCAGCTGGGGATTCTGAGTCACAGGTGCTGTTTGCTGCTGATCTACTGCTCTCCTCGCTGGGTGTTATTCAGTGCGTGGGATACTCTGTGCTCTAAAGGGCATCATCTGGCTGAGCTGAAGTCACTCGTATAGGTCAAAGCAGAGTTAGACTAAAGGGCACATAAAAAGGCAGATTTACATTAGGTATTAGGAGGAAACATTTCACTGTGAGTGTGGTGAGGCACTGGCACAGGTTGCCCAGAGAAGCTGTGGATGCCCCATCCCTGGAAGTGTTCAAGGTCAGGTTGGATGGGGCTTTGAACAACCTGCTCTAGTGGAAGGTGTCCATGTCCGTGTCCTGTCCCCATAGCAGGTGGGTTGGAACGAGATAATCCAAAAGGTCGCTTGCAATCCAAACCATTCTAGGATTTTATATGTTAGGCATTGCAAAAGCGTAAAGTAAAAGTCATTGCATCCTGAAACAGCCTGGATGGACAAAAGAACTGGAGTCTCCAGGAAGTAAAGTGGCTTTGCTCCAGGACAAGTTCCCACCTGGTAAACAGCAGAGCCAGAAATAGATAGAATTTCCTCTGCGAGGAGCAGTGCTAACAAAAGCCTCATTTACAATGACAAAATTCTGAATAATAAGATTTCTAGATGGTCAGTAGGGCACAGCCCCTCCTAAGAAGACTTTCCTGCAGGTGGGGCATCCATAATAGCTTTCTCACCTCACCTGAGATGTCCAGCAGGAGCTGGCATCATGCTGCAGGGCACCAGATTTCTCCCATGCTCACCTGTGTCTTTTCAGGAAGTGTCTAGGAACTTTGTTTCCTTGTTACAGCTCAAATCTGAGGTGGACTTGATCATCAAACCGCTGTGATTAGGTGACACATCTAAAGAGACAGGCAGAGTGGCCACACAAGCCTTGTTTCCTATGGAAATCAGCCTAGATGAGAAAGCCAGCTTTAATCAGGTTGTTAACTTATTCCAGCATTAACAAGTTGCTCTGTTCCTACCCTTCCTTGCACTACTTTGAGATACCCACACAAAGAAAAGAGTCAGCTGTTGATATTTGTCGTTTGCTCTCAGCCACACTTAAGAAATCGGTAGTTTCTGGAGACAAGTCTCATTTCCTTGGCTGAGGTCAACATCACAGCTGCACCCAAAAAGCTTGACTTTTGTGCCAGCCCTTTTTACTTAACATCTTCCCTGACTGCTGAGCTTGGGGCTGGGAGGACAGGACCTGGTTTGCTACTCTAAAGAGCAGTCTGCCCTGAGAGAAAAACAGATAGAGCACTGGGGGAGATCCAGAGGGTTTCTTCTAAGAGCTATAAGGCTGCCCTAACAGCTTTCACCCTCTGTTACTCACCACCCTAATTCGTATTGGTACAATTAACCTGAATCAGCCGCAGTCCTGATTTACTTCATCATTTGGCCAAGGTCTTAAGAGAGGTCTTTTTCCAGCCTTAAAGATTCTACAAATCTATGATAAGGACCTGCTCCATCATCACAAGCACTGGAGGCATCAGCAGGCAAAGCTCCCCCTGTCTTGTGCTGGAGAAGAGCAATACCTTCCACAGGAGGGATGGTGTCCTTGCAGAATACCTGCTCTGAGAGATTTCCCTGGCGTGGCAGCAGATTGGGATGAGCTGCTCATTCACTGTTTACAAGTCTCTGTGCGCTGCTTTAAGGAATGACATAGAAGATCCAATAGTTCCTGCTGTGGATCCTGATCCCTGGGCGGACTGTGGGTACCCTGAGTACTCTGAGAGAGCTGGTAGCTCTCAAATCCTACAGAAATGAAAGGAAATCCTAAAGGACTGGTGGAGAGTTTTGTCAATTTTTTTTGTATCAGAGATGCAGTAGTACCACCAGCCTGGCCTGGGGGTCTTTGGGAGGTGTATCACTAACACCATGGAGCACCCATGGGGACTTTCAGTAGACTTGACTTGAGGAAGGCTCTTACACAGAAATTACAGATGAAGTGACCACTCCTTTATTTCTCCAGACCAAAACCTTCTGTGGGCTGTAGGAGAGACAAACCCAGTGTGTGTTTGTGGTTTCTGGAGTTCATCTCAGCCCAGGGTAAATCTGCTGGCCTCAATGGCGCTGATCCAGCAAAGCTGAGGGATGAGAGGAAGCAGGACAGAAATAGCTGGGGTATCACAACATAACAGCAACCTTCACGGATGCTGGAAAACACCCAAAGGCTCAGACGTGGGAGGCAGCACTTTGATGCGCTCTAGCTGGGCTTGCAGGGCTCCTTCCACCTCACCACAGCACACATGTGCTGGACTCCTCTGTCCCAGTGCAGGAGGTCTGCCTGTTCCCCCGGCCTCAGCCAGGGAAGGGGACCCTACTTCTGGTGATGAGAGGTGGTGTGGTTTGTGGGTGCTCCCCCTTCCCTTCCAGCCCCACTGTTACTGTGAAGCTGTTTGAGCTCACTGAGCTCAGTGGGAGGTTTGCCTGGGCTGGGAACTTGATGCCACCAAGAGGCAAAGCATTTCCTTCTCCCAGCCTCTCCTGTTGGCATGAATTCAAACTCCTGTACACCAACACACACCAGGCACATGGAAAACTGACTTACAAAGCAAGCCTGACCCCAAAAAAAGCATGGGTCAGCTCTGGAAATCACAGGAATCCACACACAAACCCCAGCTTTTCTAGCAGAGATCCAGCTGATCAATATCTTTGTGGCAATTCCCTAACAGATTTCAGGAAATCTGATACAGAACCTGCAAGAAATCCCATTAAGCTCTTCTCTGTATCTGCTGGAATAAAAATATTTTCAATGAAAAAAGAAGAGAACAGGTTTTGTTGTATTTCCCTCGACCCACACGACACATGGCACTCGTACTAAAATGATGAGCTGACACTTTATCTTCTCCAAGACAACTAAGAAATGCAGTGAGGCCACTATCTCAGAAGAATTGTTTCAAGTACGATCTCAGGGCATGAACAACTTTTTAGTGAGTTGAGCTCCACATAAAATAGCTCACACTGGATCCAGCCTGTATAGTAGTGTATATATGTATATATATATATATATATATAGTAGATGGGCTCCCCATCTACTATATTTCTCTGACAGAGGATGCCTAAGGAGCAGTATAAAAGCAGATGTAGTGGCATTACTCTGCAATATTCCCCCAGAAACTAATAATTCACAGCTCAAGAACTTCTAGAGCCAAAAAATGGTAGGTTTTTTAAAATATATATGCTTATAGTTTTTGAGAGGCTTTTTGTAAATGAAACTTGTCCAAGTGCTTTTTTTAACCCAATGCTTTGAGAATCCACAGGGTTCTGCCACAAGGAGCACCACAGATGTCAGACTGTGCAAACTCTTTTTATCTTTGAGCCTGGTCTCTACAAGCTTTATTTGATGCTCCCTAATTTTTATATTTCAAAGGAAAATTAAGGAAAATCTTCCTTTTGCATTCACCATGCAAACATGATCTTCTGGGATCTATAACATACTGTCTTCCCAGCTCTTCTCAGCTTGGAGCCTTTGTCTAAATAATCATTCCTCCTGTGGAAGGTGTTCTAGACCTATGACCATCTTTCCTTTCTCAGAATTCTCCACAGTGGAACCATTTTTGTTTTAGATTACTTGAAATGAGATAAATCAGCAGAGGAGTGGAATTTGCTGTCTGGACAAAGGCAGATATGAGGAGGAACACAGAGGGGCTTGGTCCCAGTATTTCAGTCCTGGTCCCAATCTAGCACAGCCCACGGCACCTTTTCCCCGTGCCCTGGTGTTTTGGGCAGGTGAGTTCCGCTCAGGTGGAAGGTGTTTCACAGCTGCAACCTGCAAGCCTTCCGAGACTAAATCTAAGTGATCAAGGCCAGGTTAGATGGGACTTCGAGCAATCTGATCTAGTAGAAGGTATCCCTGCCCATGGAAGGGTGGGTAGAAATGAGTTAAAGTCCCTTCCAACCCAAACCATCCCATGATTCTATAATATTCCTAAAAGTCTCTACATTTACGTGGAGACATTGACAGCTACCATGACCCCAGATTTATCTTCCCATTTCCAAAGTCAGGAACAGCTGAAGAGAGTGGCTTTGTCTGATGGGGCGAAGCCCCTTCCAAGCACAGCTCCCACTGTACAAGCCAGTGTCAGATGGGAAGAGAGGACAAAATCAGGATTCACAGGGCTCCATTCTCCCAGCACTCCACATAACATCAGGCATATCCTCTTGCAAGTCTTCCTTCCTCCACACCCACAAAGGTGGAGACCAGGCTGGTTGCACAACAACAGCAGCAGTGCAAACCTCCCCCCCCACACACATGTCAGTCTACAGCCAACCTGCAGTGTAAGTTTTAACTCCTTTCATGCATGTGAAACTGTGTTCAGGTCATCTGCACCCCGGGCAAATGCTATGTCATTACACCAGGTTAAATGCAGGAAATTTCAGGGATGGCAGAAGCTGAACCAACATCCTGGGAAAGGCATTTGCTGGGAATGCAGTCCAAGAAGAGCACAATGATTTTCTGTGACCACTCTGAGGCTGACAGTGGGACCAAGCACTCACTCCTCAGATTCCAGCTGGGCTGAGGTAGAAGCTGCTACCTAGCAGCTCAGGCTGGGCAGGTCTGGGGGGGACTCATCCAACAATGCCAAGAAATGAAGGGGTCCACAGAGATTCCTGGCTATGGATTTCTAACTTTTCTGTTTTGATTTGGTACTCAATCTACTTAAAATGCCTGTTTTTCATTGGATTTTCGTGTTTTGCACTCCCTTTGTGCAGTTGGGCACAACTTCACTCTGCTCTCTACTAGTGTCTGACTAGGAGAGCTTTATATTGGATACTAGGACAACTTTCTTTATGGACAGGGTGGTCAAGCACTGGAACAGGCTGCCCAGGGAAGCAGCAGAGTCATCATCCCTACAGGTATTTAAAAGACATTTAGATGTGGCACCTGGGGACACGGTTTAGTGGTGGACCTGGCAGTGCTGAGTTGAGGGTTGGACTTTGATGACCTTAGAGGGCTTTTCCAGCCATTGTGCTTCTACAGTTCAGAGCAGGGGCTCCGTGCACAGCTCCAGGCACAGCAGGGTTTGGGAGGGTCTACCTGGGGTTGGACAGACAGCAAAAACATGGACTCTGCTGGGGCAGTGCTGTCCTGATAAGCTTTCTGCTTCTACCTAGCACTTGTCTGGGGGCCAGAAAGTCACAAACACATATGTTCATCCCGTATCAGTTCTCCTTGGACATTGCCTAGCCGAGAGGAGGGTTTCACAGTGCAAAGCTGTCTTACATGCCATCTCGACATCCTGCCAGACCTTTGGTACAGCAACACTTGTCCCACTCTGCGTTGGGATCAAAAAAACACTGGCTCTGCTCCAAAAGAACAATAAACTCCCTGTTTTTCCTTTCACCCTCAAAAGGGACTGGCAGAGCTGATGTGACAGTGACTGCAGACAGCTACCGACAGCATGGTCTTGATGTGGACAACCAAAAACATGCCCAGGACTGAGTGCCTGCAGCCACCTCTCCTGTCAGCCCCTTTCTGCCAGGCTTGGAAGCTGTTCTCTGCAGCTCCAGGAAAGGCTTTGAAAAAAACTATTAGCTGACAATGCCTTCATTAATCACAGCATAATCCTTTCCATGGCAACCCAAGGATTGCGAAGTCACAAGTTAGCAAGCATAAGACAGAAACACTGTACAGCAGCCCTCAGCCCGGGCAAACTTAACAGTGAGATGAATTGGCTGCTCTGAGGAGGGGAAAGGAGTTAGAAATAATACTGCCTTGAAAACAGGGTCATCCCTGGACAGGATTCAGATCTCATAAATGCCTCTCCATGGGAAGATTCTGTAGCTTCATGAAGTTACCCCAGTCTTACCCCAAAAAGCCCAAGAAGAGACTTTGGCCCTACATCTTAGTTTTACAGAGGATCAAAGCTTTCAAACTGGTCAGGGAGAGAAGAAGGACAGTTTGTCACCAGGTCATCACCACAAAGTTAAACACAATTTAGATACATGTATTTGGGAATTGTAAGGGCTCAGAGATTGCAAAGCCACAGCTGAAAACAGTTTTGACCATCAATGAACGAGAGGGAAGTGCTGTCTTGGTTTTTTTTACCTTTGTTTGTCCCTTTTTGGTTGTCCCTGGGACAGTTTAGGCACAGGGTAGGGAGGAGACTTCACAGGATCTCACAGGGATGCAGGTTTTGACTGAAGCTTTGACAAAGCTCAGTCAAAGCTGCAAAACCATTCCATACCTTCGCACTACCAGTGTTGGGAGCTTGGAGTCCCTCACCTCATGGGAAGAGTAAGACCCATAGCACCCTATAGTGGAGGATGGGTGAGGAGGCAGCTTGCAACAACCATGTCCTTGACATCTTTATGTAATGCATAGGTTAACCCCACTGGCACATCCTTTTGCCCAGACTATGGAGAGAAGCACTCACACCAGCACCACAGCCTAGGGCTGTGAGAAAATCATCTCTAGCTTCTACCACCTCCTTCTGCAGGGGAGAGTTAACAGCAAGGGGCGACCAGGCAATCTTAGACCCACTGGTGTGTTGCCTTTCTAACTCCCCCTCCATGTTGCCTACATGACAGGTCCTCCACCATACACCCCAGTCTTCCCAGAGACACTAAGATATATCAGCTCCATTGTTCCACTTTCCTTAGGATAATGTAATTGTAAATATCATAGGAAATCCTGGGACTTTTCTTTGGTACCGTGCTCAGCTGGTCCAGCACAGCCCACGTACAAAACATCATACTCCCAAACCAGGCAGCAAAATGCAAACTGCTTTGTGGGAAATGCCTATGCCATATAAAGTCTCAGTCCTTCCCCAGGGATGGTCCTAATAATTTAAATAGCCTGGAAGGTCCTGGGTACTGCTTACCAGCACTGGTGTGACCCAGGGGATAGCCCCCAAAACCATCCTGGGCACAATCTGTGCTATGCTGCAGCCACGGAAAACTCCTGCAGCTCCCTGAAGAGCAGCACCCACCTGAGAGCAGGTTGTGCTTTATCCGCCTAAATGGTGTGTTTGGAGCTACGTGAAGGCAGGGAGAGGGTGAGGTGGACTGGGAGGACACCTGGGGTCTTGTGCCACTGTCAGTGGATCCATGCAGCAGGGACATGCCCCAAAGCCTCTCCCCATGTTTAAGCACTTCCAGAGGTATCCCTGAATGTGAAAGGGCTGTGGAGCAAAGGGGTGGAGGGCTACGCTGCACAGCACAGCACAGGAGGGCAATGCCCTCCACCCTTCACTCCAGCTCACTGCTAGGTGACCCCAGCCAAATTAAGCAGCAGATAGAAATTACCGAGCCGCTAATCCATGCTGAAGGAGCCGAGCTGGCTCGGGGCCGCTGGGCACTGCTGGCAGGTCTGAGGTCGTGTCGTCTCCCCCCCCTCCCATCGAGTCCAGCCTCTTCCCCAGGTTTGATCCGACTCGCTGCTCGCAGCCCCGGCGGGGGCACCCCCATCCATCCCACCCATCGCACCTCACCGCGCCCCACCGCATCCCACAGCACCCCCACCTCAGCCCCGCGGCACCCCACCCGGAGCATCCCCGGCTCCCCGCCTGGCTCCCCCGGGTGCCGCCTGCCCGCCTTACTCCGCCTTACCTTAGCGGGGCATGGCCAGGGACGGCGGCGGGGACGGGGCACGGGTGCCCGGCGCGGAACCGTGCTGCCTCCGGCACCGAGCGAGGGCAGCGCCTGCCCTGGCTGAGCCTCTTAGCGGGGGAGGAGCCGGGCTACAGCCGGCCCCTGGTGTGGGAGTGGGTGTGGTGCGGGGGTGTGAGTGCGTGTGAGTGTGCGTGTGGTGACTCCGTCCCGGGAACCGCAAGCGCCGCGCTCCCGCAGCAGCCCCACTCTCCAAAGGTGCGTCCTCCTGCATCCCCGGAGTCTGCCCCGGATCATGGTATCATAAAATCATAGAATGGCCTGGGTTGGAAGGCACCTTAGAGATCACCTACTTCCAACCCCCTGCCGTGGGCAGGGACACCTTCCACTAGACCAGGTTGCTCAAAGTCCCATCCAGCCTGGCCTTGAACACTTCCAGGGATGGGCATCCACAGCTTCTCTGGGCAAACAACCTGTTCCAGTGCCTCACCATTCTCACAGTAAAAAAATTTATTCCTAATATCTAATCTAAATCTCCCTTCTTTAAGCTTAAAACCATACCCCCTTTTCCTATCACTATCTGCTTGTGTCAAATGTGTTCATGGCACCCATGAAGATCCCTGCTACAAGTTCATCTGCAGTTCCAAGTCCTTGTCGTATGGAGTCTTGATGGATTCTTGGGCTAAAGGGTGACTGGAAGGGTCCTCCTGCCCTGTGGAAAGAGGTCTCTGGGCTGAGCAAGGGACTGAGGTCTTGTGGGGTGAGGCCAGGGGCTGACAGGCATCCTGGTTTGAATGCACCAGCCTTGTGCACCTGTAAATGTGAAAACTGGGTCAGGAAAACACTTGAGGACCAGGAAATTCAGAGCTGAGGTTTTGCCTAGAAGCTTAACTCTGACCTGGTGACTCCCTGCCCAAATCTGGGCTAGTGTTTTTTTTTTCCTTCCTGCTGAGAAAGGTGGGGTTGGATTTTAATTGTGCTACAAAACATTACCGAGGTTTCTTACTTAGGTATAAAGCCTGTCATTTTAGCTAGTGAAAGGTGCAAAATACACCTTTTTATTTGCAGTGTTATCATAAAATTTGTTTCTAAGCTCCACTTAAGAATGAGGGAGCTAGAAATCCTCCTGGGGACGCAACTGAATGTGTTTTTTTGGTGATACTGCAGAAGTAAGGAGCAATAAAAGGCAGCCTCCTTGCTTCAAAGCTAACCAGCTAACCAGTTCCAGCAGGAACTGTGCTCAAAATGTAAAAGTCACAGCACAGTCACCTGGTCCCTTCTGCAGCCCTTAGAGATGTCCTGCTGCTGCCCAGCCCTCAGCAGTGAATAGATTCAGCTGACCTTGTGCTCAAGACAGATGATTTGTGGCCACCTGGGGCCATGCCCAGTTTCACTCAAGCCCTCCTCACTGTGTCAGTGTAGTTGGTGTGGATGTGAGGGCAGATACTGGCTGTGTCTGGGCTTTGATCTGGACTGCATCCGATGTGCTTGAAACGGCTTGGGCAGCCTTTCCTTGTGCCCAACATGACCCATGCACGTGTGGAAAGGCAGTGAGGGAGGCTCCGCCAGGAACACGGACTGGACATGGTTCCTGACTGCACCACTGGGTTTGGAGGTGGGATTTGAAGAGTGCAAGGACCCTTCAGACAACTGCTCAGAACAAACTCCGATGGCCAGTCCCTGGGTATTAACCCGGGCTATTGGCCGAGGATGCGGCAGCACCTGAACAGTTCTGAGGGACAGGCAATGAACCCATCCCATTGCTGAAGGCCCTTCTACCTCTGCAGCCCTTCCTGCTGGAAATCCCTCATCCTTTTGAGCGGCAGGAGGCTCACATGGCGGGGAGTGTATACAGGCACTAAGGTGGGAAGATGGTGGCTATGATCCAGCTGCAAGAAATATTTCAGCGTCAACTTTCAACCATAGGATGGATGTCTGTTCCTCCATGAAGATGCTCTTTCAGGTCAAAGGCAGACCCTGAACTGCCAATTTATCATAGAATCATAGAATTATTTGGGTTGGAAGGGACCTTAAAGATCATCTCATTCCAGCCTCCTTCCATGGGCAGGGACACCTTCCACTAGACCAGGCTGCTCGGAGCCCCATCCAGCCTGGCCTTGAGCACTTCCAGGGATGGGACATTCACAGCCTCTCTGGGCAACCTGTTCCAGTGCCTCAGCACGCTCACAGTAAAGAATTTCTTCCAGATATCTCATCTAATCCCACCCTTTCACTTTAAAACCATTCCCCACTTGTTCTATCAAAACATGCCCTTGCAAAAAGTCCTTTAGAAACAGTCCCCTATGAAAACTAATATGAAACTCTATGAAACTGATGTGAGCAGAATTTCCTGGCAACTGACTGTGCTGGAGGGATGAGGAGATGGTGCAGGACCCTTGGTGAGCCTGGGCTGGATCCTGCCTGGAGCTGTGCACTACTCCACTACTTGCTGCTGGTCTCCAAACATGCACAGTCTCCGCACATCTCCACACTCACATGCTGGGGTCCCACTGCCCCAGTACCAGCAAAATCGAGGTGTGGATGTTGGTGGGAAAGCACAAATCTCCATGCCTACATAATGGTCTGTGGCTTAACCAGGCTTACATAGACTTTTTTTGGGGAGTGTGCACAAAGCAAGCCTCAGTAAAGCTGCCTGGTCTACACCAGAACTCCTGTGGTATGTCCAGCAACAAGTATCACAGCCCCATAGGTGCCCAGCCAGGTCTATAGCTCAGGACACCCTCCAGGAGAGTATCAGGATGTTTGGGGGATTGAGGTGTTTGTGAGGCTTTTCCCCTAAGAAAGGTCCTTTTAAGCTGTTTCAGTGGTGCAGGCAAAGGAGCAGGATGCTCATTTCTCTATCTATCTTTTGGTGACTTATTTTGTCCCAGAGGATGATCCCAGGAGCTGGAGGGTCAGGGAAGGTACCCCCAACTCACAATGTAAGGGCTTTTTCCAGATGTGTGCTCCAGGCTCTTAAGTGGGCTGCAGAAGCACACAGCTCCTTCATGCTGCAAAGACTTTGAGCACAGGCAGCTGGTGGAGGGAAGCTGAGATGGAAGCAAGATCCCAGTGCCAGAGCTTTGGGTCCATGTGTTGCAGCAGCAAGACTGGAGATACCCATGGGCAGGGCCAGGCTTTTCAAATGCTCCCCATGTGCATTGAGCATGTTTGTTTTCTGAGGGAAAGCCAGCCAAAATCCACTTCCTCCTACTTTGCCCATAAACTCTCCCTCCCCCCTTTTATTTCTTCAGCAATCTGCAGAGCTCTTTTCCAAGTCAGGTGAGGCTCAAAAAAACCAAGTGCCCTGCACTGTGGTGACTCTGGGGCATAGGATGCAAAGGCTATTTATAGTCAGAGGGGGTTACCCATCCCCTCCGTGGATTTTCTCCGTGAATGTGAGTGTAACCTTGTGTGAAAGCCTCATGCAGATCACCTTGCCTCAGTCTCAAAGTCCGCAGAGAAAATAATTTGAATGGAGTTTGGTGAATCAAGCAAATTCAAAAGGCTCTGCAGAGCCACCTTGTGCCCATCAAAAGCATTCTGGAAGAACAAAGCATTTCAAAGGCAAGGAGTCTGAATAAAATATACACAATTTATTTATTTATAGGAGGTTTACAGCTGTACAATGTTGGCTTTCTGTTTGGACCACTCTCTGATCTTGTGCAGCACGACACATCAGTGCCTTTGGAGATGAAGACAAGTCACAGCCTGTTTTAACAGGCAGATGTCAAAAAGAAATGGCTTCCACAGGGTGTAATGCCAGGCTGCTTGCAACCATTGAAATGATTAACAAAAGAAATGTGAAATAAATCAGACACATGTCCTACCCCACTCATGAGGGACTGGAAAGTGCTTTTCAGACCTGTCCTCCTCTCAAAAAAAAAAAAAAAATCCTGAATATTTCTGTTTACTTCATTCAAAGAGAAAAGGCATCAACAGCAGAAATGGCATTTCAATAATTCCACTCCCTCATCTGCTCTACAAATAAGACAAAAAGAAGAGTAAGAAAGGTAATTTTTGTTATTCCATTGGAAATGCAGGGGAGGAAGGCTTCTGCTCTAACTTTTCCAAAGTTTTCTCTTTTTTTTTTTTTTAAAAAAAAGGACAAATATTACTGATATTAAGACAATTTGGTCCTGATACAGAGTGATGATTTTTTTTTTAAGACGTTATTAAAAAGCTGCCTTTCCTCTCCTTATGGCTTGATTCTCTGTAGGGAGGAAGGAGGCTGCCCATGGGTACCAGGGCACCACAACTCCTTGATGAGCTTTGGCACCATTCCTTGGGGATCATGGTGCCATTTGGCACACGGCAGGGCATTCCTGGACAAATGGCTCTCCTTTGCTGAAGCTATCCATGGCCTGATTTCCCGAGAAAACAAGGCTAATGCAGGCAGGCTGGACACCTCCATCTGCTGATGATGGTCCCGTCATGTTCCTGCGATGCCAAATAGCTCATCCCCCTGCCAGGTGAGGTATCTTTGGGCATCCCTCTCACATACCACTCTGAACATAAGCCTGTGAGATCTTCTCCTAAGAGCCAATTCATACCTTCTAGCCCCACAATCCCGCTTCCATTTATTTTCAATGATGAGTCTCATAAACAAAACTAGGATAAAATCAAAATATCTCTGAATTGTCTTCCCAAATTCAAGGATTTGCTTTGACCTTGGGATCAAAAAGTTGCTTTACCTAATTAGGAGCATTTAAGTCAATTCTGCAAGATGCTGAACCAAACTTGGTCCCAGGGATGTCACCTGGAGTTGGAGGGTGCTCAGTGCAAGCCAGGAGTAATTGAGATCTGGAAAGAGCATCATGGGGACCGCTGCTTGCCTTTAAGTCCTGGAAAACAGGACCTAAGAACATAAGCAAATTTGGTAAAAAGGCCAACTCATAACTGCAGGACTGTGAAGATGAGGAAAGGGGAAAAGCAGCCTTCAAAGTCAATGCAGTTGCACCATCTGCTTCTGGTTGCACCAAGAACTGAGCTAGCAGGTACTGTCACTTTGGGGAACACTTTACCATATTTCAGACTTAGCAGACCTTTAGGGACTTTAAAAAAAACCCAAACAGACTTGCAGGACAAACATGGGTGTTTAGTAGGGCAAGCAGAAACCATTTGCTATGGCAAAAGAAGGCCTTCCTGTTCACTTTTCTTGCAGGAAAAGGACTCTGCTCAGGCCAAAATTTACCGAGATTCCAAGATTTTGTCATATGTATTAATTTCCACTTGCATGCAGGTGACTGCAAAATATTCCCTTGTTAGAAAATCTGACAGAAAAACCCCTTTAACTTGCACCACTTTAAAGGCACATGAATAAAAAACCCCGAACACCAGAAGAAAAAAAAAAAGTTTGAAACTTGTCCTAGTCAGCTGCTGAAAGGCCAGACAACGGGTTGTTGTTTGGTTTATCTGGGATGGTTTATAAGAAGCCAGATTCTGCCACCCAGTGGAATAAGGAAGATTAACCCAGTTTTAATGAAAATCAGGAGCAGACTGTGGCTCTACACACCTCCCCAAGGATGCATTTGGGTTGCACTCGTGAGACTGGCTCTAGGACTGTGCAACTCATCCTCCACAACACGAGACTGGAAATTAAAGGTGAGAGATGGACATTGGTATGAATTAAATATTCCCAGCATTTTCAGGCTGCACTGGGAGCAGCGCTCCTCCAGTACAAGCTAAAATCCCACTATTTTTAAAAAGAATTTGAGAAAGCGAGGCACTGAGAAATGATGCACTGTAGGCAGCAGTACAGATGGAGCCCATGGAGCAAAGCTCCCCATCCCCTGAACTTGACCCTTTGACCTTCAGAGGAACCAATCTTCTCTTACCTAAACACTGAACTGCCCCAGCAGACAACCCACCCCAGCTCCTGGGGTGAGATCTTGGGATGGGGATGGCATGGAGACAACGGATACAGCAGGCACCATGGGAGTTCAGGAGGCACACACAGGAGCCGGGCCCAGACTGATTCAGAAACTTGACCCCAGAGAACAGTTATCCCACCACAGCTGTTGACATCTTCGTATACTTGAGAGTTGCATGGGGTTGAACAGGACTTGGGTGGAGACAGCTTGTCCCCAGAACGATGGAGCCTTTGGTCTTGTTGCCCCTGTGGATTTGGGATTTGGGCTGCCTTGGTGCATTTTCCTTGCAGTTGCAATACGCAAACCCATACCCAAAAAACAGCGGGCCCCGATCGGTTTTTCCATTTCTCCTTTCCTGTGGTGCCTCCACAGATAAGCGATTACATGGCAATTTCAGGGGAGAAAACTCCATGCACACTACTCTTAACCCAAGCAGACACACTGAAGATGCACTGAAGCAGCTGGTGGGACCGCGGTGGCCACACGTGTGCGTGGTGGCACGTGTGTGTGTGCCAGCCTGTGTAAACAAACAGCCCCAGGGCATCGTGCTCTGGCTGTCAGGACACACAGCGTGCTCACAGCGGTCCCACAGCGCACACGGCAGCCAGGGGGGCTGCAGAGGACGCCAGCAGAAGGATCAGTGCGGTTCCCCAAAAAAAGGCACCATTTTTTAACATTGAAAACACAAGATTGGCTCCTTGGAGTGGAATGCATGCATGGTTCATATACACTTTGCAGATGGTAGTTAGGCTCTGTGTGTGTCTATATATATATATGTGTATGTGTGCATGTTTATATTCACATATGTGGCACCAGAAGAGTCGTCCTTGAGTACTCAGACATTAGTGAGGATGTTACTGCTGAGCAGCCTCACAGCAATGGTTCCAGGGAGATCGTTTGACCTCCTGTTCCCCTTGTCCTGGAGGTGCAGCGTGTGCACCGACTGCCGGTCACTGGGATCCCCCGTGAGCACCACTTGGCCCAAGAACTCGTCACTTATCAAGTTGTGGTTCCAGATCTGTGGAAACAAAGCAGGGATGAGGGCAGCTCCTTCAGGGATGCAGCCAACCTTCATGAACTGGAGAGAAGGGGTTACAGGGGACGTGCCCTGAGCTGAAGCCAGGGAGGCGGCGAGGTGTGGGGGTGTCACTCTGGAAGTGAGAGGGGTGAAGGACATGCCTTTACCAGATGTCACCGCGGTGGTGAGAGGTTGAGCCTGGGGAACACATCTGCTGTGGACAGTGTGAGGAGAGGGCGGGGGGTCCAAGTGAGAGAGGGTTTGCATCACTCAGCCCACTGCTTGCCTGCCACGTACCTGAACAATGATGGGTTGTGCTGGCTTCTTGCGGTAGAAGAGCCCTTTCACATCGAATTCTGGTGATACCGTGTTCTTCTTCACCGGAGAGCGAACCTTTTGCCCTTCGCACTTGATGATCACATAAGGGTCAGCTCCTGAGGAGAGAAAGGGGAATTTTTGTTTTGTTGTAGCTTCTGTAATTCCTTAGAGTCCTTTTCCAAGGGTGTCATGCGGAACTTTGCCTCCATATCCCACCAGAGGAGATGGGTATCTGCCAAAGCATTTGTCATGCCCCAGATGATGTCCATGGAGCTCAGCTGTTTGGGGCAGGTTCTATTAGGTGACATTGTCCCTGGAAAGCAGGTACTGATGGACTACTATGAAGTTGGGGAAGGGTCTGGATGAAGCACAAATCTTCATCTTCAAAAATAAGGAGCAACTAAAGGAGCTGGGGGGGCTCAGCTTGGAGAAAAGGAGGCTCGGAGGGACCTTATCACTCCCACAACTACATGAATGGAGGATGTAATGAGGTGGCGGCTGGTCTCTTCTCCCAGGAAACAAGCAACAGGATGAGAAGAAAGAGCCTCAAATTGCACTAGGAGAGGTTTAGACTGGATAATTAGGAAAAACTAATTCATCAAAAGGGTTATCAACCACTGGAACAGGCTGCCCAGAGCAGTGGTACAGTCACCATCCCTGGAAGGATTTAAAAGATGTGCAGATGTGGCACTTGGGAACACGATTTAGGGGCAGACTTGGCAGTGCTGGGTTAAGGGTTGGACTGGATGATCTTAGAGGGCTTTTCCAATTGAAACAATTCTATGATTCTATGAAAGGGCCGCCTCTCTTGTCCCCATATTCTACAGAAACACTCCTTCATCACCCCAAATCCTCCTGACCATTGCAGTAAATCTTCCATGGAAGACACCATCCTACTCAATCCTCCTTTCAGGATTTGCTCTCCTAGAGGCAGGCAGAAATAAAACCATGGAGAAGAGAAAGAGGCTCACACAAGGAAATACCAGATGGAGGATAAAGTTGCCAAGTTCACATACTACCAGCCCACAGCTGGATGGTACCTGAGCTTCCAGGAGACGCAAAGAGTCCCTCATTAGTGAATACTTTCATCTTGACAAACAAGTGCTTGTTTTGGGAATTTGGGAAGTAGAGAAAGAGCTGTTGCTATGGAAATTTAACTGCCAGAATGCATTTTCTTACCATGAGCTTTAGTGGCTATGATGGAAACACAGACCAGTTGGACGAGTTTTCTCGTCCAAGGGAAATGTGGAAATGATGAGGAACAAACCAGCCCCTTCCGAGGGCCAGGGATTTTGACTGCCAGACCACCTCTTTGCTAGCTTTCTGTTTGCAAGGACTTGGCTCCCCTGGTGAGACACAGCTGCTGGATTTCACAGCTGTTTTTCCAAATTACTTTGTCTTTTGGGATGTCCCATTAAATCCTCATGTTCCATCAGCCAGAGCCAAATTCTTATCTGTAAATCACTATTTCCAAAGTAGTGTGAAAGGCCTGGCCTGGGATGCGTGAGAGATGCCATTGCACTGGAAAACACCAAACACGCTGTTGGTGGTGGGAGCCGATCAGCTGGAAAACAGCTGGAAGAAAGCAATTCCCAAGGGGTTTTTCTGGAGAAAATGTTTTACGACTCCAGAATCCACATGTCCTCTTGTATGAAGGAAAGATAAACCTCCTTGTTTCTGTGAACAGTTCAGAGACCTTTGGCTACAGATATCCCTGCATTGCTACAGGTGCACTGACCTGTTGTGAATAACCCAAGAAAAAAACACCTGCCTAGGGTTAAATGCCCTCCCCAAACACCAGGTAGGGTATAAGAACTCCCTTTGTGGCATGTGATAAGTAAGCACATTTGACTAGTCCTTGCTCAGGAAAGATCCTGCTCGTTACGTTGAAGGATATAGTGATAGGCAGCCCTGATAATAATTATTGGGTGAAAAGAAAAAGTATAATTTTAATTGGGTTTTATTTAGATGTTTTAAGTTTTCACTTTTTATATTTTAAATTTGGTTTGAAAGTGTTTGGCTAAATCTTGCCACAGTCACCACATGTCCTTGACTCAGGAAATGGAAGAGAAAGGCTAGGATCTGGTCTGTTTCCATGGTGGAAAGGTATTTGCTTCTCTAATTGCAACCTCTAGACCTTTCATCCCAACTTTAGCAATCTCCCAGTACAAGCTCTCACTGCCACTGGGTTTCTTGGTCCGGATGCTCCAGGCAGACAGAACATGGGGCTCCTGCCATCAGCCTCTGTGTGGCTGCAGGACACGGGGAGGAATGGTCCTGCTGCCATCTTCCAGGCAAGAAAAGTGATGGATGTCAGAATTGATCTAGATCCACACCATCCCAAAGTGACCTAAATTTGACATACCCTCTACTGATAAGACATTTATCCAGCCTCCAGTGATGAATACTACACATCAGGCTGTTTGTCTGTCCTTCCTACTTGTAGTAGGTCGAAACTTATTTGATGGACAAGTTGCTGATCCAATGGCACTTCTCGTGATTTTGCATATTTAAAGGCAGCACTTAAATACAATTCCTGACTTTTACAGCTGCTCATACTTGGGAGGAAAGCTTGGGTTGTTACAGGACCACTGCTAAGGGCTCTGGGGAATTTTTGGGAAGGTCTCAGATAACAGCCTAAATATAACAGCTCCCAGATCATGTCCACTGCAAGAAGTGAGTTTGGTTTTCCAAGGATTTTCTCCTCCTCTGGTGTCTGAATCAGGCACATTCACTGAAAAAATATCTGAGGATATAAATTCCAGCAATGTCCCACTTCATAAACCACCTCCCAATTCCTTTGGGGCCAGACAACAGGCAGGGAAAGACCAGTACCTCCTTGGGAATCCTGATTCTTGAGCCCAGCTGCAGCAAGGACATGGATCTGGGATACTACTTGTGGGTAGCCACACATCCCACTCCAGCAGGTGTGTGGTGGCTCGTCCAGTGTCAGCTCTCTGCAAGGAAAAACACGTGGCCTTTGAGAGATGCCTAATCTTACACCAAAGAATTTGGCACAGTGAAGGACTGTACAGGCCATTCGCTTAAGAGTTTGACTCAATGATCTTTGGATGATCCTTGTGGGTCCCTTCCAACTCAGAATATTCTGTAATTTTGTGACTATCCACTGTCCACTGTCAGACTCTGCTCCCCACTCCAATCTCCTCAATCTGGGTTTGGGATGCTCTCCCATATCATGCTTAGAAGCAGACTGGGAGCTTCTCTGCATGTCTGTGGAGAAACCTGTAAAGATGTCCTGCCTCTTGACCACCCTCAACAGAAAACCAAAGAGCAGCTACAGGCAAGGCTATGACCATTCAGGAAAACCACAAATCAAAAGCACAGGGCTGTCTCCAAAGAGCCAACTCCTCCCCATCCCTGCTTGTGCTCCTTACCGGCAATCTGAAGGCACATCTGTGAAAATCCTGAGAAGGAACTCGCCTTCATGACCAGGGTCAAAAGTGGTGGGGATGATGACGTAGCGGCCTTCCTTCAGATCTGTCCTCAGGAAGACGCTGCGGGAGTTGATGTAGATGGAGCTGGCCACCTTCTGCTGCAGGGTGTGCATCCGGTAGTTCCTATTCAACTCCACCTGGGCAGAGACCACAGTGGAATGGTCAGCGGATTGTCACTGGCTGAAAATGTACTGGTATCCACCATGGGGGGAAAAACACTGCAAGCACTGAGTCCACAGTGCCAGGAGACCTGGAGCTAAGAAAACCAGCAACTGTGCTGGGTGGAAAACGAGCGTGGACGTGGCTTTCCCATCTCTTTTGGCTCAGGGACTCATCTCTTGCATTCCAGCTTAACACTGGGGACCCAGCAAATAACACGTAAGGATTAGTCTAACAGATTTCAACATTTGGAGAGAAAAGACTAATCATTTCTTTTAGCAAGAGCTGTGCTGAATCATAGAATGGTTTGGGTTGGAAGGGACCTTCAAGATCATCTAGTTTCAATCCCCTGTTGTGGGCAGGGACACCTCCCACTAGAACAGGTTACTTAAAGCCACATCCATCCTTGACTTGAACATTTCCAGGGATGGGGCATCCACAGCTGCTCTGGGCAACCTGTTTTCCATGCTGTCCCCTTTGATATCCCTCTTCATCTCTAGAGGAGGGCAGGCTGTGCTGATGGCACCCCAGAAGCACCCAGATAATGCTTAAACGAACGATATGGTCATGCAGGACTGATGTACCACTCCACAACCAGCAAATTTATGGTGGCATTCAGGCCAACATGTGGGAACCCCAGCCTACCTTATGGATATCAAAGCCTATGGCCAAGTTCTCTCCTTTGCCCTCTCTGCGACTGGTCCTTTTGGGCTTCTGCTGGATGGAGATCAGCACTTCATCTTCTGCCTTCTTCACATCAAACACATACTAGAAGCAAAGAGAGAAAGGTAAGGGAGATTTTTATTAATACAGGATCCCTGGGCATGGGTGGAGGTGGATTTAACAGATTTAACATCAGTTTCTCCCCATCCATCTCCATGCAGGGACAGCCTGGCTTCAGTACCGACTTTGAGAGCCCATACCCCTTCCTCTTGGGACCTGGCATCAACTTGCCAAGACAGGGACCTTTTGGGCTCATGTTAGAGAAACACTGCGAAATCCAGTCTTTGAACTGCTCAGCAGAATCCAAGCAGTCTTCTAGATGTAGTCTTATACCAGAGAAATTCACCCCTTGCAGTCTGCCAGAAGTCCTCCTATAAGGCATGGAAGGATGAACTGATGTTCAGAGACCTAAGAAAAAGGCTAATACAGAGCTGGAAGCTGGAAACAACTCTCCCACATCCTTGGTGACAACTCCTGCAATGGACCAGACCATCTTTCAGCTGCCTGTTAGATGAAGGACTCCAAAGGACCTCACTTGTGATAGTGAGAACCCCAGTTCAGAGCAGGACAAGATAATCATAGAATCATTTATGTTGGAAAAGACCTCTAAGATCATCCAGTCCAGCCCTTAACCCAGCACTGCCCAGTCCACTGCTAAACCATGTCCCCACGTGCCACATCCACATGCCTTTTGAACACTAACAGAAATGGTGATTTCACCATGCCCCTGGGCAGCCTCTTCTAACATCTTCACCCTTCCAGTGAAGAAGTTTTCCCTCATATTCAATCTAAACCTCCCCTGGCACAACTTGAGGCTGTTTTCTCTTGTCCTACCACTTGTTACCTGGGATAAGAGACAGACCCCCAGCTGGATATGATCTCCTTTCAGGTAGTTGTAGAGAGCCATAAGATCCCCTTGAGCCTCCTTTTCTCCAGAAAAGTTTGTTCCAGGAAATGAACTTCAAGCTAGAAGGAAATGGCTCTATGGGCTACACCTGTCCTGGTAAATTTAACAGTGTCAAAGTTTGGGCAAAAAAAACAGAATTTGGTCATTCAGAGATCCAGATTGTTGGAAATGACTCCTGGCCCTGTTTGACTGGAACCAGCCAACCCTGCTACCCTGTGGCACAGTTTGTTTTTCCCTTGTGCCAAGATGCTCTACACCAAGCACTTGGATGCAGTCTCCCTGATAAGAGGGATAAGGTTAATGGAGTTGGCCTTGATGCTGGTCCTGCTGTGCTGGAGAATTGCCATAAGCACAAATAAGCTATTACAGGGCTGGTAGCCATTTCAGCCTTCTAGGTCCCTGTAGGAAAGTTGAACACTTGGAAGCACATGTGAAGGCTCCAGAAGGCTCTCTGCCCCATTACTCACTTGGGGGTTCTGCAGAAAGGTGTCCTTGTGGTTGATGCAGCCTCCGGAGCGGTTCTTCAAGGGGTCACTGCTTCTGGTCCATGCCCCATGTAGCACTGCCTCCTCCCAGGTCTTGTGGATACTCAGGTAGGACGTGTTGATCAGACGGCACTTGATAATGTCCGTGAAGTATTTGCAGAAATCTTCAAAGGTCATCCTGAGTCAGGAAAGGGCAGAACTGGGTTATGCTGTTCCATTCCCTTCATTCCCTGGAAAAGTACACTGCAGGGATTTTCTTGATCACCTGTTAGAGTGTCGGTTGTCTCTGATGGCTGATGAGTAACAAAAGTTATTCATCAAATATCTCCAAAAGAGATGGAGATACCTTTCTCTATGCCGGCAGTAAATACTTACTGAGTTTAAACAACAGACCTCTGTGTTTTGGAGCGGGAGAAGCAGCACAGTGTCCCTTTCCCCACACAAGGGTAAATGTTGTACTGAAATGTTCCTGGTGAGGCTGTGAAGTTCAGCACATTTATGACAGGTTCTCAGTACCCGGGTGAAATGGTTTGGCCCCTGTGTGACACAGAGCAGCTTGCAATTCCAGGGTCATGACCATCCAAAGCTAACACCCATGGGCTCACGGAGGGGGCTTCACTAGAGATCCTACGGCTTGGAAGGCTGTTTTCTCTGGATAGCTGTATGCATGGAAATGACACACACGCTCCATGGGGTGGGAGGATGCTGTGGGCATGGCCTGTGCTGAAAAACCCAGGAGGGACTCACCAGAACTCTCCATCATCTTCCACTGTCATTCCCATCTTCTCTCTCTCACTTTTACTCACTTTTTGCCACTCCTCAGAGCTGTGGGAAGAGAACAGGATCATTACTCAGAGGTAAGGGACACACAAGAATTTGAGGCTCAAGGACTGTATAAAGCCAGGCCCCATGCTGCTCTGGTTAGGTCACATGCCAAACATGGGGGAAGCGCAGCACGGCTTGGAACTTCAACTTCCTTCCTGACCAGTGGAGGTGAGTCCGGCCTGGCAAGGTTTTATTTGGCCAGTAGAATCACAGCCCTATCTGTGAAGACAACAAAATTGACTCTGGCCAAAGGCTCTGGTTGCACCAGCCCTTGGTTCCTCATCTCATCCACAGCCATCACAGCGGCCAGTGGTGGCAGAGGTTGTTTTTGTTGGGTGCTCGTTTTGCTGGAACAAGACTGGGAGCACAAAGGTGAGCTATAAACATCCTTCACTAGTATGAACAAACATGGAATCATAGAATCACAGAATGGTTTGGGTTGGAAAGGACCTTAAATACCATCTCATTCCAATGCCTCTGCTATGAGTAGAGGACACTAGACCAGGTCGCTCAAAGCCCCATCCAACTTTGCCTTGAACACTTCCAGGGAAAAGGCATTCAAGTTTCTCTGAGCAACTTGTGCCAGTTCCTCAGCACCCTCACAGGGAAGAATTTCCCACTGAAACAAGCTGTCCATCCCAACTCACGTGTCACTCCAAGGGCCGTTCCACTCCCGCTCGCCCCATGGGTTGCGCATGCGGATCATGTCCAGCTTCTCCGACTTGAAGAAGGACAGAAGGCCATGGCCGAGACGGACCTTCCGCACGTCCGTCACCGCGTATGCGTGGCCCTTCACCAGTCCGCAGGCCAGGCGAGCCTCCATGTCAGCCGCTGACGTGGCCTGGCAGGGGGACACAGACAGTGCTCAGACCAGGGGGACATGACCACCTCTGCAGGGGCTGGGAAAGAAAGGAACTCAGATTTCCCTGCAGGTTTCTTTAAGCCAAAATGAAGAGCATCAATGGTCAGGGAGAGAGCCAGTTGGCACATGTCTCAGGCGCCACTTTATGTGCTGGATCCCTCCTTCATTTGCTTCATGAGGTCTCTGAGCTTCCATACTGGCAACCAATACAGCTCATCCTAATGGTTATGCTGGGAGGTCTGGCAACCAGCATTTGTAGAGAAGCCCAGATGCAGACACCAAAACGCCTTTCTCTGGAGTGGATCACCTCCTAGCATTTAAAAGGTGCTTTCATCAGTCTGGGCTCTTGGACATAGCAACAAGGAATAAAGAGGGTTGGCATTCAGGATTCACTCCTTTTGTCATCATCAAGACGTCGGAACCCTTGGCCACAATTTATCTGATCTAATTTAGAAGTTTAAGACAACTGCATACTAAAATGCCTATTCCCATGGGACCGTGACCATACTGGTAACGTTGCTTACTTTGATGGAGCAGCTGATGAGGCCTCCCCTGTTGTGCACCTTCAACACACGCTCAAAGAGGAGGTTTCGCTTGGCCTCGTCAGCGATGTAGTCCCCTTCGGTCAGGTCGATAGGTTCAGACACCCCACCAGTGAAATCCACCAGGGCATCAGCTGTGTTGCCTCCATCCAGGGCCTCGTAACAGCCCGACAACCTGAAAGAGGGTGACAGGGATGGCAAAACAACACTTTAAGGGGTCTGGGACAATTCTTGGGGCAGCCTTGGGAATGGAGATTTGCAGGTAAACTTCAAGTGGGAAAGGATAGCAAACTAGGATGAAAAAACAGGACCCACATTCCTTGCAGCACTCTTGCTGTCATAGGACCAAAGTAAAAGGAACTTGAAATCTCTAGAATAGGCGTTATTTAAAGAAACATTGAAGGGTATTCTGCTTTAAGGGTAAACTGAGGGTAGAGAAGGGGGTTTTTTTATTATTTTTTGTCTGTTTGAGTTATGTATTACTCCTCCACAGGAAAGATGTTGGTTCCACTGCTGCAAACCAGCTGATCAAAGAACAGAGAGGAAAAACAGAGTGCCCAGGTCCCACTTTATCCTACAACTGCCTGGGTACCTACTTGGCATAAGCTTTCTCCACCAAGGCACACCAGAACTCATTCCTGGAGTTGGAGTGGCAGTAGATGAGCTGGTTATGGAGTGTGGGCAGGCGGTCATCGATCACCACATCCAGCCACTGACCGAAACGCCAGAACTGGAAGTGGAAGATGCCCACGTAGCTCTCGGGTTTCTCAGGGTTCCACTCCTGCTCCTTCCAGTCTGGGATGACCTGCAAAAGAAGAGGCACATATATCTAAATTATTCCCTTTTCTCCTGGGATTGACTCTCATCCTGGAACTAATGCAGACAATATCAAAGACAAGGAAGAATACGAGGGGGATGAACTTGCTTAAAGTCTGCTGGGGCCAGATTTTGGACCTGGTTCCACCAATGCAGACTAGATTAATATGTACTGGAATAGCTTAGACTTCACTGTCCTGTGGAGGGTGGAGTTAAAGACCTTTGTCCTCTTTCTTATAACCCTGACCTGGACATCTGCTGCCATCTACTTCTGCAGACAGGCTATTGGAGCAGAAGAGTTCTTCATTTAACCACGGGTGGTTATTTTCATGACCACATTTTTTGCTTTTTTAGTGTCAGTAGGGTATTAACAAAGGGCACCTTCTTTGATTCTCCTTGATTCTGGAGTGACTTGACTGGCCCAAGAGTAAGTGCGGTATTCATCAACCTGGTGCCAGTGAACAGGCAGCAGATACTCTGCATGAACCTACTCTGTTAAATGAAAGTGGGAAAAGCAGGATCCCCATTCCCTCAAGGTCTCCATTCTTCCCTGTCAAGAGCTACCATGCTCATCCAAGCAAGCACAAGGAGGTGACTTGATGAAAGAAGGAAAAGAAGGCCTGAGTTGAAAGAAACCCTAGAGCAGATGAGGGATCTGAGGAGGCACAGGCTTGGTGTCACCGCCAGCAGGGCAGGCACAAGCAAAGGTTACCTGCCAAAGTCCATAGCCCTTCATGGCTGCAGGCACCACCAGCTCTGCTTTGGATGGAAAATTCACCCAACAGCTGCAACAGAAATGAGCACAGCCAGGCACAGATGCTACACATAGGGGGATCTGCATCTTGTTTAGAACCAGGACACAGAGGCACACAGCAAGGAACTACCCCACCGCAGTTTAGCTTTTGTTGACGGTGGAGGCAATGTGGTTTTACAGCACGGTCAGGGTGGGCTGTGAGGCCACGTATAGTTACTGCAGTTGATGGCTGACAGGTACTGACTTGAGCAGTAATGTGACTGACTGTCCACACCCCTGCTGCTTCACTTACCTGCTCCCAAAGGATCATGAGCTCAGTGAGGAAGAACCCCAAGGTGTCCGTGCAAGCATGTGTTATGTTCCAATACACCAAATAATCACTGTCCTGTGGAGAGCTGGGCGTGTTGGGGTGGGATAGGAGAGGACACACGGAAAGAGCCTCTTCAAGAAGTCATAGGACATGGTGAAACCACCTTTATTGTGCTTTGGACCCTTGTCCAGCTGACAGAGCCTTTTTCTTTTCTTTTTTTTTTTTTTTTTTTTTTTTTTTTTTTTTTTCTTCAAACGCCACAAAGCAGGAATTGTGCAGAGAGAATTCCCTCTGAAGAGCCCCCCGACTCCTTAGCTATCAGCAACGATCCAGCCCAAGGCTCTTATTGCTCCTACACTGAAATATTAATGATGCCATCAGCCCTGCAAGCTCACTGGCACTCTTGAGTTGTCTGGATCAATAGAAGCAGAGCAGACAAAACCATGAAAAAGAGCCACATTTAGAGGGTTTGGTGTTCTATAGGAGTGCTAACAATGTCCCAGAGTCCTCTCTGGAGACTGCCAGGAAAGGTTAGACAGCCCTCCTTCAGTGCCCATTGATTCCCTCCTGACTGGAGCTCATCCTAATGAATTGTCATAGAGGACCATAGTGATAATCAACTCACTATTAATGAGGGCTTAGAAATGATCCCAGCATTGATTAGAGGCAGCTTGTCAGCCAGAGCTGGTAGTGACAGCTTCCAGCTGGCTGGGTCTGAGACTTGCTCTTACTGTCATTGGTGGCAGGACACACAGGTCCCCACCATCCTCCTCCATCCCTTCACTTGGGGACAGCTCTGGGAGCATCCTCCACCACTGAAGACAGCAAAAGCAGTCAGCTTTCATCCAGAGCAGGGTCCAGGAGCAAGGATGGGTCGTATTTCTACACTGATCCAAGAGGAAATGAGCGAGTCTGATCTCCAGAGGTGTTCCCTGCTGGAGAGTATGCCATAGAACACCCATCCCAGGATCCCAACAAGTCCTGGACTCGGCTTGGTTGCCTGACACTGGGGCAGTGGAAACCATGTCTTCTCCTTCACTCAACTGTTGCTTTTTCCTTAGGGGCTCACAAAATCTGGAGCTGCAACACCGTTTAGTGTGACAAATTTACAGTGAAAGGGTTCAGAAACAGGTAAATTGGGAGCTCAGAAACACCAGGTTCGCCTCCCTAAGCTGATTTAGGGCTTTTTTCAATTTTCTTAAGAGTGGCTAATAAGGAGAAAAGGCACCTGTGGCCCTGGAAAAAAAATGTCCCTGTTTAGAAGGAGAAATTGATACATGCCAAGTTCTCCAAGCCTTCTGCTGGGAACTTGCCAGCTCAGGATAAGGAGAGAGGCACTCAGCTGTACCAATCTGCTGAACTCTGGTACACACTGGGATGAAATTCACCTGGGAGATGGGGCAGGGTGGTGTATCTTAAAGTCTTTATGGGATGCTGAAACTGTGTAGGAATAGTTTCAGCGACTGGTAAAAAGAGGCTCATCTTCCCTGCAGCAGAGAGAAATCACACTGGTCCCCTCACCTCCCTCCCCAGCTCTGAAGGAAACAAGGATCCACCTGAGAATCATTTCCCCTTCTATGCCCAGCTTCAAACCCCTCTCCAAACCACAAAAAAACTGCTCAACACTCCATGAAGCCTTTCACACCAAGAAGAAGAAGAAGGTAAATGTTCATCTTACATTTTACAGGAAGTTAAAAGGGGCTCAAAAACACCAGCATTGAGTCAAAATTTGGTGCGTTATTACATGCAGGATTAGGGCAGCTTCCAAAGGGAGCACAAAGAAGACACAAACAGCCTCAGTCCTTAAGGGAACTGTTGTCTAGGCTTTTATTTACTGTGGTACAGCAATAGCCAGTGAGATATCTGCAGCAAGAACTCTACCTCAGCAATGTAGCAATGGCATATTGTGAGACTTGGCCTGCAAGAACCCCTCTGGATGTTGCCAGGGGCTCCTGTTACTTCATCTAAAGTGGTTTCTAGTCAGGAACTCTGCTCTGGGATATACAAGGAGGGGTCTTCTACGGGAAAGTCTGCTAAGACCCTAGAAGTGTGTTTGGCCAAGTAGGGATGTATCCACTTTTCTCTCTACTCACCGAGTCCAGCATTTCTTGGGGTCTAAACAAAGCCATCAGCTTCTCTGGCAATGGCCATGGCATGGCTGTAGGATTTGGTGGCTGCTGAGCTTTCATTGTGGGCAAGACTCAGAGCTCCCACCATCTCTCCAGCCAGTAGCTGATCTTCCTGCTTTCCTTCTCCTCTCTGCCTGGCATAACTTGTGCATATCATTTTATACACTATTGTTGGGCTAGGGAGGGTGTAGGGTCTGCACGTCTGGAGTCTTTGGAGAAGAGGCTGGACTCTTTTTGGGGCTGGTCTGCATGAGTCAGCAGGCCACAGGTACAAAGTCACCCTGCCCTGGCTTTCCCATCACTGCTCTCTCCTCACTCATCTTGGGAAGATGTCAGGCTGCACCTTGAGGAGTACTTACACATATTTGAGTGCAATCTGAGCAAAGGACCAACTGTAATAATACTTAACTCTTTCAAGGGACTTTTCTCTCTGTGTGTCTCAAGAAGATTCATTGAAGTAGTCTCCATTTTTTGGTGGAGGAAAAGGAAACATCCAAAGTTAGTAGTTTATTCGCAGTCATGGGGCAAGCTGGGCACAAAACACTCTCCCGTTCCAAAACTTATAGATGTACCACTCCCCTCTGCTCCCATGGTCACCCAGACACCCTTCCCCATGTTGCAGAGGGCAGGAGACACTGCTTTTCAGGGACAGAAGCAGAAGCAGGTTCCTGCTCTGTGTTTTGCGAAGTGCTCGGCAGCCTCATGGCTCTCTATAGACACTTCACAGTAAATATTTTCATGAGTGCTTTAAGGACAGAGAAAAGCACAAATTAGCTCTGCTGCAGGCTCTGCACACACACACACACGCACATCTGCTCCAACCCATCTTGGACCAACACACTCCACTCTCCCCCCAGCAAGAAATGGTGGCAGTGGTCGGAAAAGGTTGGTCCAACCTCCCCATTAGTCCAGTGGGCTTGCAATCTGCAGAATACAGTGAGTCCAAATGTAGTTCAGCTTCACAGCAAGGTGGATTCTCCATGGGACTGGTCTTCAGACACTCCAAGCAGGCACAGCAGCAGCACAAGTCACCAGAGCAAAGTGCAAGCACTCAGCACCTTGCAGGGAGAGGAACTCCATCACAAACAAGCCCTCCCTTTTTAATGGTTAGAATGGAAACTGGAAAGCAGGGCTCTCTCCAGGGGTCCCTGCTGTTTTCTAGTATGGCAATTACTTATTTTTCCAGAGGGTTTCTGGTGTGCAGTGAGAGGACTTAGGGCAGCCTCATATTTCCAAGCCAGCAAGACCCTGCATGAATCCCTGATGAATTCACAAGCATACAGTTTTATACTCCGGGCAAATGCAGAAGCAAGCTCATGGTCCCCTTCTCCCCATCATTCAGACAGAGGGCAGCACGTTTGGGGAATATTTCACAGAGCTGAGGGGCTCCAGAAGCACTGAGCTGTTCTCTGTTTTACCACAGTGCTGTTTCTCACCAAAAAAAAAAAAAGATAGATATAAAAACAGAGCCAAGAACTGAACTGAAAGAAGCATAACTGGAGGGAGAAAAGCTGAGCAAGAGAGGATCAGGCTTTAAAAACAATGGAGCCTTTCAGCTGGGCTGGTTCGAGGCCGCCAGTGAAAGTGAGGAGGAAATACATCACCTTGCGGATCTGAGCTAATTCCGCTATCCGCTCCCCAAATTCCTGGGCATCTGCCTCATTGCACTCCACCTCCTTGGCCCCTAGCTTCTTCCAGAAGATGCCCACCGGCTCCAGCAGCTGCCGGTTCATCAGGTGGGTGAGATCAGGAGTCCAGTGCTGGGAGGTGCCAGTCACCGTGACCTTCCCAGGTCTCTCCAGCTGCATGTCCCAGCGGAGGAAGTGCAGTTTGTGCTGCTGGATGAAATCCACTCGGTAGATGTGCTCATTGGGACGCAGCAACTTCTCACCATCCTGGGGCCTCATGTTTTTTTGCTGAAGGCTCTGGAATCGCAGCCGCATGCGCTGGGTGAGTTGCTCGTCGCGGGTGAAGGGCAGCTCAAGCATCCCTGCCTCAGCTGCCATCCCTTGGCTGCTCCTCTGCTCCGTCCTCAGCAGTGTGTGTCTCTCAAGCAGGACACGCAGGGGAAAAGATGAGACAGGCCCCTGGAGCTGGTGTCCCTTCTCCAGAGTCCCAGCAGTGCTAGGCAACCTGGGCCAGTGACGCAAAACACCTCTGGGGCTTCCCCTGAGCGCCCTCCCGACTCATTTGCAGATTCAGAACCATTGGTGCTGCTGGGCACGATAATCTATAGGGAAGGGATGTCTGATGTCAGCCTCCGTGGCAACCTCCCTGACAACCAAGGCTCGTTATCCCAAAACAAAGCCAGGGATGCCACCTTGGCAGGGATGAGTGGCAGTGGCTTTCTCTAAGTGTAGGTTCATGGGATAATTCAGGCTGGAAGGAGACTCTGGAGAAGTCTGATCCAACCCGCTGCTCAAAGCAGGACTTACTTCAGGGTTAAATCATGTTGCTCGGGGCTTCATTGAGTCCATCTCTGACTATCTCCATGGGCAGAGATCCCACAGCCTCTCTGGGCCCTGTTCCAGTGTCTGACTGTGTCCATGCTGAAGATGAGCTGGAGCTTGTTCTGCTGTCCTTTGTTCTCTGACTGTGCATCCCTGCAAGAGCCTGGCTCCATCTTGTCCACACTCCCCTATCCAGGCTGGATGGGGCTCTGAGCAACAAGGTCCAGTGTGGAAGGTGTCCCTGCCCTCGGCAGGAGGGCTGGAACTAGATGATCTTTGAAGGTCCCTTCCAACCCAAACCATTCCATGATTCTGTGGTTAAGTAGCTGCACACAGCAATAAGCTCCCCTTTTACCTTCTCTCCTCCTGGATGCTCAAACACACTTTCCTCCAGACCATTTTGGTGGCTTCCATCAGGCTGTGCCATCCAGGGAAGGACATGAGGGTCCCAAGGGATGAATTGACTATAAGTCAATGAAAAGCAAACTACCATGACCATCGTGTCTTTTTCTGGATAGCACAGCTGGCAGGAGTCAGACACCACACTGCTCCTGCAGCAGCAATTCAGCACCAGCATCCTGGCATAGTTTTGCCCCCCATTGTAATGTCTCAATTTCCTTTCATAAAAGCTAGACACATCTGAAGGGTCATAGGGTGTTACGGAGCCAGATCACACCTAGAGCTGTGTAGGGTCAGCCAAGACTCAGGAATTTAGGAAACAACTCTCAACTAAATTCCAGTACCCCATTCCCACTCAGTAACTCACACCACACAGGCATAATAAGTAGGGACATGGAGAAAGCAAGGTGGAAGAAAATGTTTGAATAAAATAATCTCCTGGGATACACAGGGATGTGCTGGCCTGCCTTATTTTCTTGAAGGTATTGCCCCTCCCCACACTTGAGAGAGACAGTTTCACTGTGTGAAACGGAGCAAGGGACATGCAGAGCCTATGTTACATCCTGGTGTACACCAGGAATACATTTTCTAGTAGCCATGTGTGATCTGGGCCAAGATCCCTGGATTGATATTTCAGAAATACTAAAGCCTGCATCAGCATCTTTCAGCTCTTGCCAGACCCCAAACAGAGACATTTTGGTGTCCAGCAATGTTATCACAATTGCATGTGTAACCACACTGAAGACCAAGGGGCCCATTATTTCTGTCTTTGAGATCTTCAGCAAATAAATTCTTTACTGTGAGGGTGGTGAGACACTGGAACGGGTTGTCCAGAGAAGCTGTGGATGCCCCATCCCTGGAAGTGTTCAAGGCCACGTTGGATGGGGCTTTGAGCAACCTGGTCTAGTGGAAGGTGTCCCTGCCCAAGGCAGAGGGGCTGGAACTAAATAGTCATTAAGGTCCCTTCCAACCTATATAATTCTATAAATCAAACCTTTCTGAAAGAAAAGAGGGGGGAGGTAAAAAAAAGCCTCTGAGAGTTAAAGCAATGGAAAATGAGAAGTCAAAAACACCCACAGCCAAATCGCCAAGGGAGGAAAAGCAATGCCTGACAAACTGAAATAATGAAGTGTCCAAAGGGACCCAGCCTCTGTTTGGTTGGCATTTCCCAGGGCACAGCTGGAAGTGAATGGTGAGGAAGGAAGACAACTTTCCCACTCACCCTTGGGGGATGTTGATGGTGAGGAACAAGCTAAACAACCCCATGCATCACCCTTGTAATGAGAGCCACAGCAGTCACCACAGCCCCCAAGGCAGGAAGCCTCATTGCTTATCCAGAAGGCAACAACAGCTATCCTGTTCCTGTATAAAGAAAAACCTTGATTTTAACAGAAAATGGGGATGCTGCAAGAATCCCTGAGCTTGGTGTTCATGCTCACCACAGGAAGCAGAGACTGGAAGAACCACAGCACACAGAGCAGATGTAAAGATGTGGGATGGAGGAAACCGTCTCAGGCCGGTGGCTGTAGGAGGCTGTGGGTGAAGCAGGTGGTGCTGTCTGCACAGACTTGGCTGCCTTTCACAGTAATATCTGGGACAAGTTGCTTGCAACTTGCTGGTCTCCTGCCCTGTGATGATGCACACCTGTACCAGAGTCTGAAGTCCCCCTGCCTTGGCTTTCATAGGGCTGACGTCTTGCACAGCTGAGGATATGGTGGAGATGGGCACAGACTGTCCAGGGATGTGTCATCGAGCACCTCCTTCCCCCAAACCTCTCTGCCTGCTCCCCAGGCCTGCAGCCCCTCGCTCTGGTGCAGCTCCTTGGTGGCTTCCTGGCCCACAGAACATTCCCTCTGGACCCCACGCTTGAAGGAACTCTGCTACGTGGTGCCGTCCAGCCATGGGACATGCCAGGGATGGATGCTTTGGGCAAGCAGTGACTTGGGCAAGATGCTAACACCCTGAAATCAACCTAGCTGCCCCAGCATGAAGTGTGTCTCTGCCAAGGTGGGAACACAACTAAAGAGAGGGGACGCCATGGGAACTAGGGAAACGGGGCCAAACGCTGCTGCTGAGCATCCTGAGTTTTGTTCTTCTTGTTAATTTTCAGATTATTTTGGAATCTGAAGGGTCAAATTTGGGATCTGAAAGACAGGATGGGATTTGATCCACTTGGTTAAGGAGAAACTGGCCAAGGGTTTGGCTGGAGTGTGGTGACTGCAGTCATAATGAATAATGCCCTTTGAAAGACAGTCCTTGTAGGGAGGTTTTTGCACATTAACCGCTTTTCAGGACATGAGGCATCCCTGAGAACCAGTTTTTGAGCTGGACAAACACAATGTAAATCTAAGGTGCTGAAGACAGGCATGGGGAACCACTTACCTTCTGCCACAGAGACTCCCGGGATGCCAGGGAGGAGCAGGCAGCCACAAACCAGCAGTTCCCAACCTGGCCCTGGTGTAAGTCATGGGAGCTGATCCCATCCACAAAGAGACGCGGATCGTTGCAGATTTCCTGTGGGACAGGAGAAAAACAGACACACCGGGTCAGTGAGCACACAGGGAAATCAGAAGCAGGGCTTCTTGGCAAAGGAAAGTCACTCCCTCTCTTCCTCAGACTCCATGTAAACTTACCTGACCTTGCTGGCCTCGCTGATCACGCTGGTGGCAGAAGGACCCTGTCCTGCCTTCTGCTCTCACCAGGACATGGGCAGCATCACTAGACCTGCTCCCTATTCTGTCCCAGAGTGCAGCTCTGTTATAATTATCCCTCTTGATAATAGTATGTTTTCACACCATTACAGCCCTTCTAGGTCTCCTCTTTCAGATACCTCTACTCTGTGACCATTTTACAAAGGGTGACAGATCTGCCCTTCCAGATCCTAGAACAGCAGGTGAAAAAAATTTGGTGAGCCAAAAGCTTTGGAGCTGGGCCAGGAGGATTAAACACTCATTCTGCCACCAAATCCAGGATGGTGGATTGTGCACAGGCACCATGAATGGAGAAACTTGGGTAGGAGGCAGCTGGGAGGTGAGCTCATCCCTCCAAAAATGCACCAAGACCATCGGCTTTTCTCTGCCTGGCTCCTGCCAGGCTGCCCTCCCTGCCTCCCACTCCCACTTAGAGCCTGGCCAAGAAAGCACTTAAAAAACAGAGAGTGTTGAGCAAGCTTCAGGTGACACACTGCTTTTTTAAAAATGTATTTTCTCCTGCTCAATCCAGTTTGCAAGGTCACGTCCAGCTGGAGGTTGGGAGCAGATAGGACAGATGAAGAGCTGAAAGAACCTTTTCCCCTTTGTTATTACGTTTAATTTGAAGAGGAAAAAGGAAAAGGAGATTATCCCTCTTCCCCCACACCTCCCAGTTTTTCAGGCTGGCTGTACCCAGAATAATATGCCCCCCCAAGACTTTGCATATGAGGACTTGTATTGCTTCTACCCATAGATTCATGGAAGGGTTTGGGTTGGAAGGGACCCTAAAGATGTAGTTCCAAACCCTGCACTCTAGGCAGAGACCCCACACACTAGATTAGGTTGCCCCATCACAGGGGCCCCATCACATGGAATTAGAAGAACCATAAGCACCTCCTGCTATTCCCACCCAGCCCAGCCAGCACCAAATACCTCAAAAATAACCGGACACAAACTGGCCAGGATCAGACCCAAGGAAAAGGACTAATCCCCTAATGCTGGTGTTGCAGGATGTTGGGATGAGCGCTAGGGGGAGGCAAGCTGACACCGGCAAAGGCAGGAGCCACCTGTGCCCCTCAGCATCGCTGAGAGCCGACAGGGATGGGAGAGGAGCAGTGGGGCTCGGCTCCTGTTTCATAGCACCGGGGAAGCACCCAGCAGCTGGGGATGTGTCTGGTGTCTGCAAGATCAGCTCTTTGTGATCCTGCTCTGGGGAGCAGAGGCACCTTCGTTATCCCATCTGAGGACCACACCAGCCCCTTCTGCCCTTGGGGGGACCTGCAGATTACAATAAAGGAGTCGCTTGATACTACGGAGACAGGTGAGGACACGAAATCATGAGAAACACAGAGCCACAGAATGGTTTGGGTTGGAAGGGATCTTTTAAAGGCCATCTAATCCAACTCCCTGCAATGAGCGGGGACATCTTTAACTGGATCAGGTTGCTCAAAGCCCAGTCCAACCTGACTTTGAATGTTTCCTAGGCATGGAACATGGACCACCTCTCTGGGCAACCTGTGCCAGTGTCTGACCACCTTCACTGTAAAAAACTTCTCCCTTACAGGTGGTCTAAATCATCTCTCCTTCAGTTTAAAACCAATACTCCTTGTCCTATCACAAGAGGCCCTGCTAAAAAGTTTGTCCCCATCTTTTTTATAAGCCCCTTTCAAGTACCGAGAAGCTGCAGTAAGGTCTGCCCTGAAGTGCAGAGCGGGGCTACCACACTTCTCTGCAAAAGGCCCACACACCGTGCTCAAGCCCTGGGACTGGGCCTGGTCCCAGTGGACTCCCAATGATCCTAAGCACAGAATCACCAAATCAATACGGTTATAAGGAATTTCTGGATATCCATCCAGTCCAGGCCCCCTAATCAACGCAGGGTCAGCTACAGCACGTTGCTCAGGACTGTGTTCAGTCAGGTTTTGCCTGTCTCCAGGAATGGAGACTTTGCAACCTCTGTGGGAAGCCTGTGCCAGTTTTTGGACCACCCTCACAGTAAAAAGTCTTTTCTCATGCTTAAATGGAATTTCCTGATTTTCAATTTGTACACACAGTCTCTTGTACTGTCACTGGGCACCACTGAGAAGTCTGGCTCTGTCTCCTTCATTCCCCACTATCCAGTATCTATGGACATCGTTAAGATCCCCCTGAGCCTTCTCTTCTCCAGAGTAAAGAACCACAGAATCATTAAGAAGACCTCTAAGACCATGGAATCCAGCTATTAACCCAGCACTGCCAAGTCCATCACTAAACCATGTCTCTCAGCACCACATCGGTACTTTTCTTGAACATTTCCAGGGATGGCGATTCCACCACTTCCCTGGGCAGTCTGTTCCAAGGCTTGACCACCCTTTCAGTGAAGAAATTTTTCTTAATATTCAATCCTTGCAAAGGGGAGGGCAGCATTGCCTCCCTGTTCTAATGCTGTGGAACTGATTCTATCAGAATAAGTCTCATCCACGGATCAGTCTCCCCAGCAAAACCCCCTGGGAATGTTTGCCACATTCCTTAGACTGGAGCTTACCAATATTAAATTACTTGGATTCTTCAGTTCCCATTGCAGTGGCTGTTTCCACTCATACATTTTGTATCTGGTCTAGGCTGTGTGGCCTCAATCCACTGGGATGACATTCCCTGTGTGCTCTGTCTGTACTGAGATGGGAGCCAAGGACCAAGGCACCGCTTCAGCCAGGCTGCAATGACCCCAGGATTGCATGGAGCTCAGCAGGGCCCTGGCGTGTGATACAAAGCACACTCGGAGCCATGGAGCACCATACCCACGTGCAGAGGTGGGTGATGAACAAGATACCAGTGGGAACTAGGTCAAAAAGCCAAGAACAGCTTTGGAACATTTAGTGTTCCTTTTCCTGTGAAAAGTGCTGGAAGTGATAAGGAGCTTGTTCTGCAGCCAGATGGAATTACAGGGCCTGGGATTTGTATGTGCAGAGGGAGGAGAGAAGCAGAGATTCCCCAATCAGAGAAGGTCATGACCTTGGTTTCCTCCCCTCCCTCCCATGGAACAGACAGAAACCAGGTGAGCATTAACATTTATCCAGGCAGCAAACACCACGTCACCCTCCCGGCACCACAACCCCGAGAGAAGAGGGCAGCACACCAACATCTACACCCACACACCCTGGGGCCTTCTGGGTTCAGGCTTCGGCCACCACAGAACCAGCTCAAACTGCCTCTTGCCACTCGAGGCTTCAGCAGACAGGGAGTGCATCCTGCCCTTCATTTATCACAGCCAGATCCTGGGTCCTGGTTGCTCCTAGTCTGGACACAGATGGAGAACAGGAAGGAGCAGGGAGGGGAAGCCAAAAGCAATGGCTGCAGGGAAGCTATGAATTTAATGTGTGGTTCTTAACTCTACCTTGGCCAAGAGAGTCATCCATGTCTCTTTACCGCCAAGGAGAATCTGTCTTGGAGGATCCCAAGAACCAAGAGAATCATTGAGGCTGGAAAAGCTCTTAAGATCACCAAGTCAACCATTAATCCAACACTTCCATGTTCACCACTAGATCATGTTCCCAAGTGCCACACACACATGTTTTTTGAACACTTCTGGAAATGGTTGTTCCAAGGATCCTAAGCACCATCAGAGATGATCTGCCTTCCCTAAAATTGTCTGCTGAAATGCCTGCTGAGCTCCAGGGAACAAAACACAATTTAGAGAAAGCGTGTGTGGATGGTTCTACGGAAAGATTCAGACTGATAACACAGAGAGGGCCAAAACAGCGATTCAAAGTTCTGGTGATTCATATCCTTCCTCCTCCAATGGATGTGGGACAGAGGCAGAAATCAGAGCCAGAGGGGGCTGTCGATGAGGGACTGATTGTAGAGGTCTGGCTTATGAGAGGCCAGACTGGGACAGTTTGCTCCCTCTGGCTTTGGGTTTTTGAAGTCCATTAAGAAAAGAAAAAAAAAAAACCCAGCCAGAGCAATTATCCTGCACTTTTTTGCTTCCCACCCAAAAGCACGTGGTCTTTCCCTCTGCTCTCCCTTTTGGTACACTTTCCCAAAACACACACAATTTTCTTCCAAATGCACTTAAAGCAGAAAATATCTTCCTCGCCTTTTCCAGTCCAATTCCACACAGGGTTTTAAGGAGAAAATCACTCTCTAAAGCTGGCTTTATAATTGGTGACTGTTTTACCATAAGTGTTTCCCGGTGCAGGTTTCTGAGATTCAGATTCACTGGGGATCTGGATCATGTCAAACCAGATGTGGGGCAGGAAAAAGCTACGGCAGGAGGAAGAATAACCATGGGAGATACATCTGCTGCATGCCAGGACCATTTTTTGCTAACAAGATTTTGCAAGGAACAGACTGGTCTAATCTCATTGCAGAGCCTGGCTGTTTCAGAACAATGCCTTCACTCAGACTTGCAAAATCAGCAAAATAATCTATTAGCATGGCTGCGCTTCCTCCCTCCCTCCCAGCCAAATGGGAACTGAAAGGATCCTGTCTTAAATGTCATTCACACAGACAAGAGAGCAAGAGGCACCCAAGCATGGCAAGCAACGGTGACAGAGCAGACACAAAGGTCCCCGTGCTGCCCTGCTGCAGGTACCTGCAACTGGGATGTGATTTTGCAAAAAGGGGAATTAAAAAATTTTGCACCAGGGTGACAGGGGAAAGGGAGATGGAGTGAATTTAGAATACCAGGGGTCTATGCTTTCAGATGGATTATTACAGGATCGCAGAATCATGGAGTGGTTTGGGTTGGAAGGGACCTTAAAGATCATCTCTCTGCAACCCCCTGCCATGGACAGGGACACCTTCCACTAGGACCAGATTGCTCAAACCCCATCCAGCCTGGCCTTGAACACTTCCAGGGATGCGGCAGTCACAGCTCCTCTGGGCAACCTGTGACAGTGTCTCACCACCCTCACTATAAAAAATTGTGTTGCTATATCTACTTTGAATCCATTCTTTTTCAGTTTAAAACCATTATCCCTTGTGCTATCGCTACAGGCTCTACTAAAAATATATATACTTGGCAGATCGGCTTCACACACACGGAAGGGTAGGCTTGGCTGGGAATATCTACACCCTACAGAACTGTTTGTGGGGGTTTGTATTGCCTCAGTCAGGCATCCCTAATGCTAATCCACTCACAGTATCTCAGTGTATACACATTTGTATTGTTATCAGCTCCCACACCATGCAGAGGGCACTGGACACTCCACCCACAGCAAACAGAACTTGCTTGTGAAGGGAGGCATCCCAAAAACACGCTCCCCACAAACTCCCTGACTCAGTTTGTGTCCCACAGCACCATGCAATGGCATTTGTTTTGGCACCGGGAAGAGTGGGGGCGGTGTTTATTTTGGCACCAGGAAGAGCGGGGACAGAGGCAAACAAGATCTAAAGGTCAATTTGCAGGACCCTGACAGATCCCTCTGCAGTTTTATCTTCCGGGTATCCAAAGTACAAAGGCACCAGAGAGGGATAAAGCAATGAGAGGTGGAGAGACACAAGAGGCTGTGAGAGTACTGCACCTCCCCAGGAGCAGATGGAGAGGGATGGGAAGGAGAATGGCACAAGCACAGAGACCCCAGACCTGCCATTCCTCTCACACGCACTTTCCAGGGATGCACTCTTGGGAAGTCTCACCATTACTCAGCCCAGAACTTCTTCAGTCTCTACACAGCCAAGACTGATGCAGAGGCTGGCACAGCCTGGCTTTTAGCATCACCACACATCCAGACACAGCCCTCCTCAGGCCACCTCTCCCACAGCAAGTGCTTTTGTCTGGTCGCAAAGCCACTAAGAAAAAAAAATACTCCCTCGATATCAACAGCCCTGAGCTCTGCAGAAGTCACTGCCAAAGCAGGAAAGTATTCACATGGCTCACAGACAAACTGGGGATGCTCAGAGCAGTGAGATGCCGTGCCACAGGTCACCCCATCCAGAGGCAGAAGAGGTCCCTCTGGGTTTCCAGTCCCAGCACAGCCCAGTCACCACAGGAGCCATCCTTCCTTCATAGAGGTGATGTTACCTGGCTCCTTTTCATGCTACATCACCTGAGCCAGCCTGACCCTCACAGCTGCACACAACTACAGTCTTGAGAAGCAGAGAGGACACTGAGCAAATGTAGCTCTCAGAGATGGCTCCACCTGGATCTCCTTCCCTGAATCCTGGTCCATGTAGGCATGGGCTCCAGGGGCTATACTAGAGAGGTGGAGGAAAAACAAGCTCCCAAGGCTGTTTAACAGCCTCTGACAGATACACCTCTCTGACTCAGCACAGTGCTGCTGGCCACCTTCACCCAAGTTCCCCCATCCTCCATCATATCCCAGTTTTGAGCTCTCCTACAGATCTCCTTTGACCAGCTTCCCTTGGGAAGGACTTGCAGGGTGAAGACCAACCCTGGTTTGGCAGTATTGTGAGTTTAAAATACATCCACACTCCAAGGCCTGTCCTCTCACATAGCACACCATGCTCTCAGCTGCTCCAACACTTTTAGTTGTGGGGTTTAACCTCAAGCAGAGGAACTGCTTTGGCTTGAAACTATATGCATCAAGCCTCAGAGTTGGAGGATCACAGTCATGCAGGTACAAGTGAGGGACCATGAACCACAGGCAGCAGCCCGGAGGATGCTCCACATCTTGCACCATTTTTGAGCCATCAGTCCCCACCGTGGAGGATGCAGTGGTGGGACCACGCTGGTGGAAAGGGAGGAGCTTACTCAAGTAAGTCCTGCTGTGAAAAACTACAGTATCTCGGGAGGAATGGTCCAAACCCAGCCATTCATCACAGAGCTAATCTGAGATTCTGGAGCAAGCTGATGTGGCCACGAGCTCAGCTGCACTGCTTCTGCCTCTGAGCAACATAACTCAGCAGCTGCCCTGCCTGAATCCCAAATCCTGTGTCTCACTGAAAGCCAATCTTCTAAAACAGGATTTAGAAATCTAAATTATGCAGGGTTTTTTTGTTGGTTTTGTTTGTTTCTTTGTTTTTAATTATCCTAAGAGTCAAGTTATTGATGGGAAAAGAAGAATAAGAAGCTGCAAAGGAAAACTACCTCCACACTCAATTGTGCATATCTCAGATCAAAATCTCCTAACAGCTTTTCTGTGGGGACACCTCCCATACCCCCTTGAGCCATACTCTCTCCATTTCCTTGTCCCAGGGCGAGGAAATACCCTTTGGTTTGTGATTGTGTCGAAGTCACAGCACCTCCATTCAAAAACAGGACTTGACCTCACCACAATCTAAATTAATCCCTGACTACGCAAAGATGATGAAAAATGAAGTTATCATGAGTTTAAGCCATTTAAAGAAACTACTTTGAGCCCACGCCTATTCTGGTTATTCATACATTGGGTGTAGCTTTGCAAACAGAATCCTGTTTTATGAGAAAACCACGTTCTAGAAATGTGGAGCCATAAGCTTCTGCTAACTGGGAGAAGGGACATTAATTCTTATGTAACTCTGTCAGTGGCCTTTGCATCAGACCACAGTCAAAATTTAACCATCCATGACCAGTCCCCATTCAGATGGTTTGTTCATCCTTCTCCTTCTTGAAGAGGGACTGGGAGGAATGCATCACTGAGCAGTGGCTTCTTCCCAAAGATCCAGAAATATCAAAGAAGCCTTGTTTCATATTTCCACTCACACACACTCACTCACACTCACAGTTACACACTCACACAAACTCTTACACACTCTTAAACACGCAAACATTCTTACACACCCACACACGCTCTTATACACACCCAAAATCCCATCCTCTCTGAGGGCTCAAAGATTAGAGCTCCCAGGCAGTGCAGAAACTCCCAGCTTGCACCAAGATTAAAAGCCTTGGCTGATTCAGAGCGTGCATCCAGCTCTGGGACCCCCAACATGAGGAGGACGTGGACCTGCTGCAGCAAGTCCAGAAGAGACCACAAAGATGCTCAGAGGGCTGGAGAAACTCTGCTGTGAAGACAGGCTGAGAGAGTGGGAGTTGTGCAGCCCGGAGATGAGAAGGATTCAAGGAGACCTTAGAGCTCTTTCCCGTGCCTAAAGAAGCTTCAAGAGAGCTGGAGAGGGACTTTTGACAAATGTATGGAGTAACAGAACAAGGAGGAATGGCTTGAATGGCTTTAAACTGAATGAAATCAGGTTTAAGTTAGATAATAGAAAGAAATTCTTTCCTGTAAGGGCAGTGAGGCACTGGCACAGGTTTCCCTGTAGATGCCCCATCCCCAGGACATACTAGGATAGGGCTTTGAGTGGTGAGTGCAGGTATCTCGGTGAGCAGCTGCAGTTTGAGCTCTGGGGGGAGGGAGCCTGAGCCTGAGACAAGAGGCTGTGAACTGCTGACCAAAGAACAAAGGGGCACCTGTGGCCCATCCGCGTGATCGGACACCAGAGACTCTCCAGGCCTTCCCATGCTTGGACTGTGAGAGGATAAAAACCTAAGGTTTCCTTTGTTCGGGGTCCCTCCTCAGAAGCACCAGCTTGGACCATTATTCTACCACTGCACCAAGATTAAATCATTTTAATGACCCAGATGTCTGAGACTCTGCTATGGGAAAGCTGTGGTCACGGTAAGGAAACCTGGTCTGACCACGGGGGTGTAGGGAGTCAAGTGAGGCACCCACGGTCTCACTGGAGCCGCCCGCTGCGGAGGGGTTCGGTCCCAGCCCAGGAGTGGGAATGTGACTGCCAGAGTGGCTCCTGGATGGTCAGGCAGGAACGTTTCCTTAACACTGAGCAACCAGGTCTACTGGAAGGTGTCTCTGCCCATGGCAGGGAAGCTGGAGCTAGGTGATCTCGAAACCCAACCACTCTGTGATTCTATGGTAAGCAGCTCTGCAATTGCTCCGTGAGTGGAATGTGCCCCTCCAGGACCCCCGAGCCCAGTCTGGGAGGATTTGCACATTCCCTCCCATGGAGCTCAGAGGCAGAGGATGCCCAAGGCTCCTTTCTGCTATTGTTCTGCTCTTCCTCATTACCAATACAGTAATTTCTTGTCACCAACATGCAGTTGCACTAAGAAGCATGCCATGAATCTAATCCAGGGATTTTACTGTCGCTTTTGCTTTTAAGGCCATGTCCTTCTGATGCTGAGGACAGAGCAGACCAGCTGGAAATTTCTTATCAAAGGCTGCACTCACGCCGAGCAGCTTATCAACCCCAGTCCTCACCGGGGCTAAGAGGGAGAGTGTGTTTGCCTGGCACCATGAGGCCGTGGCCCTGGGAGGATCTGGCGAGACCTGCTGGAATGCAGCCAGGGTCAGCATCACATCTAATGGGAGTAGAGACCTTTTAAGATAAGTACAACTAATAACAATGAATCTCTTGCTCATCCTGGAGGGATGGGGGGAGCCTATGAATGGCTTAAAAACGCAAAATCAAGGTCAATTCAGAGATTCCATTAAATGATGACCAAATCCTTTCCTGGCAAGGAGCAGCCAGACTGGCAATCAGCTCCAGTTTTACTGAAAACAGCAGATAAATTAACAGGCAAGTGGCTCATAACTTCTTAAGCCAAGAAATGCAAAGTTCTGGAAGGATTTCAACCCCTGTGATGGACCCCAGACAGAGTCTGTTCAGAGGACATGAGCCCTCAATCAATCCAGTAGCACGGAGGAACCCCAGCATCAACACTAACCCCAAGCATTCTCTGGGCAAGACCAAAACAAAGAGAGGCCAAGACACTGCAAAAAGCTCAACAAAGACACCCCCGGGGCACAGCAGTTAGTATTTTTAGTCTTTCTGGAAGAAGAACCTCCAAGTGGAACACCAGAAGGTTTTTGCACCCAGTGGCCATTACTAGTGTGCCTGCCTGCTAACCTCTTGGTGAGCTTCAGAGAGCAAAGAACTGCAAGAACTTAACCTCTGTCTTCCCCATTATCTTCACTCTTGTGTTTTTGCCACCTTCCCAGCCTGCACTACACACTGGGGAGAAGACCTTTTAATGCAGAAACTTGTGGCCAGGGAAGTGCTGGTCCTGCTTTTAGTGAATTAGTTCATTGACTCCTTTCCCCTTCCAGGAAACCCCCATGGGGATTGATTGTATAATCCTCACTCAGCAAGAGAAAAGAGCTAAGTGCTTAGTAATGTAAAAAGAAGTGGAGCTAAGAGATGCTCTCCCATCCTGCAACACCTCCTCCAAAGACAGTGGCATCCAATTCAGGAGACAATGGACATAATGTATCCTGCATGATAGGACAAGGGAGAATGGCTTTAAGGTGAAATAGGGTAGATTTAGATTGGATATTAGGAAGAAATTCTTCGCTGTGAGGATGGTGAGGCCCTGGCACAGGTTGCCCCGAGAAGCTGTGGATGCCTCATCCCTGGCAGTGTTCAAGGCCAGGCTGGATGGGGCTCTGAGCAACCTGGTCTAGTGAAAGGTGTCCCTGTCCATGGAACTAGAGCATCTTTAGGATCCCTTCCAACCCAAACCATTTTATGATTCCATGAGTGGGCAAAACCCCTATGCACAAGGCAGGGTAGATATATACTAGGACAGCAGGGAATGGCTATTGAAAAATCCTATTTTCTAGGTTTCTAAAACAAGATTTCTCTTGTCTGTCTGGAAAAAAACCTCAGGGCTATGACTGAGAGCATGTCTCCCCAGTGCCATAGTAGGGCTGAAAATGCCATGGTCCTAGTGCCCTAAGATCTCCTACTTCCACAACCCTTCCCAAAACATTTGGCCTCTCTCTCTGCCACAAAGCCACTCTCTCAGGCTTTCCCCTTCAAATGACATTGCCTTCATCCAGGTAAAATAATATTACCATTTAGCAAGGATCTACCTTTATGCTCTTTAATCAGTGACAACCTCCCCTGACAATTAATTCCTGCAGAGATAATTCAGCACTTGCAGGGAAATACTGGAGAGAGATAAAAATACTGAGAAACAGGGATGGAGGGCAAAACTCTTCCCCTGAAGATCGGAGGGTGTAGACTTCATCCAAGAGAGTTTCCCTGGTGGTTGCAACCATCCAGGCTTGAACTCGCAGTGCAGGGACGCAGCTCAGGTTCAACAACAACCACGTGTCACCTTGAGCCACACAGACACCGTGGTAACAGCCAGCTTGGAAACCCTTGTGTTTGTCACAGCTTCTCATTACAGCACTTCTGGCTCAGCTTGGCACTGAGATCCCACCTGGAGCCCTCCAAGCCTCTTTGGGATCTCACGTCCCAGCCACTCAGCATCTTAGGGATGACCATGAGGTGCTCCTGCAATGTCCTGCAGCACACTGCCGCGGACAGGAATACACTCAGCACACAGCAGCCCACCTGCCTCCCAGAAACAGGGGGGAAAAAACCATCTCCACGCTCAACTTGCTCCCTGGGAAGAGCTGAAGGACCAGAGCATGCACTTCATGTGGTTCAACGTCACACCTGCGCACGACGCAAGCCTCTCACCAGGCTTCATTTGCTTCCCACAGGTGCAGTGATGCCCAGATTTGTCCTGGCTGGTGGCCAGTCCCAGCAGCAGGTCATAGCTTGGCGGGCTGAACCTGAACCAAGCGGCCCTCTTGCTGCAGAGAGACAACAAGCCCTGGGTAAGGCCCAGAGGTATTAAAGACAGACCCTAATCAAAGCCTGTACCAATGCCATCATTGGAAGCACTCTGTGACCAAGAAGAGAGCTTGGAACAGTGATGATTAGAAGAGATGAACTCTTTTCCCACAGGGTAGATGAGTCTCTTCTACCTTAGACCATCATTGTTTTTTCCACAGGGGATCAACAGACACAGCAGACGTCCCAGATCTCCCCTTAGTTTTGCCATCTATCCTGCACCTCATCCATCCCCTCCTACTCATCTTTGTGCCACCCCTCCTTATTTACCCTCCTTCCAAACACCCAGACCAGCTCACCCAATGCACAGACCAGCTCCTGCTTCCAAGGTGCACTGCCAGCATTCCTGTCCCAAAAGGGGAGGGCAAAACTCAGAGCCTGAGGATCGGGCTGAGACTTCCACTGGGAAAAGTGGTACTACTTGCCTGGATACAGATCTCCCTCTCCTTTACACGGCAGCACACAGAGCACAAGGGAAAGAAGTTCCAAGCAAGGTGTTGGGATTTGAGCTAAGCTCAAAAGTTCTGTTTAATTTCTAATGCAACAGCAGAGTGCTGCCGCCAAAAGGAGCCGCTGATGCTGCCTGAGTGAGCTCCAGAATCTGCTTTGGCTAGGCAACAAGCAGCCAGCTTTGTTTTTAAGTGGATTCACTAAACAGGGCTCTTCAGGACCCCCTTCCTCGCTCAGGCTGATGCTGTGGTTTCCCTCCCTCCGAAGCACTCCAGTAATTGGCTTTCTGGCTTCGCCGGGCCGCATCGCGAAGGCGTCCAGCAAACAACCACTGGAGCCAAAACACGATTAGAGGGCTCAAACAGCTGCTCCCTCTGCAAAGATCTGGCATCCAGAGCAGGGCTGGAGGCCAAGGAAAGCAGGGAGGGAGGGAGGACACCCTGCTGGAAATAATAAGGCTGAGCCCGTTCCAGGAAAGGCTGCAGTGCCGGATGCAGGAGGAAGTTGAAGCAAAACAGCCTGACCAGGGAAGGGACCAGAGCTGTTCCCCAGCCTCTCCTTTTCCCCTCTGCCCAGAAAAACCTCAGACAAAAGGGAAAGCACTGCAGAGATTGGGAGTTTTGTTGTTTTGTTGGGGTTTTTTTGCCAAAGCAGCCTCAAGCTTTGGGAGTGGGTGGAGGAACAGAAAGGATGCTGGATGAATAACTGGGAAGGTAGAGATGCACCCGTGGAGGATGGGCTGTTTAGAGCCATACCAGTGCCATGTAAGTATATGGAAATAAGATCCTGCCTCTGGCAAAGCACATTCCCAGTGGCCCAGTGAGTTCCTACGGTTACTTTACACATGCAAGTGCTTTATCTGAAAAATCACAGAATGGTTTGGGTCGGGAAGGACCTTCAAGATCACCTAGTTCCAACCCGCTGCTGTGGCCAGGAACACCTTCCACTAGAGCACGTTGCTCAAAGCCCATCCAACGTGGCCTTGAACACTTCCAGGGATAGGGCAGCCACAGCTTCTCAGGGCACAACTTATCTCCTACATCTGATTTCTCTCCATAGATCACAAGTGACAACTTTTCCGAGAATGCAAGTGGTTGTTTTTAATAGTGGATAGATTTTATTTCTGTTCTCCACCCACTCTGTTCTCACAACAAAGCCAGACACACGATGAGCTCTTACGTTTTATCGCAGTTTTAGCTGAAACTCTCCAAAACAACCCACGGCCATGGCCCTGAGGGATAAAAGTGTGTACACACCACCCCTTCCCTGCAGACAGCATCCCTGGGACTGGGGACTCCATTTCTGGGTAAGGAAATCCCCAAAACAGCATCTGCCAAAAGCTGGGAGTAACACTACCTGCTTTTCTTCTGAACAAGATTTAACTGTGACTGCCTAAGAGAAGATTTTCTGGTTGTAATAGGAAGAAGATGCTGTGGTTTAATAACTGCACCATGCACACATGCCATTCACTAGCACACAAGCAGAACAGTTGATTTAAACTTCATGGACATTTTGGACCCTACTGAATCCTGTATTAACTTGGAAAAGCTGATAGTGATTGCTTTCTTGCAGAAGATGCTGGGATTTTTCCTGGACTCTCTCCCTTAGAAAGCCAGTATGACTTCAGGCAGAATCAGGTCCAGCAACTAAAAGTGTCATTTTGCATTGTCTGCTGGCACAAAGCAATTCTCCCTGTGAAATTTAGTTACTTTTGCTGAAATGAACTACTGAGAGAAAGAACCTAGAGAAATGCTTTTGAGAAAGAGGCTTCTGGAAACTTCAGCAGTAAACAGTACAGGTGTGAGCTCAAATTCTTTTTTTAATGGTGATTTTGTGGTCAAGGCAGCTGAGTAGGTCTGATCAAACAATCCTACCAGACAGTGGGATCATGAGTCTGCTACTGCTCAGCATGCATGCCTTCTGGTGCCCAAACTGCTGGCAAAGTTCCCTTTGTCTGGTGCAGAGGCAGCAAAACAAGGACCACTTCTATGTCTTGTTAAGCCACAGCACCTTGCTGGCACATGGGGCCCACTTCCAGCCTCCGTTCCCACTGACAGCCCATGCCAGAAAGAGCCCTAGTTCAACATTCTATGCTAATTGCTTTAAGGGTCCCTTCCTACCCAAACAGTTCTATGATCCTACAAAACTGCAGACCTGGGTGGCTGGAAAAAGTTTGGATTCACTCCGTGCTTCAGCAGGGACGGGTTTGGACTAGGAGAGCATGACACCTTGCAGGTGAGGTTCAGAAAGCTTTCTTAGAAACACTTCCAGGGACAGGGCAGCTACAGCTTCCCAGGGCACAACTCACCTCCTACGTCTGATTTCTCTCTACAGAGCAAGGCAGCAAGAGGATAATACCTGCCTGAACACCAAGGGCTGCAAGTGAGATGAAAGCCTGAAAAGCACATGGAAAAAAGCTCTGAGATGCTCAGCAGAACACAAGCAATCTTTGTCCCTCTACAAAGGGATCCAACCCCCTGTCTTTAGACACAGGGCTGAATTAACGTGTGCGACCTGACTGCAAACCAGCAAGGGGGTCTCAAATACATCCCCACCTTTTAGTCCCAGAGAAAGTTGTTTAGAAAGTTTCAGCTATCACCTGTCTGCTGTATAAATGGGACGTGCAAGGTGTGTTCAAGTCGGCCCCCACAGTGAGACCAAACCATGGTCGGCCCTGTCTTCAGAAGGCAGCAGTGCACAGAGCCTCTTTCCCTTCCAGCAGACAAGGGGAATAAACTAAAACACACACAGGGCTTTGCACAAATCCAGTGTCCAGGCAGAGCTGGTGTGGAAGAGACAAAGGCAGAGCAGAGGGAAGCGAGACCTCCTCCCACAAGGAGCCCGGTGGGATGCTGGGGGTTCAGCCCCTCTGGCCACACAACAAGAGTCAGTTCAGCTCCATCTCTCCCTTCACACAAAGCCTTTTTGTCCACCTCCCTCCAGACTGCCCTCGCCCAGACAGACACAGCCTTGTCTTGTGGAAGGCCAGCTGATTTTCTGGGCTGTCAGCGGGGGCGAAGACGATGACAGCAGCTCAGGCAACCCTACAACACTGAAATGCCACCAAGTCACGTGTGGAAAAGCATGGGCTGGGCAGAGAGGGCTGCTGCTCCCCACAGGGAACGAAGGAAACCCAGGTGTGTGAGATGCTGGGATACTGCCACTCCCCAACCACAATTATCACTGCTACCTGGGACTCCTTGTGCTTCATGGCAGTCAGAGCACTGGTCTCACGGTCAACTCCAAGCAGATGGCCATAGCAGGACATATAAATTCTCCACAGTGCCCTCAGGTGCTGATGTGCATCTTTTGGGCTGGCACTGAGGACAGCAGAAGAGGGTCTGGCAACACTGGGGCCAGGCAATGTTATCCCCAGCCTCCCACAACCTGCCTTCATGACAGACACAGCAGCCTGGAGGAGAGGCAGAATGCATTTTCCAGAGGACATGGTTTTTGCACAGAAGAGGAAGGATGGGTACCCCCTTCCCCAAAGATGCCAAAACCACCTCACCTACCCAACTACCCAAAGCTTATCCTCTTTTCCCTTTCCAAATGGACCACCAAGAGTATTCTAGTGGAAGGTGTCCCTGCCCTTGGCAGCAGGTGGGAACTAGATGATCTTTAAGGTCCCTTCCAACCCAAACCATTCTGTGACTCAGAGATAACACTCCGCCTTGCTGGACCCACCAGCCTTACAGGAGTACACAATACCAACCCAGCTGCAAAACATCTCTCTGGTTCATGTATGGGGAAACTGAGTCACAGAAAAGCCTCCTTTGCTCTTGGACCTCACAGGATGCAGAAAATCCTGGACCTGAGTGCAGCACGTCTTCCTGGCACCCTAGAGGCTCACAATATCAGGTCTGGGCAAATAAACGCTGTTGGGGAGAGGAGATGTCAACTGGGGCTTGGCAGCCTTGGTGAAAGGTGCACTGTGCATTTTTAGGAATGCCTGAGAGCAGAGATAGCAGAAAGCAGTGTCAAGGGGCAAGGGGATGGGTGCACTTACTTTGGGTCGCTTCCACTGGATGCCCTGAATCCTTGACTTGTAGAAGAGCGAGTCGTCGTTGGCGGGGAAAAGGGGATCCTCAAAGAGCTGCTTCCGCCGCTGGCACTCCTTCTTCAGAGAGGCGTAGCGCTGGTTCTCGTACGGCTTCACCGAGGAAAACATCCTTCCCCACCGGCTCTGGAGGACAGGCAGAGCAGGAGTGAGACGGGGCAGGGTCTGGCCAGGGACACTCAGTCCTCCTCTGCAACATCTCCGTGGCAGGACCAAGGCATCGTGGCTGAAGATAACCACCTCTGAGCCCAAGCGCACCTTGTGGATTCCCCGGGACTGGGACTCCCATTTACTCCCCAAGCTGGCCAAACACACCAAACAGGCACAGTAGTAGATGATAACTGGTGTCCTGCTTCTTAAGGAATTTGTAACTCATTTGGGAAAAACACAGCCCTCAGAGGCAAAGGAGGAAAAGACACCCCCTGCAAGATGGGTGTGCACAGCTGTGGGGGCTGAGCCCTACCCAGAGCACCCCCACCACGGAGCCTCATCTCACAAAATCATGCATTTCATGATTTTGTCAGAGACGCCAGTTTCTCAGCAGACTTTATCGGATCTGGTTTTAATTAAAAAAAAGGTCTCCTGGCAGAGCACCACGTGTTTCTGGATTAATTATTCTTTCCTGACAAGCGTCTTGCTTCCAGGGCAGAGATGTGAATTTAGCAATCCAGACAACAGCAGGAAACCATTGCTCAAATGCCCCACAGAGGGAGATCAGCACCTCTCCATCACCCCTGCCTTTTGGTCACTGGGTACCAACCCCTTTGCTCAGGCACAAGGAAAAGGGGTGCTCTGCATAGTTCCCCACTACTTAATCACAGATTTTTCTCCAAAACTCCTTCCCTAAAGTTTCTCTGTATTTATTTATAACAGCCACGTACAATCCTTATCTCTCCCCAAAATGGGATGTCCTTTTTCAAAAGGTGACCGTTAGTGGCCTCAGTCTGGAAATGCCTAGCATGGTTTCCTAAAGAAGCGGGAGTTTGTGTGCCACATAACCATAGAATCATGGAATCACTTAGGTTGGAAAAGACCTCTAAGACCACCTGTTCCAATTGTTAACCCAGCACTGCCATGTCCACCACTAAAGCACGTCCCTAAGTGGCATAATCCCAGTTTTAGTCTCCAACATGGTAAAACTAAGGGTGCCCCCTCCACTGGGTGGATGCATCCAGCAAGCTGACCTCTCACCCCTCCTAGTGAGACATACAGAATCCATATGCTTGGCAGGGTATTATCACACGTGGTGGGATAATGAAGTTACGATAATGGCTAATTGGAAGCAGCTAATTTGTAAACATCCAAAATCCCAAGGATTATATGATCACTTATAGCTGGCACCAATTTAAGCAGCGGTGTCACATCCCTTGTTAATGAACCACTAGGATTAGCTGAAGGAAAGTAGGTGTCTGACAGCTAAACTAATGCCCATTCTGATCAGAGCAATGCTCCAGGAGCACTGCCCACCCAGCCAGCCTTCTCTCCTCTGGGAGAGACAAAAAACACTTCACTTCTGGAAAGCTGAAGAGCAAAGCAAAGGTTTTAATTGACAGCATTTATCAGCTTGATTAGCAGCACAAGTGCTCATCACTCAGAGCTTAAGTGAATCCAAAATAATCCCCTTGCTGGCTGCTCCACGGGTCTCTGCTACTGAGGACGAGTTGCTAAAGAAGCTCCTGGGGATTTTCTCCCTGCCATCAGTACCAGATGCTTTGTAGGATCCCAGATGCTACAAAGAGGCCCAAGTGCATCACCTGCCCTCAGAAAAGCCTTAAAAATAAATGGCCTGATATAAACCCCCAAATAATACACCACATTTACTCCTTGTGGAAAGGCTGGCAGCCTCATTGAGCAGTCAGGGAATGCACCCTATCCACCGTGCTAAGAAGGCCAGGGAAGGTGCTGGCCTTCAGATCTCCAGCAGAGGAAAGGGTGAAAAATAATGGTGGGAGATGTATCCAGGGAGGAGTTGGGGACAACTGGGCACTGAACAAGCTCCTTTTGAGTGACAATCAGGCAAGACTTTCACAGTGATAGCACTCATTGCTACAGAGAGACACAGGGAAAGCAGCAGCGCTGGGAAATGATGGTTGGCAACTGCCTTCTGCAGGAATACAACAGGCTGAAAGGGGAGGAAGATGCTGTTGGCTGACATGCAAGATGAATGGCTTGGACTGGTGCATGACCTGGGCTGACAGACGGGAAAGGATATTTCCATGGGAGGTTGTGCAGGAAGAACCAGTGAGATTAGGAAGGGAGCCCAGAAAGGAGGGGAGGAGGAAGGTCTGGTGCCTTCCTAAAAGCCACTTCCTAAAAGCCAACTCAAGTTAAAGGCAGGAGTTTTGGGTTTGATGTAGGAGATGCTGGATGCTGCTCTGCAGCCTGTACCGTGGCCAAGGGCTGGCACTTGGCTGCTCATTCATAAAATTACTGCTACACCCTGAAGCTTGGAGCTGGGCTTTCCAATGATCCCTGCAACAACGACTTTCACAAGGCACCCTGAGCAATGTCCATCCCTATGAGAACAGGATCACGGTCATCTCAGCCAAGGAGTTCCAGCCTTTCTGATGCCCAAATTTGCCTGAATTTTGCCCTGCTATCCCACCCCACAGTGACTGTCACCTTGCCAGCCATCTGTCCTCGCTGCAGGGCTACTCTCACATGACAGCATGTAGATGGATTTGAGTTACAAAGGAAATGCCAAGCCGAAGGGGAAGGGATACTGTTCAGGATCATTTAGAAAAATAAATTAAAAAAATCACCTTGCAAAATAATTAAAAGGAAGGGGCAGAGGGAATGTTCTTAGGGCAGTGTTAAAATTCATTACTCTCTCTAATTTGCAGCATTTCATGCTTACCAGGCTGAACTTCACCTCTGCCACATTAAAATGCCCAAAGGCTGTCTAATTACTCTTTGCCTTCTTGCAATAAGCTCAGACGCTCCAGAAGCACAAGAACTGGGTGTTTTCATGCCTAATTTAAATTAACAACCCTACACTTGCATATGCATGTGTTTGCACGTGAGCAGGGAGGGGAATCTGCACTCACCACTCTTAGCAGAGCTGAGTTTTCACAAACAGTGGTCTGATCCCAACCTCAGTCCTGCCACGAAGGAGTTAAACAAGCAAACTATTTTGTTGGAAGACTGAGCCAGACTTACGACTCAGGGGTGTTGTGGACTCCCCTTTTCACCTCCAGGATCATCCAGGTGCTCCAGCTCCTGCCAGCTGGTAACAATCACAGCTCTAAGAACCGCAACAGGGAGAAGGGTTGAAAGTGTTTGCATTGGCCAGGACCAAATACTTGCTGGAAGGCTCTTCCTTCCTCCCCAAAAACCTCTTCCTCTCCTTGCCTTCCAGCTCGGAGGCTCCTGCACCTCGGGTAGCTGGCATGGGCTCACCACACCTGTGTTATCGCAAGGCTGCAGCCTGGGCAGGAGCAAAGCCTCCTTGTTTGCAGATCCTACAGCTGTCTGCCTCCAGGTCAGACAAAACACTTTGTTCTAAAGGACAGGATGTGCTGCCCTTCAGCTCTGCTCTCACGAAACAGGAGAGGGCCTCCATATCACATTGCAAAGGCACAGGATCAGCCAAGGAGAAGATGAAGCAGGAACCAGGCATGTGGTTGCCCAATCCTCAACCAGGTGCAATGTTAGGGGGCTCAGTAGTGGGGTGTTCAGAGCAGCAGCCAGGCTTTTCCTAAACATGTTATTTAAATAATTTCTTACAGCCTCATTGGGTGTTCCTATTGATAGACATGGGGCAACACCAGGGTTATCCTTTCACCTACCAACACAGAAGTCCAGCTCAGCAAAGGAATCCATCCCTGTCAATGCAAGGAGAGCTTTACACACCGTTTCTCCAGGACCCAGGGAAGAAGAAGCAGTTGAATTGTCACTCACTGTTTACACAGAACACAAGATAAGCACTCCACACCTCTTGGCCAACCATGAACGAAAAAAGCCTCAAGTCATCTTAGAATCATGGAATGGTTGGGGTTGGAAAGGACCTTCAGGATCCTCTAGTTCCAAACCCCCTCACGCAGCTCCTCTGGGAAACCTGTGCCATTCCCAAAGCCCTTTCCCACTCCCAGCTGTGCATTCTCCGTAGCTTTGCTTTGGACCCCAAATGGCATGGCCCAGAGCCAGCAGCACAGTGCAGCATCCTGCATTAGCAATGTACACAAGGAGTGGAAGCTGAAACCGCACTGATGGAAACTAGAAAACAAGACATAATTTCTTCTCAAATTGACTGCGGTTAACCAGAGAAGCTAATTCCCATGGGAAGTTACAGGTAGCTCATCTCCGGATGTTTTTGAGAACAGTTGGACATCTTTACAGACCAGCTGCTTTAACCAAAATGCAAATTACTGAACATTTACAGTGGTTACTTGCTGAAATAAAACTGTTGAAGAACAGAGCACTGAATGTCTCATTCTGGCCTTTATCTCTTTTCTTCATCAGGTCATGATCTCTGTTCTCATTTAAGAGCTAAAAGCTCCACTAGGCTAAAGGTGAAATAATAATTTTTACTCTTAATTATGTTTATTTCAAGCTCTGATTTTAATCAGAGATTTGCTGCAGCACAGATGGCATCCAAATCAGGACACCTTAACATGGCACCTTTCAGCCTGAGGTTTAATGCGTGAGCACACACAGGGACAAGCCGTTCTCCCTCAGAAACTCAGCGCGGCGGATTTAGCCCCAAAAAACATCCTGGTGGGGTTAGGGGCTGTTTGTTCTAAGTGAGTAAACCCTCTGCATCAACATGGCTTTTTGCAAGCATGTAAGTACAGCAAACAGTCCCTGATGAATCCTCCTCCTCTACGGAGCAGGAAGAAGCATCACTCTCCTTCTGCAGAGATCCTGGCCCCTTCTGCAAAGCACTCCAAGACCTACAAAGGAAGGTGCTGTCTAACAGCTGGCTATTACTGAAAATAAACTCAACAAAAATGTCCTTTTGACAAGGGCATGGCAAAAGGTAGGACAATCTGGAATGGCTTTAAACTGAAAGGGAGTAGGTTTAGATTAGGTATTAGGAAGAAATTCTTGACTGCGAGGGTGGTGAGGCACTGGCACAGGTTGCCCAGGGAAGCTGTGGATGCCCCATCCCTGGCAGTGTCCAAGGCCGGGCTGGATGGGGCTCTGAGCATCCTGGTCTAGTGAAAGGTGTCTCTACCCATGGCAGGGGGTTGGAACTAGAAGGTCTTCAAGGTACTTCCAAACAATTCTATGGTGCTATGAATCAAGAGCAATCTTTCCTTAAGACGTGCATTTACACCCGGGCCAGGGAAAGGGCAGGGTCACGCATCCTGGCAGAAAGCTACTGCAAGTGACTCTGTAATATCAAAACACGCCCAGCTGTCAGCATCTGCACAAAATCAACTGGAGATAAGATGTCACATTTGGAGGCTGTTTCCGGCAATGCACAGCGATTTTTATCATACTTGCTTTATCTCCTCTGGATTTTTTCCTCCAGAACATCACTCCTTTATTGCTTAACAGCAAGATGACAGCACAGGGAGAGACACAGCCAGCTAGAGGGTCTGCATGTATGTGCAGGATTGGGATATTTTTTTCCTGGGAAGGCCAGGGTTAACAGGAGAGTCTGGGCATCCTTGAATACCCATCTCCTTCAGGAGCCAGCCGGGTGTGCTGACCAGGAGCTCCCTTTCTGCTTGGATGACTCAGCCTGGGACAGAGGCCTTTGACTTGGGAGTTCCTCATTCCTTGCAGCTATGAGTCACCGTTTGCTAACAGAGTCAGATGTTGGAGCTGCAGGAAGAAAAGGCAGCCCCACACCGGGAACACTCTCATAACCCTGTGCTGGCTCGAGCTCTGCCTGGCCAGAGCTCTGCACACAAATCGGGCTCGTGGCACCAGCCAGACTGGCCCTTCCCTCAGTACAGACTCTAAGATCGGATGGGACCAGGACACGTCTGAAGGCATCCTGGCACAGGAAGGAGTCACAAGCTCAAAGCAAAGCTGGTGGCAGCATCTCCCACTGGATCAGAAAATGCAGGAGGGTGTAGGGACGCAGGAATAGCAGGGAGAGGCATGGAACAACAGCAAAAGGTGATGGCAGAAAGCCCCAAAAACAGTGGAAAGAGCAAGGTAGTAACACGCCACCAGGCAGCCAGCCTTGGCTGAGGGAAAGCAGAGATGGGCTGAATATATTCACCACTCAGGGTCCAGCTCATCCCAATCCCCTCATGGTTTGGGGAGAAGAGAGATGCTAAGTTTTGGGTACCTTCCACATGCTGTTTGGTCTCTCAGCCAGCATTACTGGTTGTGTTATGTTAGGCTGGTTTCCCAGGCCATAGCAGGGTTAAAAACCCTTGGAGATCAGCAGGAGTTGCAGGACAATCAGCAAAAGGTGAATTAATGGACTTTGCCAATGCCAAGTCCCTGGAGATAGCCATTACTTCACTAACCCCTCATGCCTCAGCACACCCTGACCCTGGTTAATAATTGTAAGGAGCAGCATAGGGCGCCAGCAACACCAAAGCACTCCCAAGCTCACTCAGCAGCCAATGCAGCCTCCAAAAAAACACCTTTGTGCAGGAGAAGGCAGGAACCTTCTCCAGCACATGACACTGCTCACGCAGAGCAGGTTTTCAGGCACTGGAAAAATACAACCTGGGAAGAGCAGACTCATACACACAGAATCGAGCCACCTGCACCTGTGGTCATCTGGCCACATGGCTCCTGCTTAGCCCAAGAGGGCTGTCACCTGAGGATCATGTTGAACAGAAACCACACACCCCATGAGGTTCCAGAGCTGCTGTGTCCTTCGCAGCATCCATTTTGATCACCAGGAGAGGAGAGGAGAGGATGCTATCTTTGCAGGATCGGACTGAGCATGTATTTCTATTATCTATTCAGTGTTTCTAATTGAACAGCTAGACCAGCTCCTTTTAAATCCAGTCACACTGACTCCACTGGAAGCCTTGCACCACATCAATACACTCACACTGGTTTTCTTGCCAGCTGGGCAAAAAAACTATGGTCTAAAGGCAGACTTGTACCTTTATGAGGTGGACAGAGGGAAGGACAAAAGAGTCACAGGGCATTGCTTGATGTAGCCATGCGAGCCTTTTTCTTGGGCATTATGGGTCACAGAGGTGCTTATTTAAGAGGCCAAGGAACTGGAAAATCCATTCAGAAAACTCATCATTAGTGCAGATGAAATGCAGCACGTCTCCATGCAAATGCTCTGCCTTCAATAGCTTCCGCAGCCTCTGGGATGATTAAAGTAATTGAACTTCAAACAGCCCACAGAGACGCATGCGGGAGGAGCAGAAGAGATAACGGGGCTGCAGCTACTCTGTAGGAGAGTGAGGAGAGGCAGCTGGATCCTTCAAGATCATCCCTCGCAGGCTAGCTGTGATGTTTGTCCTTCTGGCTGATCCAGAGCATCCTTCCTGCAGCTTCAGCCCTGATCACTTCGTAACATGCCCCATCTCTCTCTGGGAGTGTTCAAGGTGAGGATGGATGGGGTTTTGAGCAAGCTGGTCTAGTGGGATATGTCCCTGCTCACGGCAGGGTACTGAATGAGATGGTCTTCAAGGACCCTTCCAATCCAAACCATTCTGTGATTCCATAACAACACCATCCCCAAGGCAAGAGGTTTCTTCTCTCTCCATCACCTTCACCCCTTGCTGCAGGCAGAGCCCAAAACTCCATCCCCACAGAGGCCTGGAGGTACAACCAAGTCCTTCAGGTCTCCTCTTGAGAGGCTCCTGGCCATTCCAGAAATGTATCCCTTGACCTGCTCCACCTCAGGCAGGATATGATCATCTCCTGCAATTCCAGATGATGGGGACACCCCACTGCCTCTGACAACAGGCTCCACAGCACAGGCTTTGCCCCAGCCCTACAGCTGCTGGCCTCAAGTCAGGTCTCAAACCTCTGCCAAGACTCCCAACTTTGGCTAATAAACCATTTTAGGATTTTCTCTTTGACCCAAACCTGAATAGAAGCACCAAGGCACTCTGGTCCATTTCTGACTTGGGTCCCCCATGTTCAGTTTTCCCCTTGATAGGCCCTCAACCCCCTCGCCAGTCCCTTCCTGAAACGCATAGCCTATAAATTCCAAAGCCACAACAGCAAATATCAGACCACACCTTGGTACTGACTGATAAGAACACTCTCCTCATCTGTAAAACTTTCAGGATCACCCAGCCAGGTCTGATTTTTTTAAATTTAATTCTACCTCCTTTTCCCACTCTTAAATTAATTATTCTTTTAATTTAAAATTCTATAATTTAATTATGTCTTAAATTAATTTTTCTTTCTGTGACTATTCTAAAGCATCATGAGCACAAGAGTCATATTTAAAGGCTTGTAGCAACTGATAATGACAGTGCTTTTGAACAGGGTAGCCTCTCTCAGGCAGATTGGACCACTTCAAATCTGTGAGATTTATCAGAAATCCTTGTTACTGGATCCACTCAGGTCTTACAAGCTCAAAGGTCTGAATGTAAGTTCCCACTGTCTTAATTTGAGCTCTTCAAACCGTGTTTCTGCCTTGGATGCTGCAACTCCCCCAACCTCCCAGCCAGCTTTTTCCCCCATTATTCCTTCATTTCAGCAGTGCTGCACTTCTGTAAACACAGAGGTAAGAGTTTGCCATACAACCCTTGGAGCAGAAAGGCTGCTGCGTTCTCCAGGCAGGGACTAGACATCAGCTTTCCTCCCCCTCCTGGCAGAGAGATACAGGTCACAATACTGAGCACTGCACGTTTTATCCACTCAGTGTTCCAGATCATAGAGTCATGGAATGATTTGGGTGGGAAGGGATCTTAAAGGCCATGAAGTCCGACACCTTCTGCCATGGACAGGTACACCTCTCACTTTTCAGATGAGGATTCCTCCTCTTGTGAAGACCTATTGCTTTGCTGCAGCCCAGCATGGCTGCTGCTTGCTGCTGCTACCACAGCTGGCACCCAGATCCATCACCCTGCTCTCACCCAAATAAAAATGTCCATCACTGCTCTGATGTCTGTCTGGATTCTCTGCATGAAGCAGGGCCTGGCTTGTCTTCAGGAGGTGGCTCAGAGCATGTTCCTAATGCACACTGAGTGGCAAGCAGGAAGAGTGTGGGCTGTGCACAGCACTCTGGGATCAGGATAAGCCCCCTCCTCCTCTCCCAGATGTTTTCCTGCTGCAAGTCCTTGCTCTGTATCTCTTTAGATACCCTCATGCTGCAGCAGCTCTGAGCTGGAGCAGTGAGTCGCAGAGTATGCATGAGATGTGCCCTGTGACACAGGGAGGAGTTTGACTCCCCTGCATGGGACAGGAACCTGACACAGCCCCACGTTAGCTGCAATAAATCACCACTCTCCTGCTCCTGCACAAAGAGCTGCCAGGAAGCCCAAGGCACCAATTACTGGGCAAACAGCCAGCAGCCACCGTCCCCATCCCCACCCTGCACTCACGCAGCAGTGGTGGTCTGGCTCTGAAAAAGTAGAGTTTGCAGCTGCAGCTTTTATCAAATCAAGGCTTCCCTTTGCTCAGCAGAGAAATCACCTCCCTTAATCACCCCCAAGCAATCCTCACAGTATTTACACATGCTCAGACAACTGGTAGGACCAGCTCTTCAAGGATTTGGGAGCAACAAGCCTGCAAACACTTCATAGGAAGCTTTTGATTACCAGGGTGTGCCTCAGAAAAAAAAAACCAAACAAATGAACCCCAAACCCTGAGAGACAGACAGACATGCATCCTTCATCTCTATACAGGACTGGAGGAAATGGTGGAACAGCCCAGGAGGGGCTGTGAAGGGATGGAGTCAACCAGAGCCACCTGCATCCTGCACCATGGAGGCAGGGAAGCTCAAACCAGTGGAAATGTGATGAAATCTGGGACGGAGGGTGCTCGCTGCAAGGGAGGGATGCCTTTTGTCACCCAGAGAAATCACTGCATGGATTATTTGGAGATGTAACAAAAACACCCCAGCAACAACCACACAAACACAGTGCATCACGGTTTAAGAGAAGGTCAGGCAGGAGCAGAGCTGGAGCTTTGCCCTTTTCACCCGGAGCTCAGGGAGAGCTGCTGCTGCCTGTCATGCTGTAGCTACATAGGAAGCAATATTCTGTGTCCCTTTCCCTGATGGTAAAAGCATGGCCCTGCCCTGGTCTGCCGCAGCCTTGTTTGACAGTTATGTCCAGGTTATGGGATAAACCTTGAAGGAATCAGCCAGGGCCGCAGTCTCCCTCACGTAAGGATGAGCTGCAGCCAGGCAAGGAGAAAATTTCATAGACTCATAGAACCATGGAATGGTTTGGGTTGGAAAAGACACAAATGATGATCTAGTTCCAACCCCTCTGCCATGAGACATCTTTCACTAGACCAGGTTGCTCCAGGCCCCATCAAACCCGGCCTTGAACACTGCCAGGGATGGGACATCCACAGCTTCTCTGGGCAACCTGTGCCAGTGCCTCACCACCCTCACAGGAAATAATTTCTTCCTAACATCTAATCTAAACTCACCCTCTGTCAGTGTGAAGCCATTCCCCCTTGTCCTATCACTCCACACCCTTTAAAAAAATCTCAGCTCTCTTGCAGCCCCTTTAGGCACTGGAAGGTGCTCTAAGGTCTCCTTGAAGCCTTCTCTTCTCCAGGCTGAACAACCCCAACTCCCTACGCCTGTTTTCATAGTGGAGGTGCTCCAGCCCTCTGACCATCCTCATGGCCTCTTCTGATGTCTTTCCAACACATCTGTCTGCTGTTGGGGGCCCTGACAAGCTGAGAAAGCCCCTACCTGGTAGGGAGAAGGAGCCCTCTCCCACAGAGCATTTCAGAGCTTCACATTAAGGTTTCCAGCCTCCCAGCACGGGGCGGACTTAGGGTGGTTGGCATGCTTTATAGTCCCCTCTCCCTTTAACCTTCGTTCCCGATGGATGGAAGTCACAGGACAGGAGGGAACAGAGATGATGCTCAGATGGATGGTGGCAGGACTAAAACTGGTCATTTTTGCACAAGGGCAAACCAAGGGGCGGGGAGAGCTTTTCTCTGCCAGAGGAGTATTTTAAGGCAAAATGCATCAAAGTGTTATTGAACTGGGACACAAAAGCTGCAGGCAGGGGCTGAGGAGCTCAGTCCAGCCCCTCTGAAGGGCTGGACCAGGCCCAAAGGAGCCAGTCTCTGACCTAGATGCTGCAAACCCCGCGGGCTCCCAGCACGGCTTTGCAGGGGTATCATCTGTCACATCTCCAGTCCAGGAAGATCCCCAAAGCATGAGGATCTGCAATATTGGCTGAAAAACTAATGCATCATGCAGAAAAGCAAAAACTGTGAAGTCTCCTTGGCCAGAGTGTGGAACAGAAAGGATCTTTTACCTGAGAGGGTTAAAAACTCAGTGGCAACCATTCCTATTTCCCTCCATGACCTCAAGAAGTCACCCCTATGTCGAAGGGGTGCCTCCTACAGTGTAAGCCAATTTAGTAGGAATAAGCTATGGATGAAAAGTCTCCATGGCATGAAGGAGAGAGCTCAGAGCAGGTAAAGGGTTAAAGCAACCAGACAGATGCTCGACTGGTGAAAAACATAGCTTCCATGAAGCCACTGGGTCTGTGTCCATTTTCTGCAGTGCCCAGAGCCTGGCCCTTTCTCCCTGGGTAATCAGCTGGAAGCGAGCAGAGCCGGAGTAATCACCGCCCCTCACTCCCCACCCGTGACACTGCCCGCGGGGCTGGGAGATGCAGGAGCACCGTCTGGCCCGGAGCAGGTCAGCACAAGCCCAGTGTCGAGTCTTTGTGCCCCACAGCCCCTCAGAAGAGCAGGTGGAGGTGAAGGCATGAAGACATAAGTGAGTAAGTGTGCCCAAGTGTGCCCTGCACCACCATGGCACGAGCAGAGGACAACAGACAGCTTTGTGTGGGCTGAGGAGGCTTCTCTGTCGGAAGGGTGTCACCTCTGGACATCTGCAGAGAAAGGACTTGACACCTCTGGAGATTAGTGAGGAGGAAGAGAGGAAGCGCCTGATCCCAGCCTTCAAGGCACAGCTGCATCCTTCTCCTTCTCTCTGTATTAACCTGATGCTGCCCTGCTTGGAGAAAGCATTAGGAGAGGAATCTTGGCATCTCTGGACAGCCAAAAATATCCAATAATTAATGCACAAGCGTGAGCAGATTTAGAGGATGCACCCGTTCTTCGTATCATCATACCCCAGCACGAACGTTGTCTGAATCTCCTTTTGGGATCAGAGCCAAAGCCTTTTTTAAAGCGTGGATGCTTTGTTATTAATCCACACAGCAACCACGGAAGGGAGAGATGGATTCATTTTTTTGAGGCATAATCAAAGACAAAAAATTATCTCAGCTGGGCTTCATCTGCTTCATGGCTGGTCTGGTCCCACATCAGGAAGATGGTGAGACCTGCTTGGCTAACACAGCCCTTCCCAAGGGAGACACCAGGACAGGGTGTCTGTGTCTGGACCACAGAGTCCCGGCCTCCTACACTGACAAACGTTAAGATCTCCTTTTATCACAGCCGAGCACCTTGCAAGAGAGGTGATGTGCTCTAATTCACACTCTCCTACCCTCCTCTGATGTGACACAGTTGCAGAGCCTCTAGATAAGCCTCCTAAGCTAAACTGAATGAATTCACACCCCAACACCAACACTGCCCTCACTTTAAATCGCTCTTCTGCCTGCCTGGAGTTCACCCCTGGGATGTATTTGTAGTCAGCAAGCACATCCCCTCTCTGCCTTTGTTTCACTGGGCTTTTATAGCCTCGTATAATAGCTCTCCATCCCTCTGAGCAGCTTCAGAGCCCTTTTCCCTGCACCTGCTCCAGGCTGAGTTAATCCCTCTCAAGCACCAGATCGCAGAGCCTGGTCCTTCCATGTTAACCCTTCCATACCCATGTCCCACAAACACCCTTTGCCTGTTTCCCATCGCCTTTTTGCAATGCTCCTGGGGGCACCCAGGACCAAAACAGCCCTGAACCCCTAATCTCAGCTATCCCAATAGGATTCAATCTCTAAACATAGCACAAAGTCCAGACATAGAGTGCCCCACTGTACGGGCTGGTATACAACCTAGGGGACATCCCCCCAGCCTGAAACCTGTCCTCGAGGTCAGCTGTTCCCCTTTGGCTGAGCACCTCATCCACCTCTCAGCTTGGATTCACAGGTGAATCTCGGCATGAAAAATGAGAATGAGCTCAGATCCTCCCTTAAAGGCTTTAAGCAGATTTAAGACCTGCTGCGTGGGCTTAATCTGCCCAGCAGTGCCCTTCGTCACCTCCCCCAGGCCCCCCCCGGCAGAAATCTTCTCCACTGACATACTCCCATGTGCACCGTGTAAAGCACCAGCATATCCAGGTAAAGGAGACCTGGAGCATCTCCTTTCCCTAAAAATGGAGCACAGCTACAGGTCAGTCCCCTTCGGTAACAGTTCTGGGTTTTCATCTCCCTCCACCTCAGAGGCCTGAGAATACCCACGGCAGTTGTTCATCACCAGCTGAAAGCTCCCTTGAACAGACAATGCCACGGTGGACACAGCAGCTGGGCAGAGATTTTCCTGGGCTTGTGGCCATGTCAAAGCCCCACCTAAGTAATTTCACACAAGGACTGGGGTGCTGGTGGCAGGGAGCAAGGTGGACTTGAGTCTGCCACAAACCTCCAGAGTGCCTTGGTCATGTCACTTCGCCCTTATTTCATGTGTCACTGCTTTGCAGATGGCATTATTCCTTCTGCGTGTCACCATGGTGTCCTTACAACATGGCAAAGGGGCTTGATTTCCACTCTGAGCAGGGCCTGCTACAGCAAGCCCTGCTGACTTCCTCAAAACCTGCTTTTCCTTTCGCTCATGCCTTGATCCTTAACTCTGGTACCAATGAGAAAGTTTGTCCCAAGCAGTTCTGGCACACGGCTGCTGGCAAGCACCAGCCAGCGAGCGAGCCAGCCCCCACGCCCACGGCAGCACCTGCACACATGCACTGCTTGCAGGAGGGGTTTAAACCTCACATCCTGCTCCGAAGGGTGGCGGGAGGGTCTCTGAAAGAGCATCCCTCACTCCCTCTTGGGTTTTACAACCCCACTGCCTGGGTCATGGGCGGAGCCCCGGGTGATTCACATTAAAGAATTACTTAAATAAGTAGGAGGCAGCTGATGTTCCTGGCAAGGGCAGGGGGAAATAGATCCCAGCAGGACAGGTGTGTCTGTAGCAATATGTTGCACCGAGCAGGAGCTAAGTAGTGAGCACTTGGATCAGGCTCTGCACCTCCATCCATGCCTGATTCTGCTGCTCTTCCCCCTCCCTAGTCCTTGCTGCCTCAAGGATGCTCCCAACAGGCGAAATCTGCTCTTACCTGCATCCCAAAATTTCTTCCTCCTCAATTCACTGCTACCGTGAGCAGCAGGGCCAGCCAGGCTCCCTGCGCTTGCCCTGGGCTACCCACTATCCACATGCAGAGCAAGGGGTGGGAGATGCAGCTCCAGGGACCCTGTGTTGCCTTCCCTCCAGTGTAACACCAGTTCAGCACACTTGGAACCCAGGCTGTCCGTGGCAGGAGGATCCCTCTAAGATACGAGACGGGCTGGAGATAAAAGGTGCCCTAGGGAAAGCCTGCAGCATGGTCCTTGCTGGATGCAGCAAGACAAGCAGCCGAGGATTTAAGAGCATTCTCCTCGACGCACTGAGCTCGCTGCTCTGCTTCCAGCTCCATTTGCCGTGGCTAAACTCCCCACCAAGCTCAGAGCTAACACAGCATCCAGGCAGAAATGGTAACTGGTAATAAATAAATATAATAAATATATAATAAATATCCAAGCATGACACACGGTGGATCTGCAGAGCCAGGCATGGGCTCACCTGCAGCTACCAGAGTGGTAGGTGAGGGATAGAAGACCAGAGCCATAACCAATGGGACACTCTCTGCTAGAAAGCACCAGGTGGGTGTCTCAAGCTCAAAACAACATTTTTCAGGGAAGGGAGAAAAGGATGGGATTTGGGAAATCCAGATTCGTATCTCTGCTTGGGAACCCCAAAAGCCATCAGTCTCCTGCACCCTATCAGTGAGTTAGCCTGCCTTGAGAGCAGGAGCTCTCTCTCGCCTTAACTTTCCAGGAGACTTTCTAAAAGCCCCTGCGTTTCTCCCAAAAAAGGGGAACAAAGAACAATACGGAAACCTCAGGATTTTTTCTCAGCGCAGAAATCCTGCTCTCCAGCCAGCACCGAGGCCTCGCTGCTCAAAGTTTCTGTGCAGCCTGGTTCCACAAGCTGGACTGGGGGGGGCAGCTGTGCAGCCGCTCCGAGCGCGCCGCTGCCCGCAGCGCTTCGCCTCCCGCAAGCACCGCCCCGACGGGCGGGCAGGGACCGCGCCTGCGCCCGGCACCGCCGGGCTCCGAGCGCGAACGGAGCCGGCTGCGGCTCCACGGGACGGGACGGGACCGGGCACCGCCACTGCGAGTGGCACCGGGAACGGGGACCGGCACCGGGAACGGGGACCGGCACTGGGAACGGGAATGGGAACCGGCACAGGCAACCGGGAACGGGATCGGGAACTGGACAGCGAACCGGCACCGGGAGCTCCCACTAGGAATGGAAACAGGCACCGGAAACCGGCACTCCCCACTGCTGGGGACTGTGGTCACTACTGGGACTGGGGACTGGCACCACCCGGTAGTGGGAAATGGGAACGGCGCCAACTGGCGCTGGTCCAGTGTCCTGGTCCAGTGTCATGATAGAGACGGACACACGACACCCACTTNGCCTGGTTCCACAAGCTGGACTGGGGGGGGGGCAGCTGTGCGGTTTTGACCATCCGGGATGCAACTTTCCGATGCACCACCCCGAGCACCCCGACTTCCAGCACCCCCAAACACCAGCGCTCACACCAGCAATGCTGAAGGCAAGGGCAGCAGCGTGCTCCGCGCAGGGGAGGCGGCGAGCGCCTGCTTCGGGCTTTTTTCCCCCAAAAAACCCTTACGCACATACACGNTGGGAACGGGAATGGGAACCGGCACAGGCAACCGGGAACGGGATCGGGAACCGGACAGCGAACCGGCACCGGGAGCTCCCACTAGGAATGGAAACAGGCACCGGAAACCGGCACTCCCCACTGCTGGGGACTGTGGTCACTACTGGGACTGGGGACTGGCACCACCCGGTAGTGGGAAATGGGAACGGCGCCAACTGGCGCTGGTCCAGTGTCCTGGTCCAGTGTCATGATAGAGACGGACACACGACACCCACTTATTGTAATCCAAAGCCGTAAGAAGCAGAAGTTTTTTATTATTCTCTGATACTGTTCTTATACCTCTTCACAATTACTGTGGCTTATTATGATTGGCTGCTTAGCAAACAATGACAGGGCTGTCTAAAAAGCAATGACCATTCAAACAGCAATACAATTAGCTATACAAGCAATTAGTTACGTATTATATGCAAGTTCCTTCTTGTACACTCTTGATGTTCCATAGCAAGAACATCTTTTTTTCATTGATTATCTTCTTGGCTATCACTGTGGCTTTCATTGTGGCTGCAGGTTCTCACGGGTAGATTTTGACTGTTTTTAAGTCAAACTGTGTGAGGTTTTCAGACCAGCTGTCAGCCTCATCAGGTCCCACAGTCCAGGAGCTGGGGACCAGTCTGCTGAACTGGGAACCCTGCTGAGAACCGGGATCCAGGTCCAGCATTGCTCAGGCACCAAGACCTGGGATCATCCAGAGAATGAGCCCATCAGTGGGAACAGGAGTTGGCACCATTCTGGATAGGGAACAGGAATGGGGAATTGGGGCTACCCTGACACCAGCACCACCAGCTGGGAACTGTAACTGGGACCAGCACCTGCATACTTGGGCACTGGCACTAGCCACTGGGACCTTCCAGGCGCTGGCACTTGGCCCAGCATTGCCCTGGCACTGGAGAATAGGACAAGGTCCCACTGGCACTGCTTGGGACCTTGCACTGGCACTGGGAACTGGACAGACTGGAGCACCATGCACCACCACCAGCTGGGCCACCTAGACACCAGGCAGCTGGGAGGCATTTGGACATAACCCATGGAGGGTACGGGAAAGAGTCATCAGAGGTTGTGGGATTTGGGTGCAAAGGGCACATCACCCAGTAAGGAATAGTATGGGGCATGATCACAGAGGTTGAGGAGATGTGTTTTCCAGCCCAAGACCAAAGTTAATCCCCTTTTCTCTTTAGTATGAGGGAGGCTGAGACACTGGGAAGGGGGGGATCAAAGGCTGGGCATGCACTTGGCCCTCCTGCACGTCCATGGACGTCGATGTGCAACAGGCATCAAGGGGCTGGCGATGGGGCCAAGGTGGAAAGCTTTCCCAGCTCACAAACGGATATTCAAGAGGGGAACACCAAACATGACCCACACAAAAGTGCATCTCCCTTGGCAGGAAGGAGCCAGTGAGGTTTTGCAGACCCTCTGTCAGGGGCAGCTCTGATCTGATGCGCTGACTTGACACAAAAGTTTTATTGGTAGTGTTCATGGTTTATCATAAATTAAGCCAAAAATAGATGGCAAGGGAAGAACAATTAAAGAAAGCATTTACACATGACAAGAATAAACTTCTCACATTTAAAATCATGGGTGATCAGACTCTTAAACAAAAAAAGGGCTGAGGGTTAGCTGCTGCCTGCCAGCAGCACAGTGAATGCTTAAGGACATCTGCTTGCCACATTAGCGGTAATGCAGTGAAATTTTGGTGATAAAATTAGAAAGGAGGCCGTGCCCAGAGCAGCACTGGTCTGGCACAGGCTCCTGTTCCCATCGAGGTGTCACCTGCAGCTGTACGTGGTCACCACGAATCACGTGAGTGATTCACCTCCTCTAGCACCAGCCACTTCCTCCCAATTTCTCATTATCTGAAACCCTCCTTGACTTTCCGTATTAAGGCATTTTCCTGTTAGTTTTGTAATTTCATTGCTTATTCAATTCATGCAATATTTGTGTTACAATTATTTTAATTAATTAGTTAAATGAATAGGAAAGCCAAAAATGTGTAGTTCCACGAAGGCTTTGTTTGGCAGCAAAAGCTGTTTTCTAACAATTTCCTTCTCTTTGCTTGTTTTCCCCTCTCCCCCACAGATGTCAGGGCTGCTCAAAACCAGGTGTTTCATACATCTCAGTTCTCTCCCCTCATCAAAATCACCTAAGAAAATAACCCTGACCCCTGCTAAATTTAGTCTCAAGCCTGCCCATGTGCAGTGCTGAACCACTACGCCCTCCACGGTGGGAAACTCCAGCAGCAAAAGGCAAAGACCAAAATAAAAGACAAACCCTCAGTCTCTGAAGATTTGTAAGGGGGAAGAGTAGACCCTAAACAGGTCTCCAACCCCCAAATCCTCTTAATAGCCTTAAAACCAGCTGCCAGGAAGACTAGGATGGTGCTGCTGCTGCCCCCTGGGAGGGCAAGGAGAGCATAGAGCCTCTTTTGATTTGTGATGTGTTTTAATTGAGAGACACTCCATCAGTGCAAATTAATTAGTATGATCATCCATGCTTCCTCTCACCAGTAGAGGTACCTCCTGCCCAGTTAGCCACTGTGGGCTTGCTTTAATAATTAATTTCCTACTGAGCTGTTTCACCAATTTGACCCCAAAGCTGCTGAGGGGGAGGCTCTCACTGCTGGGAACATGGGGACAGAGGGGCACAGGGCAGAGTTTGTCACCCACAGGGGTGATGGGTGGTGCTGTGCAGAGCAGGAGAAAAGGATTAAAAAGAGGAAAAATGAAAAACAAGAGAAAATGGACTCACCCTTGAGACAAATCAACAGCAGGAGCCTGGCTTTTATTTTGTGAGCAGGCTGGAAAGCATTAGGGAAAAGCTGGAAAACATTAGGGAAAAGCTCTTCCACTGCATTTAAGCAGCAAGTGGGTCCCCAGACGTTCCTCTTGCCCCACAGGGACGTGGAGCCCCAGCCTGCACTCGTGGCAGGCCCAGATCTTCCTGATTAACTTAGTTGCATTTTCGATTTCAGCCTCAGCGGGGGAAGGAAAGTTATGTAAATACGATTTATAACGACCCTTCGGTCTCCTCAGTGTGATGCAAATGAGGCCACAGTGACAGGGCTGATGTGAAGGCTGTGCAGGGGAAAGGGAAAAATAACGATGCTTTAAAACCAGACCCTGGAAGATAAGTACGAATAAAGTAAAAGGCAAAATGGATAAGGAAAGCTGCAGCCGGTGATTGCTCCAACAAATAGAATATCATTATTCATTCTGGGATTTCAAAGCAGATGACTTAGTGAGGTTTTCCTTCCTCCTGGGTATATTTGTTGTTCCTACTCATGCAGGGGACCCCCAAGGTGAGGTTTAATCCTGGGATGGTTCAAAGTGAGTGTCTGCCTGCCCAAAGCAGTGGGAGTTGAAGAACTGCTCACTCCTGCCATCCCTGCTCCTGCAAGGCCAGCTTTCCCCTCCTGAGGGCACGTTTGGGGTAGAAAAGTGAGACAATGACTTCAGGTGGGTGGTTGGTGCCTGTACCCTCTCTTTCATGCCATGGAGATACAGGGAGCAACCTCCAACGGCCTCATCCCCAAGGCAGGAGCTGCCTGGTGAGAGTTCTAAGCACTGGTGATCCCATCAGGTTGCAATCTTCTGCTCCTCTTTGAAGACATCTCAAAATGAGCCTCTGGTTGTCCATCTGCACTTGAATTAAACCTCGTTGTTCTGAATTCTGCAAAGTTTTTCACCCCTGAGTTGCAGCCTCTGGAATACCAGTAATGTATTCTCTCCTTTCCCTCTCCACATGATTGCAGCATAATCTCCTACTCACTTGATTTATTTAAGCAGGCCTTCAGATGCTCCAGTAATGGGAGTCATTTAGGTCCCTCTGCAGATATGTATTTATTTATTGCTGTTCATTTAAACTGCAGAGCCAGTTGGCAGGAGAGACACAAGACTGGGGTCACAAGGATGTTAAATTATTCGCTGTCAAAAATAGCTGGTTGAGAAAGTTAAATTAAGCAAGGTCACTCAAGGTCGTAGTCAATCACTGGTGGGAGGAGATGGGCATTAATTAGCTCTTTTATTTATGGGGGTCATTGTGACCAAAGGACCAGCAGTTGTGACAAAAAGGCAAACTGTAGCAACTCCTCCTTTTTTTGGCAGAAGCAGCTCTTGGATGAGAAGCCAAATTGCTGTCCTTGACCACGATGGAGAAGTTGAGACTATTGAAAGGCAATGTTGTGATGTTCAGCAAGACCCTGTGAAGCCCCACAAAGTGTGGGCCGGGGACTTTCCCCTTTTAAAGCCTGTCTCAGGGCTGAAGTCAGCAATGCTCCTTCCACAAAAAACCTTTGCCAGAGGGTGGGGAGGTGCTTAGTGGGGGGAGATCTCAGAGGGCACCTGAGATACTTTGAGATACTTTGGTCACTCATGCAGACAGGCCCTTGCCTGAGATTTTGCCACTTCTCTTGGCAGACAGTTCAGAAGCTGCATTTCCCTTCTGTTAATACTTGTATTTCATTTCCTGTTCGAATGTCATCAGCATCTTCTTGGCAACTATGAGATCTTGTAACATCCTTTTCCTCCTAGTTTAAGACTCCCTAGGGTCAGGCTTCTCCCTCCTTTCCATTCTCCTCTACTGTGAACCACCAGGGATGTGATTTAGTGGCAATGCTGGGTTAATGGCTGGGCTCAACGACCTTACGGGACTTTCCCAACCTAAGTGAGTGTATGGCCAGCTTAAGTAGGAAATTCAGTTCATAAACTGGATAGGAATAACCCGGGGTCACTGGCAGCCAGAAGATCCTCACTTTGTGGCTTGCTGCAGGACCACCCCCAGGAGAGCAGAGTGAACACGACAGCCGAGTGTTTAATGGCAGCAGTGACATCTACCCAAAGATCCATATTGGAACCATTCATCATGAACAGACCCATTTTTTCCCAGTTTTTGCATACAATGCAAGGTGGAAACCCTAAGCCCTGATGAAAGCCATCCTCTGCCTCCCTGAGTGCATCGGCCACGGTTCGGGATGCACCCACAGTGTGATCTGCACCGCGGCCGGCTGGCAAACAGCTCACGCTAATTGAGAGCTCTTCTGGGAAATCCATACCATTAATTAATTGTCTTTATCAGCACTTACTTCTGCACAGTCACAAATCAAGCAGCTCTCTAATGGGCTGTCTGTTATTAAGCAACATGGAAGTCGAGCAGGAAGAAGCTCCTTGATTAGAGGAATGAAATCATGGCATCGGGGTTCTTAGTGGAGGAGAGGGTTGGTGCTGCACCTGAGATCAGGGTGGGAGTTGTGGCCCTCAGAGATGCTGAGACTGGCCTTTCCCTGAAAATCTAGCGAGGTAAATCAGCGGAGGAAAGGTTACCTGTGATGGTATCTATAGAAAGTAACTCAGGTATCACACATCAAGCTCTGGCAGCATGTGGTTGCTTAAGCATTTACTCTTCTCCTCTATCCCGAATGTTCCTTGAATCCTTTCCCTTAGGGGTGACACCAGGTAACACAAGCATGGGAAATGGGGCTGAGGTCCCCAGTCCCACGGCCATGTGAGCAGCCTTTTGCTTGTCACTTCACAGTCAGAAGAGAGCTGGACTTACTCTAACACCTTTCCTACCCTGCGTCGATCTGGTCTCCCACGTGGGTGCTTCACAGAACCACAGAATGGTTTGGCTTGGAAGGGACCATAAAGGTCATCTAATTAGAACCCCCTGCCATGGACAGGAACAACTTTTGCCAGACCGGGTTACTCAGGGACTCATCCAACCTGGCCTTGAACACACCCAGGGATGGGTAGGACCTCTGTTACAGAGACAGGCTGAGAGAGTTAGGGTTGTTCAGCCTGGAGAAGAGAAGGCTCCAGGGAGACCTCAGAGCACCTTCCAGTGCCTAAAGCGGCTACAAGAGAGCTGGAGAGGGACTTTTGACAAGGGCATGGAGTGATAGGACAAGGGGGAATGGCTTCAAACTGACTTAGGGAAGGCTTAGGTTAGATATTAGCAAGAAATTCTTTCCCATGAGCATAGTGAGGCCCTGGCACAGGTTGCCCAGAGAAGCTGTGGCTGCTCCATCCTTGGCAGTGTTCAAAGCCAGGCTGGATGAGGGCCTGGAGCAACCTGGTCTAGTGAAAAGTGTTCCTGTCCATGGCAGGGAGTTTGGAACTAAATGGCTGTTAAGGTCCCTGCCAACACAAACCATTCTACAATTCCTGGCCACAAACCCTCCAGGACTTTGGTCAGCATTCAGCCATGACCACCCTCCTGGAGGGGGCCAGGGCTCAGCTGCTTTGGCAGGAGTGCACCTCTGCCTGAGAGCAGACAGTGTTATAGAAGTTCGGTCAATGACCTTGATTTTTACACAAGATTTTCCACAGTGAGAAGCAAGACTGTTTGGAAAACAAGCAGGTTGCCAGCGGTCCTCCGTTCCCTAGAGTGGAGAGGAATGGAAGGAGCAAATGGCACTGCTGGCCTCTCAACTGCTCTTTGCTTATGACAGGTCAGGAGCTATCCTAATAAATGCTGACTCCTAACAGTCCTGACAAGCATTTTTTAGGCAATTTGTCTATTGATCCTATTCTTCACAAAAAAAAAAAAAAAAAAAAAAAAAATTTTTTTTTCCCCGAGGTTTTNAAAAAAAAAAGAAGTTTTTTTTTCCCTTCTGTCACCATCCATGCTTTCAACTCCCAGCAGAGAGACATGGAAACTCCTGATTCCAGCAGCTCCCAAGCTGGCCAAGGCAGAGCTGCATATCAAGGCTCTTCCACAAAACTCTTCTTGCAGATAAGTAGCTTGTTGTGATATAAGATCAAATTTTGATCTTGGCTTCACAAGCCTAAATCAACCCTGGGATCGCTTGAATTGCTTTGGCTTTACACTGGTGTAATGGAGACCTAGTTTTGCTTGATAAAAGCTTCCCTCTCCTTCCAGTCATACTCTCTGTGCAAAAGTGATGTCTTGTTCCTGAAGGACTCACAGAAAGGCAGGCTTTGCTTTTCCTAAGGAAATTTTGGAAAACTCTGCTTTGTTTTCAGTTTCTCCTTGTTTCCCAGTTGCCTAGCAATATTGCCCATTTATAAGGTGCAGATACATCAAAGCACTGCCTGGCTCCTGTGGCAGAAGACTTTGTCCTTCCAGACAGTGATCCTCAGATGTTACTTTTGGACTGCCCTCCTTGGCTTTTGGAGTGGCCATACCTGAGGAGGAGGAGCAGGCAAATGTTGGACCTCATGGGAACACCCTGACCAAGTCCTTGCTACCACAAATATAGAGCAAAGCTCCCAGAAGAAGACAAATGTGACTCAGATGATTCCCTACAAGACAAGACAGTAAGATGAGTAGCCAGTGGATCTGAAAGTGCAAATAAAAAAAGTACACCAGGGATTTATTAGTTTTGTGCAATATATTTCTTACTGAGCTACCTCCAACATCTGTCAGGACCTGTGGGTTGGCCACTCACATCCATTGCTCTTCAAGGAAATGGAGGTTTTGGAGGGGCTGGGGATACTTTGCCATGGTGGCCATGTGTTCCAACAGTGCCTTCCCCTGCACCAGGAACCATGCCCTCCTGTTTTCATCACTATCACCCCATGGGAACTTGACACCTGTGAATTTCCCCACCACTTCCAAGGCAGATATTTTCATTCCGCAACCTTCTCTTCTTCAGCAAGGAACATCTCTCGGACATGTCCTGGAGGCTTGTAGGGTGCTTCCTTCTACACATTATCAGCCTAACCTTGGCCTAACATCAGCGTGCAGCTCTAGCACTTGTGCTGACTCCTGCAGTTGGTGGGGAAACCAACTCCAAAATCTGCTCCCAGGTGTCTCCGATTACAGAGCTCAGGGGAAATTGCTTGGGTATTAGTCGGAGAGGTCACCTCCACACCTCAGCTTCATCTGGGCTGAGCTTCAAACACAAGGCAAGCATAAAACCATCAGCGCAGTCAAGATTTATTTGCTGCAGTACAGACAGGCTGGAAAGGTAGAGCCAAGGCTGTGGGGGAAAAACAATAGTGATGTAATTCTTCGTGAAAACCCCAGGAACAAGGCACTTCTTAACATCCTCATCTAAGCCCTGAACTGTAACTGAGATGCTGTGCTTGGGAGTTCACAAGAGCCTTGACTTGGGTGCTCAGCGTTTGCTCAGAAATCATCCTCACTTCTTGCAGTGTCTGGTGATTCACTTCTGCCACTTCTTCCTCTTCAAGCTTTATGTTTTAGGGGAAGAATACTGTACTGTAGCCAAAAAGACTATGTAGGAGAAGGAGCTGTTCCCAAATGTACTTTTTTCAGAGATCTTTGACACCAGTAGTTTTTCATTGCTGCCAGTTTGAGAAATGAACTCAAGCATAATTTTAAAAGCTCTGGATACGCTTTTTAAAAATGCACTGGGAAAAGCAGATATTATCCAGCACTGCTGATGAGACTGGTGGTTACCAGCAGACAGTCCCCTCACACACCAATAATCTGGATGATGATTAAACCAATGGCATCTCATGTACCTCCATTTCCCTCTTTTACGAAGTTTTAGAGAATAGGAATATTTCAGTCTTGAGAAGAAGATGACAGTAATATTTGCCCAGAGAAGCTGTGGATGCCCCATTCCTGGAAGTGTTCAAGGCCAGGTTGGATGGGGCTCTGAGCAACCTGGTCTAGTGGAAGGTGATCCTGCCCATGGCAGCAGGGTTGGAACTAGATGATCTTGAAGGTCCCTTACACCCAAACCATTCCATGATTCTAATTTTAGATGCTTTGTATCACCAGTGCAGCCTCAGGCATTGCAGACAGGGTGACAAGGCCCCCTAACTCTTCAGGGGGTTCCCAGAAATGCTTCTCCACGACCCCCAAAACTATGATATTTCCAAGGCCTGCCTAAGCTTCAGCAAACCCTGCTGAGCTAGCTATGGGGCTTTTTTCCAAACCTTATTTACTTGACCCTCCAAATACTTTTCTCCCATTTTTTTGCACAACACAGCTGCGTTAATCAAGTAAATGAATAATGATACTGTTTCTGAGGAGACATGTGGTGCTGCCAAGAAGCTGTTGCCTCATTAAATCTGTGTCATATCTACTTTCACTCACACAAGGAGGCATGTCTTGGCTGCTGGACAGTGGTCAGGAGCTGAGAACTTGGGCTTTTTTTGTGTTTCGGAGTCTCAGTGTTTTTTTTTAAAGGAGTCGGTGTTGCACAGTCTGTGTGAAGAGCAATGGCAAAGAAACCAGGAACCCTGTGATCCTGCAAAAAAGTAAGTATCAATCCATCTTCTGGAGAAAATTATGTCCAGCTCACAGTTAGCATTTTCCGCTTTGCAATGCGGAAGAAAGCAGAGTTACTCCAGTTCTCTCCTGACTCTGCAACTGTACGGCTCGTGCTGCAATTACCAATCTCATTAACAAAGCCCTGCCAGACCTGGCTGGGATTTAGAGAGGAGATCTAGGGAAATGATAGGTGTTGCAAGAAGAGGTAGGGCTGATTCACAGCTTGGCTATCTTCCCTCTGAATCAGCAGGAAAATAATTAATGTACAGGCTAGCAACTGGGGACAGCAGCCAGCAGTCCTCCTTACAATCTGAAGTCCTCCTTATTTTTCAGTAACTCAAGTCATCTCACTTACTTGTGAGTTGCAAAGAAGAGCCTGTATTAATTAGCAAACAATCGTGTGAAGCATTTGGTAAGGACAAGCCAAGACAAAATAATTAGCTTTACCTTTAAATTCTTGTTTCACCTGGGCAAGTGTTTGCAACCTAAATCCCCAGGACTTGCCACAGTGCTTCTAGCGAACCTCAGATAGTCTGGGCTGTGGAAGGAGTTAATTTCTGCTGTGTGGGGCCAGTGGGAGGGGTTTGGGATGCCTGACCCAGGTGGTGCATCCTTTGAGAGCCCCTGATCTTGCTCAAAGGTTTCCCTGGGGGATGGCACTGTCTCACATGCACATCTCTGTGTTTTAAAAGTGGAAAAGAGAGAAAAAATAGGCCCAGCAGTAGTCATATAACACAAAAAGACCAATCACCATGTATGAGGCTGGGAAATCTTACTGCTCAAGGATATAAATCCATCCCAAAGCATCCAGAGTACTTCATCTTTGCATATGGTGTTTTAATGGCTGATGATACACACAGCCAGTGAAGTGTCTTTTCATTGTTAGATATCTTTGCCAAAAAGAAGGCATTGAAGCCAAAAAGAGATAGAGGAAAAAACGTTTCAAAAGTTTCTATTTCAACTCTGAAACTGGAAAAAGATTTAAAAAAGAAAAAATCCAGTTTAGTGACATCAATAATTTAGAGAAAAAAGGAAGATGAAAATCCCCTTCACATTCAGCTTCTCACAAGGTAAAAAGCCCAAAGGAGGGACAAGGCTTGTATCTAACTGAGCTATCGGGGAATACTTTCCAAGTCTAGCTTTGGAGTGGGCAGGCAGGGGAGGCTGTAGGATCCCTGTCACCAGAGGTTTCAGAGAGGCTGTGCTGTGCTAGGGCATGGCAGCTATAGGGATGGAGCATCGTGCCAGCCCTCACTGGCTCATCTTGTCCCCCAAGGGGACACAGGGTAAGTCCCAGGCACAAACACCCCTGTGCTTTTGGTACAGCTCCCACTGCCACAGCATGGCCGTGTGCCAGTTTGTATCTAGGGGTGAGTTAACCAGTGAGACACTTCAGCCAGGGACACAGAGCTTGTCCCTTCCTCTGGGCACCTTAATTGAAGAGGCAATGCTCCAGTCATACCCACAGATTAATGTTGTCAGCCTGAGGTCTCTGTCAGGAGAGGTCCCACAGCCTCATATCTGGGTGAGTGCAAGTGATTGCAGGAATCACATCAGTCACTTCCCATTAGCCAAGCCAAGAAAAAAAAAAAATCTTTAATGCAAGCGCAGTAGAGTTTTAGTCTTCACGTTGACACGAACCATACCTTCACAGCTCATGTAGATGTATGTTCCTTTCCAGGACCCAGGTATGAGACTGAAAACTACTGTCACACCTTAATGAATAAAACGAGACTCCTTCTGCCCTCTCTCATTTGCTGACTTCCAACTTCAAGCTTCAGGAGCTTGAAGCTTCAAGCTGCCATCTCTGATACCATCAGACAGTATATATATATAATTAAACTATGGCTCTCTAAGCAGAGACAGCCAAGCTGGGCATGGATTCAGGAAGGGTAACACCAGGGTTTCATTTGGAATTGGTTGCAAAGAGATATTCTTTGCCTCCAGCCTTCCTGCATGAGAATGTTTCCACTCCAGATATAAATCACCACCCTTGCTGGAGGTAATTGCCTCCAGCACTGTGTTTAGCACTGTTGAATCTAATTAAGGCAAGAATGGCCAGGTTTTTATTTTGATTTAGAGTTCTGCCCTTAATATGTTTAAACATTGATTTCCCCTAAAGCCTGATCACCATGAGTTTGGCCTGGGGATTTTGTTCTCATGGTTGTACAAACTTGACAAGGGGCTGCTGATGAGCCCTGTGATGCTTACTGGAGAGGAAGGGATCTGCTGGGATGTAACACAGCTCATGGCACGGGAGAAAGGCTTTTTATTCCTGAACATGAACACCACATGATGTGAGCATATGGACAAAGCCACTTAGTATCAGATATCCTGGGCGTTACTGAGGAGCCACAGCCACTCCAGAGGGATGTGCATGAGCGCCTTGGTTGCAAAGCAAATTGATAGTGAACTGTCAAATCCAGGGGGATGTGGCAGAGAGATTTTCGGCAGAAACAAGTCCACAGCGTTAATCAGCCCTCCAGCTTTAATTAATGTCAGCAGCAAGAAAACAGCTGGAGTTTGTTTGCTTTTCAGATAACCTGTATAAAAATATCCCTTCCGCAGCAGCTCTGTTTTCATGCTGTGGCTTGCAGGTTCATTGTTGTTTTTCATTTTGTAACTAGCACTTAATCTTGCTTTCATTCCAGCCAAGGTAGGATGTTAGAAATGACATGATTAAGGAAAAAATCCCAAACAAATAGAAGAAAAAAACCCCAAAACAAATCAACCCTCAGAGGACTCTAAATGAACAAAACCCTGTTAAGCAATAAAACCCTGTGAAGCAATGACTCACAAGTGCCTGGACAGGTTTGCCTGGCTGCAGAGTAGATCTGGTTGTTCTGTTCATCACTTCTCTTACCTGAGAAGTTGGATTTGTCCCCAGGCTTCTACAATGCTGCAATATTTTAACAAATGTACTCCATTCCGCTGTTCGGCACTGAGTCAACACACCAGCTATGAGGAAAAAGCAGTGCTAAGGTTAGACATCCACATAAATCACTGCAGCTCTGATACTTGGCCAGCCTATAAATATTAGGGGTTTGGCATCAGTTTACATCAGCAGAGTAACTTGCTTAATTCCATTTCTGTGGGATCATGCGAGCTGCTGTTCATTAGCATTCACCTTCCTATCTCCACGATGAGAGATCAGAGTCAGCACCCTTGATGTCCCAAGGTGTTGCTGGGTGCTGGGCCGTGGGCACGAGATCCACAGGAGCTGCACATCCCATGCTCCAGCTGGTCCCCGTGTTGGCTCTACGTGTGTGTCAGGGCCACTAATTACCGCTAATTTTATTAAGTTGGTGTGTGCCTCTTGCATGCTAATTATAAAGTCAGTCTGAGTGAAGGTGATTAAAGAGGTTGGATGTTTTTAGTGGCTACTTATATTGCTGCAGCAGCTGGAAAGTGTCATGCACTGAGAGCCTTGGGTGTTGCATGTGAGCAAGGGTGAGATACCCAGCTTGGGGATGACTCACCTTGGAGAGGAGTTCAGGAGCCAGGATGCTAAATTAACCATAGTGATTGCAAAATAGGTCTAAAGTAAGTCCGCAAAGTTTCTCCTTGTAGGTTGGGATGTTTTATCCATTGCACACAGTGCTTCACATAACATTAGTTCTGTCTTGGCAAATTGAGAGTCCCTCACATACAAAAGGTGAATGAGGACATCATCCCAGCTCTGTTCCTGCTGAGGGTGCAACGGACCTCTCCTTGAGCTCATCACATTATCCCCTCTTGGCTGACTGAGTTTGAATCCAGACATTTGTCCTTGTCCTGCCTCTGTTGATCCTCTCCCATGCCAGCACAACCATGGTCCTTGTCCCCATGGGGACCCATCAGAGGAGCCTTCAAAAATGACTCGCAGAAGAGACAGACCCATCACAGCTCCATTAGCGACTCCATTATCTCATCCATCTCCATGAACTGAGCAGCAAATATCCTGGATAGTCAGCTCCTCTGCTAACTGGCAGCAACTGTTTCCATACAGTACCATGAACAGTCAAATCTGTGATTAGAGCCACTGGGATTTAAGTGGTGCCAAGTACAGACCTTCACTTTTAGCCTTTGAACAGGCTGAATTAAAAAAAAAAAAATCAAGGGGGGAATTAAAGTGGGGGGAAAGAGAGAAATTAATAAAGCTGCAAGTAAATTGGCAGTCTTGAAAGGGAATCATCAAGCTCAAAATTCAATTTTCTGGTTGGGAGGAGGGCTTTGACAGAACCACAATGTTTTTATCCCCAGGGAAATTCCAAAGTATTACTCAGTTCTAGGCCAGCCACAAGCTCAATATGCAAAGCTGGATTTCACCCAGCCCCAGGGTTCTGGCAATGCTTGTCTGCGGAGTCTGGATGTGCCTCTGTATGCAGCACTGCTGAGGGCAGGTGGCACAGCTTGCCCCAGCCATTTACACCACTGGCTCTGAGGTTTGCTGCCCTGTGGCTTGGCCCCTGAATAGTTAACTCCAGGCTGTCCCTGCAGAGGCACAGCTTTGAGAGAGATAAAAGCAGGAGAAAATGGGGTCTCTGAGCAGCTGGGAGAGCAGCCGGAAGTGGAGAAAACACCTCATGGTCATTACCGGACTCTGGCTGCTGGGGTGTGATGAGACTTGCTGGATTAGTGCCTGGTTGTCCACAGTTCCTGCCTGGAGAGGTTCTGCCCTGCAGCGATTATCCTCGTCTCTCACTGAAAGGAACAGGAAAAGGCTGAAGCAAAGGGTGTGCAAACTGCACGCTCTGGGCTGCCTGCACGTTCCCCTGACTCCTGCCTTTTCCTCTCCCACCCACGTCACATACCTGCAGTCCCTTCTAACCGGTGTGTGCGGGGAAGGCCTTGGAAGGGAAGATGGTCCTGCACTATTTACAGCCAACACTACACCTCCGAGCAAGGCCCAGTGGTCAAAGGGCCCCAGCACAAGGCAGAAAGACTGGGGAGCCCTACTGCCATGGAGGCTTTTGGCTTCAGGCAGGCAGCCTCCCCATCCATGCAGGACACACAAATCCTGCTGTGCTTCTTGCACACCACCAGCCAAGATGTACAACCACCCATCTACTGAACAGCATCCAGATGAACTAGCCAGCCCTGTGCAACACAAAAGCCAAGAACAACCTGGGAAAAGTTGTATTTAAAACAAAATTCTTTAATAGTTTGTACTATAAAGACACAAATTAGTGCTTGACTGCAGCATGAATAACAAATGAAACATATTAAATATTTCAAAGCTACTGTGCTTTGGAAAACAAGATATGCTGATACATATAAGCCTAACAGTTAGTTACCAGCTGGTTTAGTAGGAAGAGTCAGTTCAGTGTATCAAAATTGTCAATAAGCATTTCTCAACGTAGGTGTGTTCTACAAGTCAACTGCTACTCATCTGTCACAGTGCTGTTATCTATCTGCAACAAGGTACTGAATTTCAGGAAGAGAAACCACGTATTAGAACTCATAGCATCAATGTTAGAAAGTTTGGTCACGTAATGCACAGATTTCCTGGCCACTCCAGGATGCTGTTTGATCAGACAATAACATCATCTGTGCATTAAGCTGAGATTGACAGTCAACATGAAACAGTCAACATCAATTGGAAAACCAAGAGAAAAATCCGTTCCTGTTCAGTCTAAGGAGTAACTTACGCTGCTTGAAGCCCTCTCTTCCAAAATCCAGGGAGCAATAGTACACACAAACAAAGTTCTTCCACAGCTTTAATGTAGAAAACATTTTGGTACGTTACTTGCTATGAGCCATTTTATTCAACACTGTCTTTGGAGAAACATATATATGTTCCAGAGCTTTGGGGACAGAAGGAGGAATCAAAGATTGTGCTTATAGCTATTCCTGTGGACAAATAAGCAAAAGACCCTTTATCTTTGCATTTTTAAAAATCTTAACAATCTGCTCTTTAACATCAGGCAGATTCAATTTGTGTGATATATGTGCAAAAAACCCCCCCAAAATTGCAGACACTGGTTTAGGTTCTCACATGAACTCTGAACTTGGTTCTTCTTAAATCTACAATTACATACTTAGTCAAACCTAAATATTTTCAACAAGTAAAATGGGACAGTTCTAAAGTAAAGTAAGAGGTTCAGGCATCAAACCTGCTTCCCAAATTGTATATATGAATCCCCCTATCCCCAGCCCTGTTTAGAGCATCTGGCTGGGAGCTCCAATAAGGGGGCTCTGCATAAAGTGCTTGCTTGACTGCTGCGCCCTCACACTGCCTGTCACTGAACTACACAACCCAAAAGAAACACCTGCTGTATGGCTAAATCCCTCCATCAGCTTTCAAAAGCTGGAAAGATGCAACAGCATCAGGAAGGTGGGTAGTCAGGCTCAAGTTTGAGTCAAACAGAGGCAGACATGTATTGGATAACTAACTGGAAAGCCACTAAAAATAGCACTGTGATTCCTGCAGAAGGAGAATTTTCAATAAAAATTGACCCCCCGCCTACCAAAGACTTTGTCTTGCAGACCTCAGAAGAAAACACAGCCCCAGCTCTCAGAAAAGCCTTGCAACAGCGAGATCAGGCACTTGGCAGCTGTAGGCAGTTGTGCGTGAGGAACTGAACAAAGAAACCCCAAGCCAATTTTAATAGTTCCATCCTAATAGTTAATAGGACGTTCTCTGTCTTTAGGTTACAGACTCTCAAACAAAACTGGCAGAAGATGTTCAGATGGATCAGAAATGCATTCATTCATGTACAAAACAATCTGTGTCATGTTCCATCCTCATAAAACAGCCTCTAAGTCATCTACAATGAACTGAATGTAACAGAAACTACATCACTTCTGTGGTGAAGAGAGCAGAGTCAACATGGAAAGTTAAAAGTATAAATAGCAAAACATTCAAGTATCTAAAGTGCAGATACCAGGAGGGTGGTTGACGTAATACTAGGGGATTCTATGCTTAATCTTTTGTTATTCTCTTTTCATGTAAGATTTCTTAATCTCCTTCTGGCTTTGCTCTGCTCATGTGTAATAAAGACTCCATCATTTATCCCTCTTCATGATAAAGTCTCTCAGTCAAACAGCACTTTGCAGTTAAAGCCTCACACTGCCTACTTATAAAGTGCAGATGGGATTTAAAGTAAACTGAAAGTTTTACCTGAACATGTTAATCTAAATTATGGGGCACACATTCCCCCAAAATGGATGTGTGTTCCCGAATTCCGATGTCTACTAAAGAAAACAGCAGTGCTGCTCTGTTACAGCTCATCTCTTCCTGAGCAGTGCTGTACTGAATTGTTCCACCACCTGCTTTTAAATGCTGTAATATATCCACAGAGAGAAACAGGTTTAATAAAAATGGTATTACTGAAATTCCTGAATGCAGATTAAACAAGGTGGTAGTGACTGTGAGAAACACTGGTGGTATTGGGAGGATTTTCTGTTGCTGAGTTTCACGTGGAAGTGTTTGCTGAAAAAGACATTCAGCTGCTTGAAACCAGGTGTTAGGAGCAAATCCACTACGGCCAAAAGAATCAACTGCATTTCAAATCATACAATTCAGCTTTAGCCAAGCAAGACAGCACAAGAACAGGATTAAAAGAGAATTAAAACTAAATATAAAGCAACGTTTTCCATCATATTCCTCCCAAAAGATTTCGCTACACCTGTCTGAATCGAAGTCCTCCTCCTCGAATCTCTCTCTAAAGCAGCCAGACTTACACATGGATGAGTGGCAGACTGCACACAAGCCGTGACAGACACCACACAAGTCAGGATGTTTACAGGGAGTGAACAGTCAGCCACGAATCAATACAATACTCTTGCCACTCTCAGGGGCTGCATGGTCTAAGTCAGGCTGCTCTGATGTGCACACATTCAGGCAAATATAATTAAGGGCACAGGTACGGTACAATACATGACAGAGGTAGATCGGCAAGTGGTAAGACTGCATATTCCAACTCTGACTAGGGGGGAGTTTTCTAAACACTCCTGGGCAGCACATCATCCCTGTGCTAGCAGAAAAAGCACTAAGATGAAGTCTGGAGATGACTAATACTGCTAGCCAACAACACTGCCTTTGAAACATGGTTGAGATTCCTCCTCACATCTTCAGTTCTGGAGAATGCACGTCTGGAGATGTATCCAAAAAATCTAAATTCCCAGAATAAGGTATGGGTTTGATCTGTACTGTGAGAGTAATTTTGAAGTTTTTCCTCTTATTTCCAAGAAAGAATTTTTCAGGTCATGGACTGCAGAGCTACTTGCTGCTCATCTGTGTCAAATTGATGGTCCTATGGTGGCAGATTTCCTGGTTCTTCATAGATGTTAAGGAATAGAAGAGTTCACTGCTATCAAGTCTGTCCAACACATCCTGTAGAATTCATATGAAATGACACCTGCTGCTCCCATAATTCTCTTTAAAGTAGATGTTGTCTGAATCCTACTCAAAAAATAGGATCACACATGACTTTCTAAGATGTAGTGCAAGAAAAGTTTGGTATATACTGCTCTAGGGTCTGTAGAAAAAAAAAATCAACATTGTCATACAAGTGATATAAATAAAAAGCAATTAACAGACAATTAACACATTACAGGAGTAAGAATGTATGTCTTTCCAGGCACTAGAAAAGGCAGTCTGAATTTCAGTGACAGGCAGTTAAAACTGGCTTGTCATTTTCAATATCACTCACAAGATCAGTAAGGCAGTCAAACTAAAGCACCCATGATTTTAGATTATTTATGCTAAGAAGGATACACAGGTAAATTACATTCTTCAGGGTCTAAAATAACCAGCTGAAAGAAAGGCTGCTGGCAGGGTGGTAGAGGTGTGCATGTTTTCGATCATTTGGAATGTAGGAAGAAGCCAATTTGCATAATTTTTTTAAAGATAAAAACATCAACAACAAATGATACATGAATGAAAACCTAACAGCAGTATAAAATTAAAATATGAGCTTTGCCAACTTTTTAAAAATCCTAACAATTCAATTCAACAAGACCTGAAAACCACCCCCCATCATACACTTCCTAGTTGCAAATGTGTAGAAGAATCAACAAATTTCTTTAAAATATACCATTGTAGAGATGCCTGATCAATAAGAAAGTGGCTTTTCAAGACATTCTGGTTCTTGTAATTACTAAACTAAACAGAACACCCAGATCCTTCAGTAACAAAACTAAGGCCACTAAAATAAAGGTTTTCTTTCATTTTCATAAAAATAATACCATACCTAGCAGATGTCACAAGTCACTTTGATATGTCTTGTTGCTGCACTGCTTCTCTTACAGGAGTCCTTCCCTAACTTATGAACACATGTAAACATACTAAATAGGAAAATGGGATACAGTGTGCGGAAAAATGCATGAGAAAGCCTGGAGGTGAACAGGCAGGCACTTATTTTCAAGCTACATTTTTGAAACAGTTCTCAAATCTCTTTACAAAAATATGCCTTCTGGATAATTAAAGACACTTAATCCATAAAAGCTTTTTCCTGCCTCTATGCTAGTTCTTCTAACTTCTTTCAGTTTGAAGAGCACTCAAATTTCCCAACACAGATACTGACCTTGTCTATGGAACTGGGGCCTACTGATACCAAAGCTGTTCTAAAATTACCCTTCAGGTGTCTTTATAGGGGTGTACAGGTTGAAATGCACATGCTTAAACCTCACTGAACTCAAGGTTAAGTATCTTTTTCCAGCCCAGAGTTTGGGGTTATTTGATCTCAAGGGCCCAGGGTCTTCACATAACAAAAGCCAGTTTTATTTGGAGGTTCACATCAGTAGGAGAGTTACTGATGGATGTGGAAGATGCAGAGAAACTGCAAACAGAGAAAAAGACATTAAAGGGAGGAGACCATTTTAGGTAGTACTGATTGTTCAATAGTCAGGACTTTGAGACCTGGGAGACAGCTTTACAGCTACATTACCATGCTTTGCTGCTGTGAGCACGTTGTAAATCAATACAGAATGGGATTTTGGATCAGTCTGAGCATTTCCCTTTTTTTCTTCATGGCAAGAAGGATAAATCCCTCAGAGCATCAAAAGCAGACAAAAATTGCATAGCATGGCAGCAAGTAGGCACAGAGACAGACTCTGTTAGTTGCCCCAAAATCAAGAGCGTCAAAACCACAGCCTTCATTTGAGGTATGTTTTGAAAAACTGTGTTAGTTTAATGTTTTCTTTACCTTTACTTACTCACTTCCATCAGCTGGGTAGATAAAAATTGCAGAAAATAGAGGGTTTGTCTTGCCCTATTAATCCCCAAAGTCTGGTTTTAAAAGGTGGTCAGCTTTCTCACAGACTAACCATGTGAAACATTAAAAGCAAGCACAGCGCTGCCACTTGTATTTGGGGATATCCTCAACCTCAGTCTTGTTCTTTACACCTCCTTCAACATTTCTGAATAAGAAGATGCTTCTGAAAGTCAGACCAATATTTAAGACTTGTAAAATAAGAGAAAGATGAATTCAAAGCTGAACTGGAGCACATCTAAGGCTAAAGTGTTTGTCAAACTGTAGTATGAATGGGAAATGGAAAGTTAAAGGCAGGGATAGAAAAGAAAAGTATGTAAATAACAATTACAAAAATTAAAAATAATGTTTCTTATGTTTCTACAGTCACTCTACAGTTTTGTGATGAATCACTGGTCAAACAAATTAGGAATTGAGTTTCCAGACACAAACAAGAACACCTATAAGGCTTCACCATTTCAGTGTCTTCTGCTGGTCACACCCTGGAACATCTTCCATGATGAACCTCTCAGTTGGACTACAGAGAAAATGGAAGCTTGGTACAAAATGAACTAAATGGCACAGGTATCCCAGACGTTTTACTTAAAATATAAATTGCCAAGGAGGCTGTGGAAAAGCAAGATAGAATAAAGGCCTAAATCAAACATTACATACTTCATTAATGGTATAAAAGTGCAAGGTTAAAGTAGTTTGGGTTAAGCATTCAGTTCACTATAGGCCACACAAATGCTTAGCTCGGCCATCAATGGCCTGGTTTGTCATTCAGGTACTAATGTTAGTTTAGACCACAGAAAGAACAAAAACTGAATGAAAAAACATATGCAATCCACTTCAAAAATGGTTAGTTTTCTGTGACCAGCACGAAATATTACCTCAGTATCATCAGCTGTACAATATATACATAAAACCCTCGTGTCTTAATCTTTGTTTCAACAACTTAGAGTAAAGCTGTACTAAATGCTGTTTCCCTAGTGTGCCAGCTCTTTGCTCTGTTCTGGCCGACTGACCTCGCAGCACAGAGAAGTCCTTTAATAGCAATGGTACTTGGATTGATCCATAATTTTGACACTTCAGTCAGAGTAACTGTTAAAATGCTTTATTCAGCCAGGCCAGGCGATTGCGTGCAGCTGCCCAGGGCTCAGTCAAAGCTTCTTGGGTGGCTCCACCAGAAGAACGGGCCATATTCCGAAAACAAACTGTCAAAAGAAAAATAGGAATAGGGGAAAGACTCCTTGGAATATTATGTTTCTTGGAACAGAAACCAAACACTATTAAACATATTCTAATGATAAGAGGAAAGGGGAATGGCTTTAAAATGAAAGGCAGTAAGTTTAGATTGGACATTAAGAAGAAATTCTTTACTTTGAGGGTGGTGAGACACTGGCACAGGTTGCCCAGAGAAGTTGTGGATGTTCCACCCCTGGAAATGTTCAAGGCCAGACTGGAGTAACCTGGGGGCTCTGAGTAACCTGGTCTAGTGGAAGGTGTCCCTTCCCATGGCAGGGGGACTGAAACTAGATAATCATGGAGGTCCCTTCCAACCCAAACCGTCCTCTGATTCTATGAAAATTTCAACTGCATTTCTTGGGACGTAAGCAGAACTCAAAGACAGTCCTAACAGGCATCATTATTGAGCCCCACCACAAGTTCAAAGCACAAGATATCCAAATGTACATTAAAAAACACAAAATATTGCTTGCTTACCTTCACCTTTGGCCTGTGTTTCAGGAAAAGTGTCCTTGTATATAAACTAAGGAGAAGGAAAAAAGCATGCTTAACATTTCAGGTATAAGACAGCATATAGAATAATGATGTCCTGAACCCAGTTTTATTTTCCAACTAGGAAAGAATTATTTCTGTGATTGCAGAGCTACCCATTCTGCCTAGATTTAGTCAAAACAGGAGATGTTAACTTCCAGTAAATCCCCCTGTAGCAGACTAATTAGCAAACTAATTTACCCTATCACCTATGTGGGGAGAAAGAAAGAAACCCTGAGAGGTAAAAAAAAAAAATTAAACAGGGACTGGAGCCTGTCATTTTAGAAGGATGAAATTAAATATAGCAGATGTTAAAGAGGGAAAAAGCAGCATAGCTTGATTCTATATCTTATTTTTGTTCTTAGACACTTTCTCCTCTCAGTAGATCTTTTCCTGCGAATCACCTCATGATTTTTAAGTGGTGATGCCACTTTGTGGCATGTTGGAAAAACCTTGCCTATGCTTGATTCCTGCAAGGAATTTTCTTGAAAATATTACCTCAAGCTCTTTAGGGTAGCAGACAACCTGTAAGCCAAAATGGAGCAACTGTTTTCCACATACTTTGACATATTTAATATATACATACACACATAAAAATGTACCTCTATACATATACATTTACATATGTATAGGTACATACATGTACATATATATACACATGAATGTAACTATAAGCTATCAGATCATCTAATGGAAATGTACTTATTTTCGTTGCATCTTCCTTCTATTAGGTATTTTAACATCTGACAAAAAAGGTGAATACCATGTTAGATGTAGAAAAATGGATATGTAATCAAGTTTCCTGGACTACATAGAATCTATATGTAAAACAGACATTCTCTTAGTTACAGTTAAGTGGTAAAATATTATTTCATTATATGACAAACAAACTGCAGAGATTCTTCACAGATTTCAGCTTACATTCTATTCTTGCCCCTGATTCCACTAGATGGTGGTACAGAGCAAAAATGAGACAAAAATCTGCTGGCTCCAGACTTGCTAATTTATGTTCTTGTTTAAGTCTCCTCCTAAACCTCATATCCTGCCCCTCTGGGAACAGCTCCACTACAACTACTTCGGCCATCACCCTTCTGCACTACAGCAGGATGCCCGCTGGTTTTCAGGAGCAACAGTGCCTATCAAAAGATTAGTTAAGCTCCTAAATTTAAACATGTTTAAGTACTTCAGGATTGCTGCTCAAGAACAGACAGGTATTAATGGCTTACATTCTGAAATTCATATAGTGTCAGTTTTGGTTTAACTGCCACAGGGTTCCCATTTCTGATTTAAATTTTCTTGAAGAACCGTGACTATTTAAAGATTAGTGATTACATTTTGAAGAATATAAACTAGTTTTAGAGAGTTTTTAGATCAGTTGCAAAGAGGAAAGAAAACCTCACACCAGTTTAGTAAGTAATCTTCTGCTCTTCTGGATGATACAATATTCTGAAGTACATCTGAACCTGAGAAAACTCATAAGATCTCTGTGAACATCCAGTTTAGAAAACACTGCCTACCTTAGTAGGATATGCAGGTAGGAACCCAGGCCTGTGAGAATATGCCACCATGCATGAAACTGCGTCACAGCTCCCACCACAGGAGGCATCTTCTCTCGTAGTGCTCTGAAAGAGAGAAATACCATGCAATGGGATATTTTGTCCCAGCTAAGCAATCTCAAATCACAATGTTGGATTGTTAGATCACACATTATTGTTTCCATATCTCAGGCATGTGCTTGACAGGTGAGGCTTCGTGGAGTCAGGCTTTCAGCAGATGAGGAGCAGCAGTTATAGTTTACACTGCCAGTACAGAGAGATAGCAGCAAACTGACTTTCTTATACATTTTAAGAAAACAGACATTTCTTCATATGATGAGTGATCAATTACTTCCGGACTCAAATTTCAGGGAATATATTTATGGCATCCTACAGTCCCAAATGAATTCTACCATTCTCCGCCCCAAAGCCCTGTGAACTACTGTCCATAGAATGAAATGCTGAGTTTAAGGTCTGAGAGACGAAATGGGATTTGTCAGACATCATCACTTTAAATCTGGCAATCACACCACCTATTCTGCAGGTCCATGGAAGCTTAACTTGCCTTTCTCTATTGAACTCTAAAACAGGGACAAAATGGGTGTTTAGTGAGGAAGCAATTAAAGTAGAGGGTCTGAAATACTCCACCAACATGCTTTGTATTTTGTAGTTATGGGGTGTGAGCTGCTTGGGAAGCGGCTAAGGGATGGAGGTAAAGAAATAAAGAGAAGGAACTACATTGCTCTTATTTCTTCTGCTCACTAGGCTTCTGCAGATAATGCCTGTTTTGGTTGATGGTGGAGCAAATGTTTGCATCTGCTGGTCTTTTTTTTTCACTTTCATTTCACTTGTCAAAACAAAAAATGGAAAACAACGATTGCATGTGTTAAGGAAGAAAAATCTGCAGCTCCTGGAATACATCCTTACTGCTTGATCTTACAGTGTTTGGTCCAAAGCTGCTCAGTCACAAGTACTAGCACAGAGCTTCGACTGAGTCAGCCCAACAATGACACAGTGGAACACAGAGACTGTCAGCCTCACACAACCTCCGAGCCTTTGGATGGCAGGAAATTTCAAAGCCCAAATTCAAAAGTGTGTGGTTCCTACCAGAGAAACTGAGTGTTACAGATTTTTTGTTATTTTATTTCTTTTTTTTTAAAGATAAGCTGCAGATTTAATGAAATATGGAACAAAACCCCCTGAATCAAAACTCAGTTTTGAACTTTAAAACCAAACAGAGCAGGTAGGTGGATGATTCACAAGTTAGACCTTCAGGGAGTAAAGAATTGCAAGGAATTGACATGTATTTTCTCCAAAGGTTCAAATTATAATACCTCCTGGAAAAATCCAAGGCTCTGCAGATGTCTGGTTAGAGCTAGTAAACAAGCATATTTATTTTTCTTTCCAGCACCATAACCAAACAAGTATTACAGGAAAGACATTAACATTTTTTCCACTTATGAAATGAAGATGAAAAAAAGTGCCTCAGCAGCTGGTGTCATTTTTGGGCCTAGGAACCAGTTCAAAAGCTCCAAGGACCCACAGCAGCTCAGCAGGTTTGGTGAATTGGGGGTTATGATCTCACCAGTGATGTGAGGCAGCTGCAAAAATCAACCCAGATGTCAATATTTGCAAAGTAACTGTAAGCTCAGCCACTTGTGCTGCCAAATAACTACTCTATCCCATCTGTATCAAGCGCTTCTAGGGATGCGGATCATGTATTATATTCATTTAAAAAAAAAAAAAGTTTCAAGAATACTCTGCTGGAATTAACTTTCAGTTGGCTTAACCTAGTGCAGGGACCACCAAACCAGAAAGGATGGAAAACTTTAGACTTCTTTACAGCACACTGTTATCTGGCTCTGACAAAGCAACCTACCAGGACAATTCTGAACAACACCGACTCCGTGGCATAATGGCATTTCAGATTGTCAAAAAATGTATTTTTCTGGATGCTGGAATTAACCTTTCCATCTCCTCCAGCTTGTTGAGCAACACAAGAATTGCAACTAGGTGTTGTTTGTTGGTAACAGGGATATTGTAATAGGTATTTCTTTAACACTAGTGGCAGTAGTTCTGCATGTCTTCTTTAACATGCAGAACTACTGCTTTTGATATTTTCCTGGGAAATGGCAAGAGCAGAAACCCAAAAAAGCCCAAACCAGCAAGATAAAAAGATACTCAGATGAAATCAAGTGTGAATAGCAGGCTTTAGTCAGCCACAGATCCTCAAAATTACTTCAGCGACATTATTTCTCTCAATTTAATTTGAAGTTAAAGAGCAATAACAAAATAAATCTACAAACAGTTAAAAAAAAGTTAAAAATACCCCCTGTTAACTGCTGACTCTAGTCATGAGCAATCTGCATTAAACCTCATGGATGTTTTGTAGGCAGCATACCATACATACAATGAGATGGATTTGAAAACGCACCACAGAAATAATCCAGTCTTTATGCTAAAAGGCTATTAAGAGCTATCCAGACAAGTGAAAAAACTCACCTCAGTTTATCACAGAAAATGTTGTCCACATTCCAGAGAAAAAATCCCATTAAAAATACAGTTAAAGACGTATAGCCTAGACCTCTAAGCCATGGGTATACCCTAGAGAGAGAGAAATAATGCAAAGTTTAGTTCAGAATGCTTTAAGATACAGAAATATACTAATATATACTACATTAAATATGTGGAACATACAGAAATACTGTTCTATGTAAATAAAATGCTTTATCAATTTGATTTTTCCCCCAAAAGAAAAAATACCAACTTCAAATTTCATCTATTTAAATACTGTATTTTACTTCTCCTCGCTCCTGATTTCACATTCTCTGAGACTGTTCTTTTACTTCTAATAATTATAATTGTTTTCCCAAATACTGCACTCTCTGAGCGAAACAAAAAAGTGGGAAAACTAAAGTTGGCTAAAAGGTACTAATTTTTCAGTCCCATGTGTATTCTTTCATTAAAAAAAAAAAAAAAACCAACAACAAAAAACCCCACAAACAAAAGAAGAGGCTCTTTTCCAAGAGATAATATCCCTATACTAGGGGATTTGTATAAATATGGTCTTTCAAAATTACCCTTTTGTGAATGTAGACCACCATGACCAACAACCAATAACCAAATGAATGGTATTAAACCCCAGTACTTTTAGGTTCTTTTTTTTAGTTGAATGCTATTGGGAATAGCAAAATGTCAATTTAATTTTGGGAGGAAAAAAAAATCCTCTTTAAGATATGGAAAACACACTGAAGACTCAGATGCAAGAAAGTGCATCATTAATAAATTTACTTTCCCTCTCTACATTCAGGTTGGACCATGGAATTGTAAAGTTCCTACATGGAAGACTCCTTTCCCACTAATAAGACAAGTCCAAAAGCAAACCCAAATCCAACCCTGAAAGGCTGCCATGAAATACTGTTCAAGTTATTTTTAAGCATTATGAACACACAGTTGAGACTCTGGGTTACAACACATTCCTGAGCTGCTTTTTCCTTCACTGTGCGTGTTACACACAGCACATTTCACAGCTGGGAGCACTGGGAACCAAAACGTGCAAAACACAACAGGTAGAGCTTCTTCCACAGGGCAAGCTAACCAGATACAAGCTGTACATATTCTCAAATTGACTGCCAATATAAACTAGCAAAATTATTATTTGTTTAGTCTAATAAATGTGTGGAGCACCATGCAGTACATGGCAGAGACTACACGGTAATATTCCCCCCTCAAAGCTCCAGAGACATAAGCAAGACCAGGACATAACAGAGCACTAAATGGTATATTAAACATGCTGGTAGTTATGTAAGTATAGCTAGAATTGTTGAGGAATAAATAGTGGTGTTTTGTGAAGGAATCAGCTGGCATCACTTATTAATAGGGAACATGCTTTGTGAACAGAGAATAACATTTGCCCAGTTGTAACCTTGGGAAGGAAGCAGACCTAAGAAAGAGATGAAAACGGGAGGGGGGGGCGGAACAGGCAGGAAGAGGAACAATTGGTGAGCATAGGATGAGGTAGTAGCCTGGAAGGAATAACATGCTGTTCTTTGGGATTTTCACTCTAATCTCAGAGTGACTTCAAGCCCCATACTAAGAGATATGAGTGACAGGAAGTGAAGTAAAAAAAAACCAAGCAGAAATCAGGGTCGGTATGTAAGCTGGAACAGGCTTGGCCAAGTGCTAGCACTACTGATGGAAATACAGGAATATGTTCTAGCAGTGCAAAGAAAGTAAGTGGAAAAGTGTCTTTGGGGATGAATTTTAGAGAAAAGAAAGGGTACCTTCAGGTTGGCACAGCTTCTCTAGCAGAACTAATTTAAAATTAGTAGTAGTTTAGTTAAAATTTAAAAGTAGTTTAAACCTACTTCTCTTCCCATCCCAACTTTCTATCCAGTTTGCATAATAACACCAAAGGGGGAAATAAGTCTTTGTGGGGCCCTGTTGCAATGAAGTGATCAAGCTAATTGAGAATATACACTCCAAGCCCCTAAAACTGAAGTGAAAAGTAGGTGGAACTTCAGAGACAGACTGCTGAAGCAAAACAATGAATGATACTTTTCGAGGGAAGGTGGTGATTCTATTGATAAAGACAGAAGACTATGAAATGTTTCAGGAATAATGAGAATGCATAACTGTGTGGAATTTGCAGAACCGGAAAAACAGCAGGCCCAAGAGTTTGTCTACACAGAAAGAAATTTAATCTAAGTGATTAGAACTGTGCTAAATCCTTGATTAAGAACAAAATTAAAATTACTTGAATCTGATTCAATTTATTTCCCCTTGGAGGTGAATTAATGTAGTATCACTTAAGATCTCTAGGCAAGGATTAAAAATTTCCAGTTCATGGGTTTGAAAAGTGCCTTTAAATTGATGATTGTTTCTAAAGCTGCAACGCACTATCAGTTTTAAGTTCTTCTTGCTTAATAAAAAACTCTATGAACATTTGCACTTGGTCTATGGGAATTTCTTGGGGAAAGCCAAACCACGTGGACTGGAATGGCAATTGGAAGGCCTTTCAATGAATGTACTTGTTCCTTGTGGGTCTCTTCCAACAAAGACTATTTGAGGATTCTATGATACTTCAAATTCATATTTTGTTAAATTCTTCCTTGTGCTCCTGAACAGACACATGTGGAACTTGAAACAGTTTAACAAAAAGCACATTTAAAATGATGACAGAAGAAAGAAATAAGTAATTTTCAGAAGCAATCCCTAAATGCATGAGAACACCAAATATTCACAGGGGATAGACAGAAATGGGCAACTGAGCCCCTGAGAGCTAAAGGTATGTGTTTATTCCAATACTGATAAAATTCCATTTTCCTCCTTTTTACCTACCAAGTCTGTACTTTCATGATTCTAATGCTTCTCAATGTCTCCTAACACTTTTAATACCTTTTGTTACAGTTTTAATTTCAATTTCCATAACATTATGCCTAACTTTATCCAACCAAAACTGCAAGAAAAACTATCATGTGTTATTATTTTTTACATTTGAAGTTTAAATACTTGAGCAGGGAAGAGGAAAGGAAATTACTAAGTGATGGTTCCACTCTGCAGTCTTACTCTTACCACTCTCCAGGTATCATCAGTAGAGTTTGGACACTAGCAACAGATTTCACACTACCCAGCAACAGGAAGACAAACTCCATTTCTGTTTAAAGCCCAGGCTAACAGTTGAAGTCACCAGCAGAAGACCTGGCAGTCAACTCTGATCATAAGTGTAGAAATCTGTTTAGCTTAATGTTATCCCAGTGGCTTCAAAAAAGTGCAAGGTGATGAGCCATTCCCTTTCAACCCAGGGCAGCCCAGGAGCTAATATTATGGACCTAGTTAAAGAAATTCTCCCATTGCTAGTTTCTCATGTTAAGCCCACCAAAAAAAAAAGCTGCAAATTCTATGTTGTAAATTACAATGCTGAATTAAATGGTTACTTACCATAATACTATATAAACAGATCTTAGAACTATGATGGAAACTAGCGTTCCATACATGACCTGAAAATAAAAAAAGAGATAAAATTCAGCAGTTGGGTTCAAGAGCCCTTATAAAATACTACAGGGGTAAAAAATTTTTGAAGCCTCTGGGTTTTTTTTATTTTTAAGTCCCAGAAAAATAGCATTCCTTCTAACTTCATCTCCAGAAAGCCTTCTGTTAAAGTTTCAAATAAAAGTATGATTATAAACCATATCCTTTATACAATTACAGGAAAAGTCAGTTGGGTAAAACCAACGTTTCACTGGTCTGAATCAGAAAGCAAACACTAGATGGCGCTCGGAAAGCATCCTGAAATCAAAAATGGTAGCTAGGCTCTATTCTCTCTTCTCTCTCTGTGCATTTTAGCCCAGGATTGTACAAGCATCAGCTAAAACTGTTTTTGAAAGCTGTACTTCTTTCATTGATATTTGATTAATATTTTTTCCTGAAAGCAAACACCTGAATAGACTATGCACTATTCCCACACTGAGCATCAGTATGGGGAAAAACTTTCCAGGAAGCATTTCAAACAACTATTACCGATTGTTTGGATTCAATCTAATTATACAGTGGGAAGGCTGCACACTCTGAAAAGATCCATGAGCAAAATCTGACTCACTGTAGGCTTGATGAATTTGAATGCAATCACCTGACTTACATAAAAAAGGCAAAGTAATCATTTATTTTTTGCCTCGTGATCTTTAAATCACTCTCCTTTTTTTATTCACAAACTTCAAATCCATGTTACACCACCTCCAAGATGTACAGATTAAATAAGTGAAAGTGTGGCCAGTCATGCCTGAGAAGTGATGCAGAAGTCACTGCAGCAGGGAGGATTTTTAGACACTGGTGACGTTCAGTTACTTTCTATATTTTTTATGCTGAACACTGGTTTCCTCCTGCCAAAAGGCAGTTTGGTCCAAGCAGCTGTGCCTTGCTCTTTTTGCCTCTCTCCAGTGGCCCACAAGCCTCTCAGTATTTCTTCTTCCCTGTTCACTGACTTAACTTTCTCATCTTGCTTCTAGTTAGCTACTATCTGATTCTGCCTTTGTTTTACATGAAACAGAAAAAGCATAAACCTTTGCTGTCTATTTTTCAAAGCCACTAAACCTCACAGAAAGAAGCGTGCTTACAAACTGGTGTCCTTACCATGTTCTACTGACCTCCTCGTACCCCTCCTTCTTTTCGACTGTCTTTGAGACAGGGACTGCCTCTCACTGCTGTAATTGGGGCATTCAGATCCTACTGTAAGCATGTCTAGTCATCTCACATAAAATAGGTTACTGTAATAATGCAAAGTGAAACCTGCCTTCCAAAAGTCCAGAAAGGCAAATTTGCAAACTCCTTTTAGCTTTAAGGATGAGGTTAGTAGCACACACCATATTATCAGTGCACATATACAAAACAAGACAGACAACAGAGCCCTTATGTTTGAAAACAGGTAAAAGCAAGCTCCAATACTGACTATTCAAAGTCAGTCAGCACAGTAGCTCTTTATTTGCATTCAGAACAAGATTAAAGAACCTCAGTAAATAAACTACTACTACTGTGTGTTCTGCTCTGTAGAGCTAAACAAAGCAAAACTATTTGAAAAGTTAATTGGTTCTGGTTTGTAATTTATACAAAACTGTTAATTCCAGTCTCCTTGTTGGGGTACAGCACATAAACCAGGAAAAGAAAACCACCCAAACCTGCTAGACACAGTCTGAGTATCAAGTGCTTATCAGTCTCAAGCTAAGGGTAGGAAGGGCAGTGCTCAGGTGTGCTGGGTGCTGCATGCTGGTACAATTCTTCACTGCTAACATTTTGCCTAAAAAGACCCCACCACATAAATACATTAACAGCCTCATTTAAAACAGACTGTTTCATTTTTTCTAATCAAATCCAGAAATTTACTCTAAGAGAGTGATGGTACAGAGGAATATACTCATAGAAAGGCTCCTCTAGAATCCAAATTACAGTTTGATTTGCTGATCTCTCTTTCTTTGCTGATCTCCTCCTTAAAATTTCCATTGCTAAATCACTCCTTTGCAGCAGAGATATGGGAAAAACCTATCCATTAAGAGCAATTTCTCTCATGCACATTAGGGGTTGTGACCACCCTTATCCTTGTACCCAAATTGCTTTTGGATTCATTGTACGAGGAGTAAATAGTGTCAGACTATGCCTAGAGAAACAGATCTTACAGCAGCCCAAAGCACAGGTAAAATGCTACCTTTTTCAGCAGTTGCTAAAAGCAGGAAAGAGCAAAAGCTAAGAAAAGTTTTCTTTGCAGAGTTTCTGGCTTGGCATTTCCTAGTGAGTTAATGGCTTGCAGAAGAGGACAGTCTTAATGGAGGGAGGAAGGAAAAAAAAAAAAAGAACCTTGCAGTGACTGAAGAAAAATATGCCCAGAGTTGACACTTCAATTTCTTGCCTTTTCCGCTTCCCCACCCAAACAAGTTGTTAGCAGTAAAACACATTTGTGTTTAAAAGCCTGTGAAAGACTGGAACAACAAACTGTTGTGCTCTGCATGCTCCAAATCCTCCTCGCTGAAGGTGAGCACCCAGGAGGTGTTGCTGTGATATACAGACTGTAGCTTCATGTCTCTCTCAGCTGATTCTTACTAGAGGGCTACACACCAAGCTGCACAACTTAGTTCAGATGTCAGGGAGCAGCACTTACTTTATCTCCTTTACCACTCATGGCTTTACTATTTTCATCATGGTAAAACTTTGTTAGGTATTACCCATCTACCCAAAGAAGGACAAGGTACAGTATTACATATAAAAAAAGAAAAATCTGCCTTATTCAAGTTAACTCAAATTTTTCAATTCTTTTCGCTCCCTTGTCCTTCTTTTCTTTAACTAACACATCACTTAAGTGACAGATGAGAACCCAAGCCAGTTTCCTGCTATTTTGTCTCACACTGCCATTAAATTGTAAGCCAAAGAACATCCTTGTACGGCAACTGAAACAAAAGGAAACATCAGTATCTCAATCTTCTGTTACCATTAGCCAGTTCCCTCTTTGCTGTTTCAGATGCAAATAAAGCTGTGCATATTTCAGCTTTGAAGGTATCTTTGCAATTGAGGGAAAAACCCACAGTCTGATGAATACTCAGTGGATTACCTTACAAGAAGGCCAAATATGAAGAACGTCCTTCTAATTCACAAATGAGAAGTAAGCACTTCAGGGCTCAATGTCTGGCAGCATTTTTGATGTGGAGGCAATTCAGCAAATCATACATAGATTCACTTATGTAAGTCAGAAGCAAAGTTGGTACTCCACACTGAGAGAGGGAGCATACAAAACTGACTCTTCATCTATCCTTCCAGTACAGAACATAGCAACAGCCTGCTATTTCCACTTCTCTGTTTGCTCCTGGCTTTCTACTCATCCTTGGTTAATAAAGTCAATTTATCAGCCTCAAATATTAATATACATGTTGGGAACTACACTGAGAGATTTTGGGCTCGTGGCAACCAGCTTAATTTACACCTCAACCAGCTAGCAAAAGGTACTTACTTTAAGCACTTTAATGTGGAAACTGTATTTACAATTTGCAGCAAAGAAAACTGAGTTCTACATATTTCTGGATTTCTGGAGAAGAAATCTGAGCTGAGAGAAAAAGGAAGGACAATCCCAAAGATGACACTGAAATACCAAGTAACTCAGCATAGTTACAACTGTGTAGTACCATGGGCTGCCTTGACAGCTCCTGAATGAACTAACTCAGATTCACTGGGTTTGGTCCTGTTTAGATGCACGTATGATGGCAAAGTGACATGCGCGTCACTGCTGCTGTCGAGCTTCTGGGACACTGTCTGCCACGGCAAACCAAACTTCCCCTCCAATGACTTGTAGAGCTGAACCTTTGGAGAGTCGGAATATCCTTCCTCATTCCCTAAGCTACTGTGCAGGTAGAAGCACCAGCCAGAATGAAAGTTGTACTCGCTTGGGAAGACATCCCCAAATGAGCTGTGGAAGGTTGAAACGTCACTCAAGTTAGTTTTATAAGTGCTCATCAGCAGGACAGAAGCAGCTCTGTGGTGAAGACAGGCCTGAAAAGGTCATTTTGAATACTGGGGAATACTGGGGAACCTGAACGTACAGAAAGTAAGAACACATTCCACTAAAAGGCACAACATATTTAGCCACAAGCCTACAACTAACTGTTGTCCTAACAGCAGGAGGGACTCTGGAGAGCTGTAAGACATCGAGTGGGCCCACACAGATTCCCCAAAATGGTGAATCCTGCAAGTCTGAACAGGTTGTGCTCAACATAACATATTCTTCATGCAGTTTCAGGCTCCCTTATGTACTTCTATAAACACATTTCATTGTGATTTCACTTTCTTGTTTGCTCTTGTGTATTTAAAACACCCATAGAGAAAAAAAAAAAAAATAAGGCAAATGAAATACCTTTTCCTGCCATGCTTACTTTATTCCTCTTACTCAAAGTCACCTTAGTAGGTAAATCCAATACTTGTATTTTACTTCTATCAAAAGCAAAAAAAAAAAAAAAATTCCCTGGTTGCTATGCTGTGATCAGTGAACACATCCAGGCACTCCCTCCCCTCCTTTGGTGATCTGTGAGCAGTTTAGAACAAGAATAGTTTGTATTTGTCCATCAGTGCATCTCTTCCATTTTGAATCAGTCATCATCCTAGTCCTCAAGGTCTCCCAGTTCTCTTCATTACCTCCCTAGTACTCAGTGAGGCCTGAATTTTGTATCGTCACAAATACTATCAGTACACTCTTCTTTTCCCTGCTACGGGCTGTTAAAAAGAAAACCAACCAAACAAAACAGTCCCACTACTGGTTCCAAGAAAATTCAGGCTTTTCATAATCTCCTTTAGTCATTTTTCACTAGTCACTCCCTTACCCTATTTGCGATACTCCTACCGATCTGCTTCTCTCATGGGACACCACAACAACATTCTATAATGCCTATTTTTTACATCATGTTTCCTAATGTAGAAGAAACAGCTATTTGATCTAATTTTTCCATTAGCCTTTTAATTATTTGTTTGCTAAAATTTGTTCAAACTCTCACTGCAGATGACTATGCAAATAAGACAGGTTTTTAGTTCTATTTCACCATTCACATAACTTGGCCCACTATCTGAATGAGGGTTTTGATCACTACAAGTGATCAGATATGGTATGCAGCAAGCAGACAAATCAGGATGGAACACATTGCTTTATATGTGACAGCTTCCTAGGCCTCATCATATTAGGAAGAAGGCTACTTGTAAAACTTGAGTCGAAAAGTGTAACTTCAGAGTAACTTCTACTTCCAGGGCTGTCTCTGTATGTCTGTGGATCACTCCACACTAGCAGCCATTCTTACCCTACCCCTTTCCTTGTATAAGCACAAATATACATGTGGTAAACAGGGATGAATAACTAATTGGATTTAAAATTAATTCCGAGGAGAGTTTTAACCTGTTGAGTTCCCCAATCAAATTCACATCAGAAAATAAATTTGTGTGCCAGATGGAAAAGAGAGAAGAGGCACAGCTGTTTTCTCTAACAATGATGCTGGCTTAAAAATGACTGAGCAGCTGGGATGTAGGGTTGTTTAACCCCTTGAAAATTAGGACTAATAGATTTGAACATAAACAAGACAATATATGCCTGTAAAGGCCATTAATATATTTCATTTAATTGATGAGGTGGCAAAAAATACTAGATCAGTTGTCAAGCAGGAACTGGTTTTTTCCTTCTAATGATGTGCTGCCTTCAACTGCCCAAACTGTGCATCTCATTCCTCCTATGGTTGAAGCACTAAAACCCTTAAAGATCTCCCTTAACATACGGATGCAGAAAAAGAAGTTGGTTTCTGTTGCCACTGTGCCATGGCTAACTGAAATCACCTTCGTGCCCTGCTGGCAGCCAGCAATTTATGAGCCTAAATTGGAAAGAGAAGTAGAAAGTAATTTGGGGAAAAATAAGGCTTGGATCCCGGTTGCTAAATATAATAGGATCCACTTTCCATTCCCACTGGTCTCCTCCCAGAGGAAAAAACCCCACAACCCATACTAAAACAATGAATAGTAAAAAATTATCCTTGTAGTTATTCCTCTTTTTGCAAGGCTGACAACTTATAATGATCACAGACAAACACCTAGAGGAATCAAATGCTGCTTTATCTCTTCATGCTGCTTTCTAATCCAGTTAGAAAGATTGTGATTTAAACTATGATTGCATGAACATATTTAATTTTACTTCAGGTCTAAGTGACCCATTCAGTTTGAAAATGCTTACAGAAATGATTTAACTTTTTTTTTTAATGCACTCTAAAATAATGTAGAAGTATTAAGAAAATAACATTGCTTAGCTGTGCAGTCAGGGAAATATTTCCTCAGGATTTACAACATATTTGCCAAAGACTGTGAAAAAATGAGTCCAGTACTTGAACTTTTGGAATTTGGCCATAACTGTATGTTCTCCATAAAAATCAATTTGCAAAGAATTGTTGTAAAAAGTCCAGCACTTTTACGGATTCAAGTATTTTCTACATTGATTCCTCATGTATAAATTATAACAGGGAATTCATATTCTGAACCTAAGAGAAACCAGATGCAAAAAATTGAAGGTCTGGGGAAACAGTTTAAAGTTTCCCTATTTCCCTCTTTCCCAAGAAGTCATAATATCTATTGTCTTACAGTTTCTGTGACATGGGGCAATACTTATGCCAATGCATCAAACTATAGTGAAGACTATAGAGAAGGACTATAGTGAAGCCGTGATGTATTTATTCCAATAAATGCAGCTTGGGTAAATAATTGATTAAAGAGATAAAAGTTCATTATAAATAGTAAATTTTGCCACCGTTGTTAACAAAACTACTCTAACTCACTTCATTCAAAACCAGCTACGACCAGCTCAGTAAAAGCACCAGAAATTGTCACTTTCATCCCAGCCAGTATCTTTCTGCTGGAAATGCAAGTAGGGGAAAAAAGGAAAGCATTTAATTAATATTACAAAAAAAATATTTTTTGCAATTTTCTCTTTTATCTACAGGTAGGGTAACAATTCATGTTTCTAGGGGAGATTATTTGGAGCGGCTGCAAATTTATTCTCTTGATCAGCGCTTCACTAATCCACCAACGGGAGCCACGTATCATTTTTACAACTGCTGATGCAGCAGGCACATTTTGACAAGCAGTAGCACTACCAATTTCAGAAATTAGGGCTTTAAAGCTCTGTCCTGCAAGGAGCTCAGTGCTTTTTGCTTGGCAATTTTTCAGCTGTTATCCCTAATCAAAAAATCATAAATGAGGGAAAACTACACATGGCATACAGAAACGAGCATCATTTCTAACCTCCTGTGAAGAGGTAAGCGATACAAGTCCTAGCCCCACAGGCAGGGGATGCATATTAATACTCTTGGGCTGCTACAAAAGGAGCCTGTACCAAATACGCCATTAAGCCTGTACAAAGCAGTCTGCTACATAACCCTAGAAGGCATTCCGTGCTTAAATTCACCTTGCATTTCCACAAAGTAAAACTGAGTTGTTAAAAAACCTGATAAACTAATGTGTCAAAGCAGAGAGAACGTGGGGCTAAGTCAATCAAGCTATCTTATGATGTCAGGTCATAGTTTCAAAGCAGCTGCTAATGGAAAGCAGCGGAAAAAGACTCATTTAGCTGTTCCTGTCTCACACACCTTAGGGTCACCTCATTACAACTCCAACTGATGAAAACCATGGGAAATATTAGGTCAGAAGCTAAAACACAACACACATTGAAGCATTCTAGTTTTTCAGGTCACTAAGTAAGAGGATGGCGACATGACAGCAGCAATACTGCTTAAAGAAAAAGCAAAAGGCAACTTGCGCTTCCCTTCCATCTTTCTTCCAGCAGTAAAATACTGTAACACATTGCACTAAAAAAGCATAGTTAAAAACCAAAATTTGCTGTACCAACACAGCAAGATTTACCTGATGGAATACAGGCTCTTTCAAATTTAGGTAAACCTGGAAAGATTAAAAAAGAGAAATAATTTGCAACAGAACCGTCATAATATTATTCATCTAAATATTGCCAAGGCTTGTTCTGTTAGAATCAAGCCATGAGTGCCTACCCATGCACCATTAAAGTTGATTAAACATTCGAATTTTCCTCTGGCAAATCCTGAGGTTTTAACTGTGGAATTATTTTAAACTAAGAAGCACAAATAGAAACATTAACATCTAACATAAGGTTTCTAATTTGATAAGAGCTGAACACATACAAAAACAATTAAGATGCTGAAGTTACCAGATGTTCTTGATACGCAGTGCAAGAAGAAAACACACTCAGCTTTGATTTGCCATTATTAATGTTTTTGACAATAATTTAACATTTCAACTTATTTTACAAAAAGCTAGTAGTTCTTCCTATTCTTAAAACAGTTCATTTAATTTATGTTCTTGAAGAGGGAAGGGCATTAGACATGAGGCATAATGTGCCACAAGTGTAAAAAATTTTAGGAGAATCAGAAGAGGCAAGTATTTTGGCAGCTGAAGATGACTTATAATACTACTTTAATATTTTAAGAAATGGTTATCAATAAAAATTACATTAGAAATTCCATCTGTGGTTGACAGCCAGCACAAAACGAAATTTATTCATAAAGGAAGAACACTCCACTAACAAAGGGAGTCAAGTCAGCTGTGACACAAAAAAATTAGAAGCATTTTAACTAACAGCTAAGTTCTTTTCTTATTCTGCCTGTTTTAAAACACCAGTCTGCATCCTGGACTGGGTATCACAGTTCACTTTTTTGCAGTCAAACAGGATGATTCTATTTCTATAGATGAATTAAAATGAGAGAAGGTGAGGAATACAGCTCATTCAATGTCTCATATCAAGTCAATGGGGACTGTTTTTCTCACATTCCTATTCTAGCAACTGGATTATCGTTTTTCTTCTTCATGTATTCTATACAGTGGTTTAGATAGAAAGGTTTCAGGTTTCTCTGCTCAGCAACATAATTTTCCCAACAAAAGAATAATTTGTCTTTCTTGACTGGAAGTGACAGAGACTTAGTATTGCCTCTATAAAATTCCTCCACTGTCAGAAAAACTGCCAACCTAAGGGTGAAAATGCCACATTAGAAAAAATTACTTACTATGCTGACTACAACGCTGTATGTTATTAACAAGAAAAGCAGTGGGTAATTGACTGTGTTTTTGTACTTGAAACATTCGTACCTGAAAGAGAGGATAAAGGAGAGAGATAACATTCATCACGTACCACATAATGGATGCAATTTCCAAGGTATATTATTAAAAAATTTGTGAGAAAATTGATCCAAATTAGTCTTAGGCCCCTCAAGAAATTCTAACTCGTCCAATAAAGATACATTATTTTAAGAGAAAAATTCATACCTTTACCAATAAATGTCTTTTTAAAAAACCTAAGGCAAAAAAACCCTAACACCAATAAGCTCAAGCATATGCCGAAAAGTAACCCAATCTAAGAAAAGAGTTTGTGAAGCAGAAGTATTTTCAGAAGGTGCTTACAGGGTGATAATGGATGGCGAATTAGAAATTACTTTCAAATGCAACACAGCTGTCAAAAAACATTACTGAGCAAACGGCAGTGTAGGAAAAGGACTCCCTTACAAAACAGTGAACTCAGATCTGTTAAAACATAGATTGTTTATGGCTTCACTACAGCTGCAGTGCAGTAAATTTGCTAGATTGGGTACCGGTAGAAGTGGAGGGTAAAACCACCTGACTGCTCCCAGTATGTAAAACAACCAATTAAAATTACCTTCACAATCTCTACGCTACATCTCAGTCTCAGTTGTGATGGAAATACACACACATCCCAGACTGTATCTCCACCAGAAAAAAGGTCCAAAAAAACCCAACAAAAAGGAATTTTGAGAAGCCCATTATCATCAGGGCTGGAGGAAGTTGTCTATATAATTCCAAGTTACATCTGTCTAGTTCCTTTGTTTATAAACTTTGAGAAACAGACACCATCATGAATGGATAAAAGGAAATAAAATAAAAACACATCTGGGAAACAAAAAGTCTAAAGGCAGCACAATGTGCTACATTACAAAATGGCTTGCTGAAGTAATTACACAGCTTGAGAATCAGCAGGACTGAATGATGTATAAGGGAATGTCCTGTGCACAACCACCTGCAACCTACCTTCAAGCAAACCAAACAATTATTAAAGGACTCCTAAACTACAATTTAGCTCATTTTTTTTAGCATTTTAATTGCTACCAGACATACATACGCAGAATCTTAAGAGCTATAAATGCAGTAACAGACTTAAGTGCTTTTGAACACAATATAGTAACCACCGCACCAAAAAAAAAAAAAAAAAAAAAAAAAAAAAAAAAAAAAAAAAAAAAAACCCAACAGATTTTTATGGCCACTTCTCATCCTTTTTTCCAATCACATCCAAATCAGACAAAATAAATGCAAAGGCAATTTTGAGGAGATAGGGAGCTGCAATAGAAATATTTCCATTAAAAGAGGCATTATGATTCTGGTCCCGAGTTTGTACAAATCACACTAATGTATGAGTCACAAACTGAGGGCAATTTCCACAGATAGGGGTTTAGTCCTACAGCATCCCACCTCCATTGCAAGGTACCAGTAATCTTCACCAAGACATCACAATTTTCAACAGCTGAATATTTGATATGTTCAAAAGCAAAAAGACTTTTTTTTTTTTCTTTTTTTGTCTGCAACAAGTTGATTTATCATTTGGATTTGCCAAGTGACAGAACAAATCACGTTAAATCCAGACCTTGCAGCAACAGGCAAGAAAAAGCCAACTTAGGGTATCTTCACAGTTGTCAACTGCTACATTGCTCCCAAAATTAAACAGAAGAAAACATCCTGGCATCACATTAAGCTGTCATGCATGTTCCAACACTCTCCTCAAAATATGCATTCAACTCCTCATAAAATCTTTTCCCTTTAATTTTCCAGATGAGTGAAAAGCAGGTTTAGCCAGAAACCTGCATTTGGAAATTTGCATTTGAAGCCAGACTACATCATAGAAATCCAGCTCCAATAAATTATAATGTTGCTAATTTTGTAGGCATTACTGAAGTTGATTTTATTATGTCTGCTGTTTTTATACAAGTAGCACTGAGCTCTAACTGTATATTACACTAAGTCTTTAACGAGTGGGTTTTTTTCCCTTCTAAAAAAACCACTGGTAAAATATATCTAAATTAGCAAAAACTAGGACTAAAGCCAGCCTGGTACTCTAATATCATAATGCTGTACAAAACCAGATCTCACTGAAAGCAGTAGAAGCTTTCTCTCTATATACACTAAATTCGGCTTCAGAGACTCTGCATTTCAAAAGTTAACATTTCATAAATATTCAAGAAAAAAAAATTAACGAATACTTACAGGCAGTAGACAAACACACAACAACTGTATATCATTGGCAGTTCATCCAACAGCTATAAAAAGCAAAGACATCAAAACATGAAAGCTACTTTTAACTCACAAGCTTGTCTAAGTTAATTAAGGAGAGGTAAGTCTTAAGTAAGCAGGAGTTTTTAAGTCATTTGGATATCCATCTTCTTGACTGTATTCTAATACATAGCACAGTCAAACCCTGCTCAGCTACTGAAAGCTGCTGCATTAAAAAGCTTATTACTCTGAATCTTTTGAATATTACGCTTCATAAAAGCCCACGGCTTCAAAGAACCTTGACATTTTTGCTGCTCCTACGTCTTAAAATGTTTGTAAGAATTAGTTTTGTAAAGCCAGGCGGAAGAAGACCATCCCATCTACAGCCTTATAGTCAGAAGTATCTTCTTACTTGACAGAGAAACTGAAACATAATTTTTCCATAGCATGAAATACAATTTTAGCCTATTAGGATGGGCAATATGCTTGCATGTTCACTTCCTAATTTTAGAAATTTCTTACATTGTTTTAATTCAGAGACAGGGATTTTTGTTTGTTTGATGTGGGGTTCTTGTGGGCTGTTTTGTTGGGTTTTTCCCCAAATTATGGCTGCATATAATGTTTTATTGTCTTAAATAATTTTTATACTTTGGGAGAAGACTGGTGTGTTACAGCTAAAACAGTTATTTCTCCAGGACCTTGCTACCTTAATAGAATGGAATTAAAATTGTAATCACAGAGTTGATTTCTCAATAGCAGGTACACTCAAAATTGCCATTTATCATTAGAAGGAAAGAGAATCATAGCATCATTTTCTTGTAAAACTTCTCATCAAAGAACTTTCATGAATTTCTGCTCATAAATATACAGTTAAACTTATCTCCTCTTAAAAAGGACTGAAAATCATGGAAATGAAAAAGCATACAAAGGATCAGTGACAATCCACAGCCTCTGATTTCTAATATGTTAAGCAAACATTACTAGTTAGGGCTTTCAGAGCTTGACTTCTAAGAAAAACAGGAACTAGATACAAAAAAGATTTTGACCTTTTTCCATCATCACTCGAAGTTCTTGATGGCTGTGCCTGTAAAGAAATTGCTTTCCTACTACTGGTACAGGGTACCTAACAAGTTCATAACCATGTTATTCTGAACAATGAGACTTGTTAAGAGCAGTAAGCAGCTTAATCAAACCCTTTTATACAGCCAGCCTGATTCTGCTCAGTTTGGAATAATTTTCTAACTGCACAGTCAAAAACTCAATTTTAGCTTTGAAATTTCCTATTGCCAAAAAAAAAAAAAATTATACTTAGAAAATATAAAAAAAAAAAAAAAAAAAAAAAAAAAAAAAAAAAAAAAAAAAAAAGAAAAAAAAAATCTAATTCTTTACAGAAGGAGAGAGATGTATTATCCTGAGTGTGAAGTATTAGCTTGCTGTGATTTTGGTCATAGAAAGTTCAGGAAACGTTTCACAATAGTGGTAAACAGCTCTGCTGACCAGCTGGCACTGATAGCGCAGGTGTTGCTTCTTCCCCCACACTGCCACTGCTCCTCTCCAGTGAGGTCAGACTGGTCTGACCCACGGGGAGCCAGGTCCAGGTGCTGAGCCAGCACATAACCAACCTGGCCGAGCAAGGTGTAAATCCCAGGACCTGTGCATTGCGGGGTCAGGGACCACAACAGGCAGCACAAAGACAGTATCAGGAACATTGGTAGCAGCTGAAGCTAACAGGCATGTTAGGTGGCACCCTGCCATCACATTAGTTTATCTTTGTGGTCATGCCTTAGAGGGGACAAAACAGAAGCAATAGCTGAATTCAGCTTTATAGTAATAGTATTTTACAAATTCAATGATGTGCTTTTCCAAGTCTGATAGGAATTAGCTACAGGATTAATTCACGTGGCTGTTAAACAGTGTGAGTCATTTAGCACCTCATAAAAGAAAAAGGCGGGGGAAGAACAAGAAATACAATACAGGGAAATTTTTCAAATTTGGACAAGTGATTACACTCAAGTTCATATGCTGGCAGCATCTCAGGGACATTACAGTAGCAACAAAGAGCCTCTCAAAAGATCTTAGCTAGAATTTGCATGCAGAAGATAATGACTTCTGTATCCAAAGGAATTAATGCTTGTAGAAGTACTGTCAAAGGCATGCCTGGACAATGAAGAACCATGGAAAGAAGGGAACTCAGGGAGCTGATTTCACTGGCTAAATAAGTCTTTTGGATTCTTGAGGAATGCACAATCAAGCAGATTCCCATAAAAACAAGAGAAAAAGAGGTGATCTCTTCAGAAGTATTCTAAACAACTGCTTTCAAGAACAGAAGTTTTCACATTTTTCTTAATTAAGCAAACTGAATCAATTGTTTACAGTATTAAGACTGCAAAACAAATGTAAAAAAAAATTCTCCTTGAATAGCTATCAGTGCTGATTTTTAACCATAACAAGAGATAAAGTGAATGAGAAAAGTTCATTTACTGGTTGAACTGTTTCCTCCATGGTGATCAGTAAGCAAACAATTGGAATAATTATGGACCACTCATGGATTTCACTTGGCTGCCAAAATAAATGTACTTTCTCTGCCTCACACAAAGCCTTTTACATCAGTTGACAAGATGATGCAAGACATTCCTGCTTCCCTCTCATCTGCTTCTGACTCCACTGTATTCACCACAGTCCATAGGCCCCTTAGTTGTTCTTATGCAACACCAGAACTATTGGGCAAGTAACAGCAAAGTGACTTGGATTAAAATAAAGCCTCTACACACACACACACACACACACAGTCCCCAACAACAACCAAAAAAATAACCCCCACCAAAACCAAAAAACACCCCAAACCCCCCTCATCCAAAACAAAACAATCAAAAAACCACAACCTCCCCTCCACAAAAGGTTTTAAGTCTGGATCACTCTGGTGATCGTGGTTTCAGGGTGCCCTTGCTCACCTCTGCATCAGTGTGAGAAAGAGAATTTGAAGTACTGGCCATGATAGGAACAAGCAGCTGAGGGAAAACATATGAAAAAGGTGGAAATTCAAGGCAGTTTCACCACCAAGTACAGGTAAATAGCACCCTAATTTGGAGTGGTGAAATGGCTCTACAAACCACCCTTTTCATGCCAAGAAAAGCACCAGATATTCTTACATGGTGACAACGGTATGCTCTGTGGAAGCTGACAGTCTCCACCACGTGCCAGCTACAAACCAGAGCATTATGGAGGCAAACATCAAACACTCAGCAATATGTAGGTCCCATTGTGCTCAGCAGAAATGCAGGACTCAATTCAGCTGCCACAGTACAGTTGCCTAATGCCACCTGAGATGCTCTGTCACCTCCACTACACTCATCCAAGACTGGCAGATGTAACGGGAGTCTAAGAAACCTGCACCTCTGTGGGATGGAAGCTGGAGGCTTGAGAGAACACTCACAAGGTCTAACATAACACTAAACATCTCTGTTTAGACAAATGAATCTTTTTTAAGCAAAGATTGCCAGTGGAGTCTGGAGAATGATTCAGCCCAGCCAACTGCCTCTCTCCACTCCACTGATTTAACTGTATTTCCATTGAGTGTGGTGGGAACACAGACTTCCAGCACAGACTTTTAAATGCAGGTTTTGTAATTTTGAACAGAATCCCACTTTACCCTGACTTTAATTCAAAGATGAATTTCCTTAATCTTTGCAGACCTAAAAGAGGATGACAGGACAAGTCTTTCTGTGTCCCTTTAGAAAACAGGAAATACCAGGACAATCCCTGTGCCCTGTGACTTGTCATAGAATGCTGTCTACTCAAAAATAAGAGAGAAGATGACTCAACTACTGCTACTCAGAAGATACTGATTTCAGTATTAATGCTACAAGTACAGCTAGATATACAGAAACATAAAAATGAGAAAAGTAACAATAAATAGCAATAACTAGTTTATACTGCTAGCTATTATGCCAAAGCTGTGGGAATTTTAAAATAACATTTTGTGTAAAAGATTGCATGATTTCCCAAAAGATAAAGTTTCCTCTACCAACATAAGCAATTGATTATAGCTGTTACTTTAGATGCAAGTATAATTTCTGTATATAATCAGTGGAAAATACCTATTGAAACAAGACCTGCATTACTGCCTTGTTGAGAGCAGGAGTCATGTACAATGATACTTAAGGTAGATTAACTCATTTCATACAAGTTTCATCTAGCCAGGAAATGTCAATATGGCTGTACAGCGAGATACACGTAGAAAATGATTCACAGCTACTTATCAGTACTCACCTGCATTTCATACTTCAGGGTCATGTGGAAGCACCAAGATCCCAATCCTACAGCTGAAAACAAATCAAAACTATCATCAACATAACACGTAAAATTTTCAGGTACATTAACTTAAATGCATGAAATACATGCTTAGCAGTGAAAAAGAAATTAGAATATCAGCATTCCACTGCAGGAACAAACTCCCAATTTTCCACAACCTTCTACTTTGTATATTAGCCACCAATGAAATCCCTGAATTTATGGGGCTTTGGGTGTGAGTGTCCTCCCTACCTCCTCTCAATACTGTGTCCTATGAACTGGGTGTAATCTCAAAGAGGAGAGGAGCAGAGGGAACCCAGGATGAATGGAGTATTATACATGAATTTCTCTTTTTCCTTCTATTTTTTTTTAATTTTAAGTAAATTAAGATTTCTCTGTTCCAGTCCTCCTATAAGGCAAAGCATCATCCAATAACTAGTACTCCTGGAAGCCTCTCAATATTTCTGCTCACCGTCCAGTTTTAAAACATGTATTTTACCAAAGCTTTGTCTCCATAAAACATGGTGCTAGTAACACCAAGGGTTTGGGTTTGATCCCCACAGGGGCCATTCATTTGAGAGCTAGAATCTAGATTTGATGATTCTTGTGGCTCCCTTCCAACTGAGACTATTCTGTGATTCAAAAGTGGAAGTGAATTGCTACTACAACTCAGAACTAGAAACTCAAGGTAAACAAACCAACCCCACATAGTATGGACTCTTTTCATGAAATGAGATCACCATTTCCGGGCCTTCTACAAAGAAAGATGAGCTTTTAAGAAATGATTTGTATTTATTTGAAATATTTCCTTTACATATTTTGAATTTACTTCTGAAATTACTTTATGAGACATATGCTTTGCCTATGCACAGTTTTTTCAGTCAGGCATGAATAATGCTTCTTGGAAGTTAGATTTCACTTTTTAGAGCAAAGCTGGTAGAGTATTTAATGCATCATGCATTACTTTGAAATATTATCAGTAAAACACTCTCATTAAGCACCAGCTCAGTTTTATATTGCAAGAACAAGTACAGTAATGTGAAGTCTTGTCTTCCTTCAAGAAATTATGGTTTACCTTAGATTGTAGTTTCAGAGAAAGCCGAGTAATTTGCACTCAAGCCTTGATCACTGAGTAGTGCTGCCATGTTTTGTGGCAAGAGCATCACCTTGTCTACACACACCAGTCACGTTTCACTGATGCATGAACAAGAACTCTATCTCTGTGCACTCTGTAAAGGATTCCCAAGACAGTCAGGAGACATGTCTGGAGACGCTTCCCTAGATGTTATTAACTAGAACTGTGATTATTACACTTACTCAATGAAATTAAATACCTAAGCATGTAACTTTACTAAAACACGAAACTGAAATACAGCAACGTTTCAAAATGTATTACCAAACACTTCACTGTAATTAACTCTCTAGGAAAATTAAGCACAGCTCCTACCAGAAAATAAACAACCCCATGCACTTCTGTAAACTCTGATTACATTGGTTTGCTTCTGGAAAATCTTTCCAAACAATAAGCAACAACTGCTTTCACGTTCATTGAGATTCTAATGAGAAATTCGCATAGCCATTTTTCTGTGTATACAGAATATATGACAACAACTGTTCATTCTGGAGAAAGAAACCCCATTAAGATCATCATTAAAACAGTGCCATCCATTATCCTGGCTGTCACAGAATACAAACTCTTACAGTTCGTAACAAACGTCATTTTCCAGTACGGGCAAAATCACTGCATAAGAAATTTCAACAGATTTTAAATTAACAAAATATGTTGTTGGGGTTTTCTTGTTTATTTATTTTTGTTAATGTTATTTGGGTTAATAAATCTCAACAATCAGCAACTGAACTCCTTTCCTTCCTCCTATATGATGAGAAGCAATTATTTCTAGATTAATTTTTCCTCTCTAGGCTTTGGAAAAAATAAAGAATGCTGCAGATATTAGTGTTTCAAGTCATTAATCCCATGACTACAGTTAATTTATACAGTAAAAATGGATAAAACCCCTCTTGCTTCTGTGTAATAATCACATTTGGAGTTTCTCTGATTACGAAATTTTGCTATGCGTTGCAGAACAATGTTTCATCTATAGTATCTATCTATGTAAAACAGATATCTGGAAGAAGAAAAGCTTACAGGGAGAGATCATATGGTTCAGGTTCCAGACATTTCTAAGAAATATTTACTTCACAAAAACCATCTGCAATGAGACGTTCTACCAGCTTTGTACTTTTCAAAATATGAGTGATCACTGCAATGACACAAGTTTTCAAGAGAAGCAACTTTCCCATACAGCCATTGACACATTGAACAATAAATTTGCTCCTTATCTTGTAAGCAGGGGTTACAGTTTTCATATTTTCATATTCATATACAGTTTCAAATTCTAGGTGTCTCCTTTTGCGAAGGAGCTTAACTCACTTAAAGCTGCATATTGGTTGGGAAGTTTTAACACCATCTGAAGCAGTAAGTACCATTTCCTCTCTAACTACTGTAATTCACTTTTCATAAATACTACAAGTTACTTGACATTTTTACATCAATGAACCTCCCAAGTTACAGGGGATATATATAAATTATGTAGTAAGCACAGAGCACACATTAAGTCACAATATTATGAGATCAGACTGGCATTCAGAAGACTAGAAATGCAAAGTCAGGGTTGCTGCTACACGTAGACTAACAGGGTCTTTTTCTGTCCTGCAGCAAACACCCTGTGTGGTTACTGCCAGTGGATAAAACAGTGGTGTTCTGATGATGTAAAAGCAACACCTCTACAAACTTTACTTCATACATGTATTGTCAAAAAACTTAAGGGCAATACCTATGGCTAGAAATAATCTAATATTATACAAAAGATCCAGCTCTATATATGGACCCTATAAACCTTCAGGATGTGAATCCTAGAGGGATTTTTTTTCAATAGTTTAGGAAGCATCAGAAGCACCACAATCAGTGATAATTCAGTTTGATGTAACTATCCATCAGCATTCAAAATTATCATTATGAGCCTAAATCCTTTACAGAAAAAGTGGTTTAGTAGGATTTCACAGAAATGGTAACTGTACAGGCATTGTATGAAAATATCCTGAAGGAAAGATGCTCCAGATGCAAACACCTTTATTTAGGTATCTACACATGAACTAGGTTTCAAAGCTTCCACTAAGAGAATGGCATTATTAAGAGTAATTCAGCTGGCCAAACAGGTATTTTAGAAAAAGTCAAATGATTCTCCTGGCTTTACTGACTGTACTGGCAGACAGAACCCTCTGCACATGTAGAGACGTATGTTTAAATTTCTCAAATCAGAGAGAGTTCCTCAATTCAGAGCTCAGATTCAGAGCTGAGTTCCAGTTGGTTTTTTTTTTACAATGATAGAACTAAATTAAACAACAACATACTGCACCATTAGAAGTTAAAGAAAGAAACAAGATGAAAAAGTAGAATTAAATTAACTATTTTTAATGGATTGTTTTCTGTTGTAATGGTTTCCCTCCACAGCATAAGAGACAGGAGAGACCCTAGTTACTCCAGAGGTACAGCTCTACAGTTAAACTCCTGCTTGGCTGGTACTATTCCCAGACACTGCAATACAAGTGTCTGCACAAGTGAGTTGTTGGAACAGTCTGTGGTGTGAATCTGGCCTGTTCCAACACGCATTTCCCCAAGCAGCTTCCAGGCCCAGCCTAGCAGCCGGAAGAGTCTGGGGCCCGCGCTCAGCAGGGAATTTGTATGCGGTCACCTTGTTTTGGAGGCTAAGATGAACAGACAGGGGCTGTTCCACGCTGCTTGGCTTCAGCACTCAGGAATGCTCCCAACCACAGCTGATTTACCAACACTGACACGGCCCTGGGAGCTCCTCTACAGGTGTTAGGTAAGAGTAAGGGAATTAACTTTGACTGAACTGTTTTCACAGACACAGAGTTTCACTGGAAATTAAGTTCAATAAGTTGCTTAAGAGTTCCTATGGCTATGCTTGATGTAGAAAAATTTTTGCACCTTTTTTTTCCTCCACTTTGGCACTGCTTGAATGACTGAGCCCTATTAAACAGGCCAAAGAAATACAAATCAGAAGAATCCTTCCAAATTTCAAGTGAAGTATCTAACAAACATTACTCCCTCGAGTGCTTTTTTATTTCCTTAGGTCCAGAAGTTACTAT